>JASJOG010000565.1:0-111264 GCA_030142905.1 Heliopora coerulea | reverse complement strand
GCTCTGTGGAATCAATACAATAATGTAAGTTACCGTTATTCACAAATTCCACTATGAAAAAATTATGCTGAATATCCTAACAAAATGACTTTCAGTTGTCTTACTTGATTGTACCCCCAACCTCACTGTATTGAAGTTTGAGCTGATTATCAGAACTACACTTGATAAAGGAATTATATCAAAAGTTATTGATTCATCTTTGTATTTCAACAGTTTGGAACTCTTAAACATTTCACAAAATTTGTTTTAAAAAACATTTGCTGTGGGCCTTACAGTTACCAAATTAGCAATGAATTGTTGCTAGGAGTTAGCGGCTTAGAGCTTTAATTGGTGCTTTTTAGTAATAGAATGAAATATCAAAGGATCGTGCTTTGTGAAAATTTCTTACCAGTCACTAATCTTTTAGGTACTACAGTTCAACTATCATTAAAATGGCAGGTACAAGTAGTGATGAAGAAGCCATTTGGCTAGCTGTTCCTGTAGCTTTCACCAATTTTATTTTCACCTTTGTTGGTCTTCATGTTGTGGAAAGAATGGGCAGGCGAAAGCTCCTCTTGATAAGCTTGGCTGGTGTCATATTTAGTCTGTTACTCCTAAGTGCTGCCTTCTTTATTGAGATACAGACTTCACCACCGGTGTCCATTCACCAAGTCAATATAACAGATCATGGTTGTTCAACTAAGTACAACCATTGCTACTCATGTGTTGGAGACAAGTACTGTGGATTTTGTTATGCAAAGAATCTTCATGGTAATGTTGTGAATGCTTCTTGTCTTCCTGTCTGCTCATCCTACAAGACTGATCAATCGAAGTATGGCAACTGTAACTCCACTCACTCTGATCCTTTTTCGTGGTATTATGACCATTGTCCATTTTCGTTATCTTGGCTAGCTGTGCTAGGGTTGGTGTGTTACCTAGCTTGTTTTTCTCCTGGTATGGGATCCATGCCATGGACTGTAAACTCTGAAATATATCCACAATGGGCTAGAAGTTTTGGTAATTCAAGTTCAGCAACAGTTAACTGGCTTTGCAATCTGCTCATCTCTATGACATTCCTCCATTTGACAAGATGGCTGACCAAGTCTGGTGCATTTGGCCTTTATACTGGCATTTCATTTTTGGGGTGGTTGTTTATCTTCTGTTTTGTCCCAGAAACTAAAGGAAAAACATTGGAAGAAGTTACCAGGTTATTTGACAAGAAAGGGGTGGAGAATCGACTCTGTCTACCTGTGGATGACCCAGCTGACGGGCAGACATAAATCTTCAATGTGCAATTAATGCAAACATAAATTGAAAAGTTCAAAATCTTAATATAATTTTATGTTAGAGCTTTTGCTGTGAAATTTGTAAATTCATCTTATATTCATTTTAAATTCATAATGCATCTGAGAAACATTCCCCATTTTCCACTATTAAATGACACTGGGGCACATGCTTTGTCTTCTGGTATGTCCAATTAACATTGCCAATGGAAAGAGGGTGGCAAGGAAATTGTAGTAAGCCATAGTTGGCTTTTGTGCTCTGGAATGCAATTTCACAATATTCTGAAGGCAATCAATCACCAAAAAGTTGTAAATTAAACAAAAACCAAAAAGTTAGATTTATAAAAATTTAAGGTGTGATGGTGCTGTAATCTATTCCAGCTTTGTATTATTGGCTAGTTTTTTCTTCACTAGCAAGTTATTAACCCTGTATGCAAAGTGTTTGCTAAATTCCTGTACTCTTGTTTGGTCAATACTGTATTAAAATGTTACATAGCTAAAGAAAGAAAAGACAACTTCTTTCTTGATTTCATCTAAAAGTTAATCCAAATTCACTGAAAATCAGATTAAGTTTCAAAAATTCTTCAAAGTGGTAAAAAATATCACTTTATACAACAATTTTTCTTAGTGAGAAAGTCATCCCTAAATTTGTCTAATCTTAATTTATTAAATGTGTCATAAAATGTTTAAAACATTATAGAAGTTATAGAAGTCTAACAACATTTTAAAATTTGTTATTAAACCTAACATCTTCATCACTAGAACATCTGTACTTTACACACCAGATCCATAAACATATGATAAGATTCAAACGTTTTCTTGAAATGGACATTGTCTAAAGTATGATTTGTATGTGTGTATGAATGCTGCAGAAACTCAGCAACTTCTTTACAGTGAAACTCCACGATCATATAGGGGAATGGTAACAGTGATATAGAGTATTATTTTTTTAAGTCTTGAATGTATATCAATGTTCATTCTTTTCTTGAAAATGAAAAATATGAAAAAAATGTCTGTTCTGTTCAGTGAAATTTATAATTGGGATATTTAATACAGAACTTAGCACAGGAAGTTTGGGGAACTATGCAGAAAAAACAACTTTTGTTAAGATCTTTCACATCAGTTCAGTATGTAAATTTTCCCCTAGTTTTTTACCCAATGGAAATTGGAGTTTAAAGCCCCTTCAGCACTCCCTAGTTGGGTGCAAACCTCCTTGGATATGATTTTGGTGCAATGTTATTTTCCTAGCAAGTCATTAAGTTTAATCCCCTTGATTTATCTATGCTTTAAAGTCAACTGTAATACAAGTTATAATATTACAACTGCTTTTTAGCCAATAACTTACCACACTCTTTAGTTGCAAAATGTTTGTGTATTTTAATAATTTGAAGTCATGTTTTGCCAGTCTTACAGGAATTGTAGCTTACACATAAAAGCAACTGATTTGTTGGTGTTTTGGGGGGACTGAAAGTTACTTTGAAGAGTGCAGGCTGGCTGAGTTGCTCCCTTGGCTATAGCACTGTTCTTGAGTGAAGTAAATATATAAAGACAAACTGAAACTAGTTCATTTTTTATTGCAGTCAATTTCTCCTTTCATAACATAGAATTGATCAAAGGATATTTACAGTAATTTATACAAACTGTGGTAATATAATAAAAGGGTAAAAAAAAAAAAGAAAGAAATAGTCACTCATAAAACAGTTACAAAATTTTTGATAACACAGAGGCGGATCCAGGAAAGGAGCTCAAATTTCCTCTTTTTGAGCTATTAAAAAGCCATAGCTGTCTTTAATTAATTTCATGAAAATTCATGGGATCACTCAGCAGAGAATTTTCATTGCTCTACATGGTAGAGGCTATTTAAGATGAGATGTATTTTCTTATTTTTAAAACATCCTTTCATATTGCGCATGTTACATTTAGATACGTCTAAAAAAGTATAAAAACCAGTACTTTTCTGATGCCAATGAAGATGACAAAACCAGCTGCCAATTTCACACACTTGTCATAAGTCCTTCATAATATTATTGTGAAATGTGTATCATACATGTCATAGTGCGAAAGTATGTAATTTAGAGCCATTGGCTTTGGTGAAAGCTTTACAATACAGAAAATGCTTGGAGTTATAAAATTCCCTAGTAGGGATACCTACTCTGATAAAATGAGGTTCTACCAGGGGTACCAACATAGCCATCTCAAAATCTTGGTATGCTACTAACTTGTTCCCCCCTCCACTTTTTTTTTTCAAATCCTGTGGCTGCCACTGTAACCGCTGAGTATTTTAACTAAATATGAAACAATGGTGACTCCACTGTTTTGTATTTATATAAAACAGTTATGTAAAGGCTGGTTTCCACTAAGGAAAATTTGCCTAAGGAAATGAATGGACAGAAAAGTTTTCTTTGTCTTAAAGTCATCAGTTCCGCCCGAGAGTTCACAAGACAATGGAAACTTTCCTGTCCATTCCTTTCCTAAGGCAAATTTTCTTTAGTGGAAACCAGCCTTAACTGAACAATAAGCTTGTGTGATTATACTATATTCAGGGCCGGTTGTTCAAGAGGTGATCACTTTACGGTAATCAAGGATTAGCGAAAATTTTGTGGACACCTTTCCGACCATGCCGCTGAGGGAAGTTGGAAGATTCTTTTACAGATTTCGGGTGTATACAACAAGGTTTTATACTGTGAAATCTGAATTAGATTATTCAACAAAAATAAAGGAAACCAAAACAACAGATTAACTGATAATTCTAGATAAGCGCTAACCGTGCTTTGAACAACTGGCCCCAGGTCGTTTTTTTGTTTGTTTTGGGTTTTTTCTTTCAAAATATAAATTGTGATCTTAAACGTTTGCGATTTCAGAAATGCCAGTTGCAAAGTTTAATTAGTTAAAAATAAAAGGTAATTGATATGGTAATGGAACTTAAAACTCTGTATTTTTTTTGTTTTTTTTTATTTTGTTCTTGTTTTGTTTTGTTTTGTTTTGGTAATAACTTAAAAATAAGCCATTACGAAATACGGCTCTGTCCAGCTTTTCTTCACTTTTCTGTAGTCGGGAATGTACGCAATCTGCTCGAAGTTCAGGCCACGTGCTCACATAACCCAAGCTCCACCTCGGCTTCACCTCCGACCACTGGAATTTTCACGTTTCAACATGGCCAACTTCACTGCTGTAATGTTGAACGACTTGATAGTCCAAGCGTCTGTAAAACTCCAACGAACTGTAGTTTCACCTCTAGAAAGGATTGTAGAGAATAACCGGTTCGTTCTATATTCAAGACTTACTCGAAAGTGAAAAAGGAAGGAAGCTACCGAGGTTGGTTCAAGGAATATCAATGTTTAGTGCTTCTTGTGCTTCTTGTACGTTTCGACGTAGACATATCAGGCCATACCATAATTCTGTTTGTGTAAGTTTGTACAAATATCGCATATAAGGTAATAGGGAGTAATTTAAGTGAACTGGGAAGTGTACATTGTTTCCTACTGTGGTCAAAGCATGTCGATCAACATTTAGGTTCCCCTTCCTTACCACCATCTTAAAGCGTGGTAAAAATAGCGGGTGTTGCTAAACTGGTTTAGAATCTTCATCGTGCAGTTAATGAGTGGTATACTGTAGTCACAGAATGAAATTTTTATAATGAACCAGAAGTCCATCTCTCGTGAAAATTTCACTTTATTTTTGTGTGCATAACTATTAAGCTAGGACAATATTTTTCTCCTTGGCAGTTTTGGACCATCCTGCGACTTTCTGCCAGTTAGATATCAACACATCAAAACTTAATTAACAACAAAATAAAAATAATAAAAAAAAGATTGGTCTTACCTCCCCCGCAATGAACAGGGCCGCCGAGAGAGGGGGCAGAGGGTGCAACTTGCCTGGACCCCCCACTTGATAGGGGCCCCCTAAAATGTTTGAGCTTTACGTTTTTGACGTAACAAAGATTAAAGACAGTGACATAACGGACGGCAGTTGGGTTAGAGCAATAGTTACTGCCCTCAAAATGCAGGGAAACAGTGTTTCAGAGTGTTGGAGCCCCAAAAGGGGGACGGGGGCCCCAAGGACAGAGGCTTATTACATTTATGACATCATCAAGGGCTCCAAATCAATGTTTTGTCCCGGGCAATGAAGGACATATGGAATGGTTGGGTTTTCTGTTCCTGGTTGTTCAAAGAACAGTAGACAGACAAGCTTTTTTCCCCATGTTTTCCAAACAACAAAACTTGGTACTCTCTGTTTAGTGATTTCATCAGCAAACAGATAAAAGTCAATCTGATTATGGTGTTAATTATATAGACAAATTAATAACGACTGCAGTTTCGTTCAGTAAATTTTCAGTTTCATGTAAATTATTGTCAGATTACAAACCTTATATATCATTTTATTATTATTATAATTATAGATCGTTTGGTCCAAGAGTCCGGTGACAGTGGCAAAGTACTGGAGTTGTTGGAAACAGTAAAGTTTGTTTCATCAGGGTAGAAGTAGTTGTGACTGTTTGACACCTTGGCTCAAACAGGTGAGTTCTCATCACAGTTTCAATGAGGTGTAATTTTTTTTTTCTTTTTTGACTGATGCTTCTGGTGAAAAGTTATCAGGAAAAGATAAGATTTCACTCATTGCTAATAAGACTGCAGCCCATTTGACATAATGAAATGAAATAGAACTGAAATCCACAAAATGTATGAAAACTAGCAGTGCTAAAATAAAATGCCTTGCAGTTTTCCAACAATTTTTTGCAGGTTTTTTCAGTTTTCAAAATTGCTTCATGGGTGGCAATTTAAAAACCATAACCAGCCAACTGTTTAAGGAAATACAGAATAAATGTATTCAGAAAAATGTTGTTCTTGATTTATAATTAAAGTAAGAAAGAAGGGAAAAGCTGTATAGTAGGACAAGAGTTTTATGACCACCCCTTTTGCCAGGCAAAAGTGGTCATAAATGCCAGGTGGTCGCTTAAGACAGGTAGTGATGTCACATAGTGGCCACCATATTTGCGTGTGTGACTTCTGGAAAATGCGTAAATTTAAGCAAAATGCGCATTATTATAATTGAACAAGCAAACCCAAATTTCATTGACGATTACTTTATTCAACTAAGAATCACACAAGAATTTGCATATGTTAATCTACTTATTAAGTGAAAAGAAATTGGTCAGCATGAACTGCTTTGATTTCCTAACTCATTCTGAAAGAAATTCACAACAGCATAAGTATAACTGTATGGAAGTGATCAGAACTAGATCGAAGCGGTAAGTGCATAGTTTTTCTCATTTCCTGTATTTTCTTTGCCAAGACAGTTGAAGCGATTGTGGAGTGGCATTGATTCAAACGGCAGACTTAACTCATGAAACTTAATTATGATTGATCAAATTAAATCTGCCCTACCTATTAGGTTTGGCAGAAGAGGATGCTGATCTTCTGCCAAACTTAATTCATCAATCAGGTTCGGCACATGAGTAGAGCGGTCAGCAATTTTAGTTTGCAGTGGTCGCTCATGACAGGTAAAATTTCTTATTTTGACTGCTAAAAAGTGGTCGCTGGTCGCGTTAGACAGGTGGTCACTCATGGCAGGTATATTTTAACTACAAATCGTCCGTGCCAGAAAAACTGGTCATATATGACAGGTGGTCATAAAAAGGGGTGTCGTAAAACTCGGGTTCTACTGTATTTACCTCAGTGGGGATGTAACCACTCTGGATGGTGCCTCGTGGTACTGTCCATCACTAGAAATATCTGACTGGGACTTGGGTGAAAATATAGGTTCACCATCCAGCACAAAAAGTTCTGTGAATATGAAATCATTTAATGTAAAATTTTGTAATTTTGTAAATCATAAATGATGTTCAAAATCAAAATTATTTTCATACTTCTGCTGAATGAATCTGACAAAGTTGGTATAATTTTATATTGTTTATCAACAAGCCACTGCAACCTCATCAACAGTCATCTAAAATGAATGCTGGTTGGGTATAGTTTGTTGAACTAATAAGAAGTGTGTTCCAGCTGGTAAGCCATGCAAGAAGAAAATACAATAAACTGGTAAAATATAAACTGTTTTAACATTGAAATGCATTAAATCATATTTAAAATAAATTCCAATCCAAGTCTAATATTTTCATGAGATAAAACTCTCCACTTTTGAAGTGAATATAATTTTTGTTCATTGACTATAATGACATTTTGTTGCTTCTGGTTGCATGATGGTTTCATTGGCTACCAGCTATGAAGTCTTCTGGTACTGTTTGAATATTAAAAAGAACAGTAATGCCAAATGTCATCTACAGTATTTGTGTTTGTTGCAATATACCCCTCTGGTTTCTAGAGCTCCACCTGCACACCATCCATGGGGCTTTGCCCCTGTACTTCAAACCACTAATTATCCATCACTCAAATTTTTCTAGCTACAACCCTGCATGTCATTGTTGGTGAATGGTGTAAATATTTATGTTGCTGCTTCACAGCTCTCTAAATATTGCCCATTACTCATCTCCATTTTGGTGAATAGTTATTAAATATAATTATTTTTTTATCTTGATGTATGCCATTCTATTGCAAGATTCTTCAAGAGCTATTATAACATTCATGAGCAAATACTAGGTGAAAATTATGCTGTTAAGAGTTAACTAAGTACACAAGACAGGGTGAACATTTGTGTAACATTGCAAATTGGCATAGAGAGGGTCTTATGCACCTTTCATTTTATATCTCATCACTTTATGGAATATCATTTTAAACATGAGCTGGAATGCTTTATCAGGTTTAAAACACAGTGATAACTGTTTTAGATCTAATGACGGATGTATACTGTAAGGTTTTTAAATGACATGAAAAATGAACCCCTTAAAATGATGACTCATTCACCTGAAAAGTTTAAAAACCCGATGTTTTTTTAAGCTGTAAAAATTTGAAGAGAAAAGTAAGCATGTTTTTATTTCATGTAAAGATACAACTTGTGAGTTATTGAGATTTTTTAATGTTCATTTGAAATATTGTACATAAAGTCTTATTCACTTAAACCTTGCCACACACTATCATTTTGGCCTACACACATGTGCATTTTAGTCTTGAACCAAATTTTACATGTTTCACCCCATTTTTTATTTCTGTACAAAACCATTTTATTGCAAAAGACCAAAGTGCTCATCAAGTTACATACTCAGAAAGTAATAAAATTCAAATTCAACTAGATGACCATGCTTTTTCACTCAATGCATATAGTGTACTTGATGCTTTGAAACATTGACAAATATTATTCCACATGAATTTTCAGTAATATGATAGCTGTTTTCTTTTTAATATTACAGGTTTTGATGGAATTAACACTTCCACCTTGAGTAGGAGTCTTCTGTAGTTCCAATGAAGTCCATCTGCTTTAAAGATGTGAACTGTGGGCAAAGAAAACTTTGTACAAGATTTTGGAAACTTGACTGCTGAAACTCTTGTGAATACAGGTGCCATCCTTTAGTTCTTTTAATGAAGGAGGTTATAAAAAAGGCTGAGCCATCACTACAGAATGTATGAAGCTATGATATCATTGTTTTTTGGGTTTTTTTTTTTTTTTGCATTTAATCATTTTGTAATATCACTGTGGCAATTCAAATGACAGTCAAGATCATAGCCATCTGATATACCATAGATCTCTTGCATATTGGCCCATGGAAACACAATTCACCCATAGAGATATGCTTCTCCAGAAAATTAGCCTAGCACAAGAAATATTCTGAAAAATAATGTCATCTTGTAAACTCAAGATTCAAGTTATATAAGAGACAGAAAGTGAAATGGTGATATTTCAATTTTATTACAAAATCATCTTCAGTAGACCAAGTGACTTTACACAAACATACCTTGGTATGTTTGTGTAAACTATCATATTTACATATGATAGTTTAGGAATATGATAGTTTATTATTGTAGTTTAAAATATGGTGTTCTCCTGTGGCTGAGACATAAAGATAATTAAACAACTGAAAGACAACAACAGTACTTATATCTTAAAACAAGATAAAGGCAATGGTGTTGTCATCCTGGACCAAACAGATTATTTGAGAATATTATTTCAAGAAAACTTAATCATAAGCAGTTCATTTTTGTTAATCCTAACCAAATGTATCAGAATCTGGTTTGTTTGTCTTCAAAGAAACAGGGAAATTTTTGTGCTAAAACTTGCCTGTCTGTAAGAAAAACTTACTGCACATACACACAGAGAAATAACCCAACTTTACTGGCATGGCTTTTCATTCTGATGTCTAAATAACTGCCAGGTTCTTGCATGGGAATTCACAGGAAATTTATCTTTCTTTGACTCGGCCTAAGCAAATGACGACTCTTTGTCACAACATAAGAATATAACACATTTTATCAGAATGTTTTGCTTGTTTTTGAAGCCATTTGATAAACCTCTAACTTTCTCTGCACGGTCATTACTTGAAAATATCAGGCCAGAGCCCACTCTGATATTTTCCCATAATGACCATGGTCTTGGCTAACAAGATGCTAATATAAAATATTTAACCCTTTAATGCCCAGGGTTCTCCCCTGTGATGTGTAAATAATTTGGCAGTAGCCTAACTAAATTATATAGTGCCTTTCTTCTTTCATAGACTAATTGGTCTGGAATCTGTGACAGGTGGCTATGTACTGTAAATGATTTTACAAATTCATTGAAGAAGTGTTTGTATATTCATTTCAAGCAAATTTTTCATGAAATTGCTGTAGTTAGTTCCACTCCAAGGTTGTGGATTTATTTCACCTGATGCAAGAGATTGGTATCAGCAGGCTAGTTGGTTGTAAGGCAAGGGCTTAGGACTACTTAGTGTTTGTGGTCTGCATACAAGAGGTTGATATCAGCAGGCTAGTTGGTTGTTAGTCATTTAAATCATTTACACACATAATTTTCCAGTAATCTTCTAAATGTTGTACTTACTGAATATGATTTATATAACATGGAATTGATTGAAAATCAATGATGATTAAAGTTGTGGCTCAGCCATGTTTTATAAAGCCTTCTAAGGACAGTATTTCATAAAATACTTTACAGTATACTTGTACACAAAGGTAGCTTCAAAAATGGAAGTTGTACATGCTTGGACCACCAACATGGTCAATGTGTATGGAAGAAACCTGGAATGGAGTTTTTAAAATAACGCATCGTTACATCTGTATCATGTATTAGCCTGAGCTGGTACATTTATGTCATTTTTGTCCAATTAATTTTCACCAGGAAAAATGAAAAGTGGATGTCAATGTAAATTGCATTCTGCATGTTCATTTTGCAATGTGGCAATGGTTAACAAGGCAAAAAAACTTCCATTTACTTGATCTGTAAAAATTGGAAACTAGAATGCAGTGCACATTTCCTATTTCTTCAAACAACAGTATGGAATACATACATGTACCTTATAATAATGGAGAAATGTTATGAGAAAAGAGGTTGAATAATGTTGTGTTGATGTAAACTTTGGATGAAATGAAATAAAGCATTTTGAAAGAAATGCTGAGGTAAACCAGATATTAAGGTTTGTTGTCAGCACTCTGTTTCGTGTGTCATTACTGCATAGTAGCATAACAGAATTATACTATAAAATGAAACAGCTTATTTTCATTTGCTTCTGGAAGAATTAAAGCTGTCAAGTTTGTGTACATTTGTACTGTTGGGTTTTGCTTGATAAAAATAAAAACTGTAGATTTGTACAGTTCATTAACCTCAGTCATCCTGCACATTGCTTGTATGTTTGCAGTTGACAGTCCTTTTAACTACCACAGTCTCCTGTCATTATTGCCCTAAGCTCCTGACCTATACTTTGTTAAAATGCTGGGTAGACCTTTATTCAATAAATTTGAAAGGTGAAAAACGTGAGTTTGTTTAAAAGGGCCTTGAATAAACTGAATTTAAACCAATTGTAGTATAGCATGGCATGAGATACACGGTTGCAATACTAAGGAAAATACTAGAAATACCAGGGGAATTAATTTTTTTGTAATCAGTTGTTAAAAATACCTTATTTCATCTGTTTAGGCCCCACCCCAGACTTATGGACTTAGGAGCACTAAGTGACAACATTCTAAGTACAACCTGTTTTAAATATAAGTTTTAAATAAAACTTGAAATTAAGTATATTGGAATATCAAGTCCAATAAAATATGAACCAATTTTTCACTTTTGAATTTAATTCTGTCGGAAAATTGGAATTACCCTGGGGTTTATTAAGCCAACTTAAAAATCCAATTTTGGTAGATTTTGACTTTGTGTAATAAATCTGTTGGGAATTAGAACTCCTGGGAATTAACCACCTGTTCATCTTTGACTTGAATATCCTTGGGAATTGGAATTCCCCTGGGATTTATTACACCAACTGAAAAATGGTATTTTGGCTGATTTTGACTTGGTGTAACAAATCCTATGGGAAATAGAATTCCTTTGATAATTGACCAGTCTTTCACTTTTGACTTCAATTCCCTGGGGAATTGGAATTCCCCAGGGATTTATTACACCAACTAAAAAATGGAATTTTTACCAATTTTGACTTGGTGTAATAAATCCCATGGGAATTAGAATTCTTCTGGGAACTAACAAATTCTTCAGTTTTGACTTGAATTCCCTTGGGATTTGGATTTCTCCTGGGATTACACCAATTGAAAAATGGTATTTTTGCCGATTTTGACTTGGTGCAACAAATTCCATGGGAATTAGAGTTCCCTTAGGAATTAGCCAGTTCTTCACTTTTGAATCTAATTCCGTTGGGAATGGGAATTCCCCTGGGATTTATTACACCAACTGAAAAATGGTATTTTGACTGATTTTGACTTGGTGTAATAAATCCCATGGGAATAAAAATTCCCCTTGGAGTTAACTAATTCTTCACTTTTGACTTTAATTCCCTTGGGATTTATTACACCAACTGAAAAATGGTATTTTGGCCAATTTTGACTTGGTGTAATAAATCCCATGGGAATTAGAATTCCCTTGGGAATTAGCCAGTTTTTCTATTGACTTCAATTCCCTTGGGAATTGGAATTCTCCTGGGATTTATTACAACAACTGAGAAATGGCATTTTGGCCGATTTTGACTTGGTGTAAGAATTCCCTTGGGAATTTTGCAATTTTTCGCTTTTTCAGCTTAATGCCATTGGGAATTGGAATTCTCCAGGGATTTAATACACCAACTGAAAAATGGTATTTTGGTCCATTATGACTTGGTGTAGTAAATCCCATGGGAATTAGAATTCCTCTGGCAATTAAGACCAATTTTAAACTTTCGAAATAACGAAAAAATATTAAAATTTCAACGAGGCAAATTAGTTTTGCATGGATTTTAGTCTTTCTAGGGTAAGATTACGTTGAAATTTTGAGGTCGAAAAATTTGACGAAAAAGTAAAAGAATTAACCCCTGCTTTTTGACGATTTTTCGACATATCTTAAACTTTCAAAGTAAGTTAAAAATATGAAAGTTTCGACGAAGTAAATTACTTTTACAGTAATTTCATTGGTTTATTTCGAAATTACGTTGAAAATTTTAGATGTAAAAATTTGACCTAAAAGCAAAGGGGTTAACCTTTGGTTTTTGACGATTTTTCGACCAATTTCCAACTTTCGAAATAACCGCCAAATATGAAAGTTTATTGAATAGAACGTAGTTTTGCAGTGATTTCGGTGGTTTTTGAGCGAAATTACGTTGAAAATTTTAGGTGTAAAAATTTCACCAAAAAGCAAAGGGGTTAACCTTTGGTTTTTGACGATTTTTCGACCAATTTCCAACTTTAGAAATAACCGCCAAATATGAAAGTTTATTGTACAGAACGTAGTTTTGCAGTGATTTCGGTGGTTTTTGAGCGAAATTACGTTGAAAATTTTAGGTGTAAAAATTTCACCAAAAAGCAAAGGGGTTAACCTTTGGTTTTTGACGATTTTTCGACCAATTTCCAACTTTCGAAATAAGCGCCAAATATGAAAGTTTATTGCATAGAAAGTAGTTTTGCAGTGATTTCGGTGGTTTTTGAGCGAAATTTCGTTGAAAATTTTAGGTGTAAAAATTTGACTAAAAAGGAAAGGGGTTAACCTTTGGTTTTTGACGATTTTTCGACCAATTTCCAACTTTCGAAATAACCGCCAAATATGAAAGTTTATTGCATAGAACGTAGTTTTGCAGTGATTTCGGTGGTTTTTGAGCGAAATTACGTTGAAAATTTTAGGTGTAAAAATTTGACTAAAAAGCAAAGGGGTTAACCTTTGGTTTTTGACGATTTTTCGACCAATTTCCAACTTTCGAAATAACCGCCAAATATGAAAGTTTATTGCATAGAACGTAGTTTTGCAGTGATTTCGGTGGTTTTTTAGCGAAATTACGTTGAAAATTTTAGGTGTAAAAATTTCACCAAAAAGCAAAGGGGTTAACCTTTGGTTTTTGACGATTTTTCGACCAATTTCCAACTTTCGAAATAACTGCCAAATATGAAAGTTTATTGTACAGAACGTAGTTTTACAGTGATTTCGGTGGTTTTTTAGCGAAATTACGTTGAAAATTTTAGGTGTAAAAATTTGACTAAAAAGGAAAGGGGTTAACCTTTGGTTTTTGACGATTTTTCGACCAATTTCCAACTTTCGAAATAACCGCCAAATATGAAAGTTTATTGTACAGAACGTAGTTTTGCAGTGATTTCGGTGGTTTTTGAGCGAAATTACGTTGAAAATTTTAGGTGTAAAAATTTCACCAAAAAGCAAAGGGGTTAACCTTTGGTTTTTGACGATTTTTCGACGAATTTCCAACTTTCGAAATAACCGCCAAATATGAAAGTTTATTGTACAGAACGTAGTTTTACAGTGATTTCGGTGGTTTTTTAGCGAAATTACGTTGAAAATTTTAGGTGTAAAAATTTCACCAAAAAGCAAAGGGGTTAACCTTTGGTTTTTGACGATTTTTCGACCAATTTCCAACTTTCGAAATAACCGCCAAATATGAAAGTTTATTGTACAGAACGTAGTTTTGCAGTGATTTCGGTGGTTTTTGAGCGAAATTACGTTGAAAATTTTAGGTGTAAAAATTTGACTAAAAAGGAAAGGGGTTAACCTTTGGTTTTTGACGATTTTTCGACCAATTTCCAACTTTCGAAATAACCGCCAAATATGAAAGTTTATTGCACAGAACGTAGTTTTGCAGTGATTTCAGTGGTTTTTGAGCGAAATTACGTTGAAAATTTTAGGTGTAAAAATTTCACCAAAAAGCAAAGGGGTTAACCTTTGGTTTTTGACGATTTTTCGACGAATTTCCGACTTTCGAAATATGCGCCAAATATGAAAGTTTATTGCATAGAACGTAGTTTTGCAGTGATTTCGGTGGTTTTTGAGCGAAATTACGTTGAAAATTTTAGGTGTAAAAATTTCACCAAAAAGCTAAGGGGTTAACCTTTGGTTTTTGACGATTTTTCGACCAATTTCCAACTTTCGAAATAACCGCCAAATATGAAAGTTTATTGCATAGAACGTAGTTTTGCAGTGATTTCGGTGGTTTTTTAGCGAAATTACGTTGAAAATTTTAGGTGTAAAAATTTCACCAAAAAGCAAAGGGGTTAACCTTTGGTTTTTGACGATTTTTCGACCAATTTCCAACTTTCGAAATAAGCGCCAAATATGAAAGTTTATTGCATAGAAAGTAGTTTTGCAGTGATTTCGGTGGTTTTTGAGCGAAATTACGTTGAAAATTTTAGGTGTAAAAATTTGACTAAAAAGGAAAGGGATTAACCTTTGGTTTTTGACGATTTTTCGACCAATTTCCAACTTTAGAAATAACCGCCAAATATGAAAGTTTATTGTACAGAACGTAGTTTTACAGTGATTTCGGTGGTTTTTTAGCGAAATTACGTTGAAAATTTTAGGTTTAAAAATTTCACCAAAAAGCAAAGGGGGTTAACCTTTGGTTTTTGACGATTTTTCGACCAATTTCCAGCTTTCGAAATAACCGCCAAATATGAAAGTTTATTGTACAGAACGTAGTTTTGCAGTGATTTCGGTGGTTTTTGAGCGAAATTACGTTGAAAATTTTAGGTTTAAAAATTTCACCAAAAAGCAAAGGGGTTAACCTTTGGTTTATGACGATTTTTCGACCAATTTCCGACTTTCGAAATATGCGCCAAATATGAAAGTTTATTGCATAGAACGTAGTTTTGCAGTGATTTCGGTGGTTTTTGAGCGAAATTACGTTGAAAATTTTAGGTGTAAAAATTTCACCAAAAACCTAAGGGGTTAACCTTTGGTTTTTGACGATTTTTCGACCAATTTCCAACTTTCGAAATAACCGCCAAATATGAAAGTTTATTGCATAGAACGTAGTTTTGCAGTGATTTCGGTGGTTTTTTAGCGAAATTACGTTGAAAATTTTAGGTGTAAAAATTTCACCAAAAAGCAAAGGGGTTAACCTTTGGTTTTTGACGATTTTTCGACCAATTTCCAACTTTCGAAATAACCGCCAAATATGAAAGTTTATTGCATAGAACGTAGTTTTGCAGTGATTTCGGTGGTTTTTTAGCGAAATTACGTTGAAAATTTTAGGTGTAAAAATTTCACCAAAAAGCAAAGGGGTTAACCTTTGGTTTTTGACGATTTTTCGACCAATTTCCAACTTTCGAAATAACCGCCAAATATGAAAGTTTATTGTACAGAACGTAGTTTTGCAGTGATTTCGGTGGTTTTTGAGCGAAATTACGTTGAAAATTTTAGGTGTAAAAATTTGACTAAAAAGGAAAGGGGTTAACCTTTGGTTTTTGACGATTTTTCGACCAATTTCCAACTTTCGAAATAACCGCCAAATATGAAAGTTTATTGCACAGAACGTAGTTTTGCAGTGATTTCAGTGGTTTTTGAGCGAAATTACGTTGAAAATTTTAGGTGTAAAAATTTCACCAAAAAGCAAAGGGGTTAACCTTTGGTTTTTGACGATTTTTCGACCAATTTCTAACTTTCGAAATATGCGCCAAATATGAAAGTTTATTGCATAGAAAATAGTTTTGCAGTGATTTCGGTGGTTTTTGAGAGAAATTACGTTGAAAATTTTAGGTGTAAAAATTTCACCAAAAAGCAAAGGGGTTAACCTTTGGTTTTTGACGATTTTTCGACCAATTTCCAGCTTTCGAAATAAGCGCCAAATATGAAAGTTTATTGCACAGAACGTAGTTTTGCAGTTATTTCCGTGGTTTTTGAGCGAAATTACGTTGAAAATTTTAGGTGTAAAAATTTCACCAAAAAGCAAAGGGGTTAACCTTTTGTTTTTGACGATTTTTCGACCAATTTCCAACTTTCGAAATAAGCGCCAAATATGAAAGTTTATTGCATAGAACGTAGTTTTGCAATGACTTCAGTGGTTTTTGAGCGAAATTACGTTGAAAATTTTAGGTGTAAAAATTTCACCAAAAAGCAAAGGGGTTAACCTTTGGTTTTTGACGATTTTTCGACCAATTTCCAACTTTCGAAATAAGTTCCAAATATGAAAGTTTATTGCATAGAACGTAGTTTTGCAGTGATTTCGGTGGTTTTTGAGCGAAATTACGTTGAAAATTTTAGGTGTAAAAATTTCACCAAAAAGCAAAGGGGTTAACCTTTGGTTTTTGACGATTTTTCGACCAATTTCCAACTTTCGAAATAACCGCCAAATATGAAAGTTTATTGCACAGAACGTAGTTTTACAGTGATTTCAGTGGTTTTTGAGCGAAATTACGTTGAAAATTTTAGGTGTAAAAATTTCGCCAAAAAGCAAAGGGGTTAACCTTTGGTTTTTCACGATTTTTCGACCAATTTCCAACTTTCGAAATAACCGCCAAATATGAAAGTTTATTGAATAGAACGTAGTTTTGCAGTGATTTCCGTGGTTTTTGAGCGAAATTACGTTGAAAATTTTAGGTGTAAAAATTTCACCAAAAAGCAAAGGGGTTAACCTTTGGTTTTTGACGATTTTTCAACCAATTTCCAGCTTTCGAAATAAGCGCCAAATATGAAAGTTTATTGCATAGAACGTAGTTTTGCAGTGATTTCGGTGGTTTTTGAGAGAAATTACGTTGAAAATTTTAGGTGTAAAAATTTCACCAAAAAGCAAAGGGGTTAACCTTTGGTTTTTGACGATTTTTCGACCAATTTCCAACTTTCGAAATAAGCGCCAAATATGAAAGTTTATTGCATAGAACGTAGTTTTGCAGTGATTTCGGTGGTTTTTGAGCGAAATTACGTTGAAAATTTTAGGTGTAAAAATTTCACCAAAAAGCAAAGGGGTTAACCTTTGGTTTTTGACGATTTTTCGACCAATTTCCAGCTTTCGAAATAAGCGCCAAATATGAAAGTTTATTGCACAGAACGTAGTTTTGCAGTTATTTCCGTGGTTTTTGAGCGAAATTACGTTGAAAATTTTAGGTGTAAAAATTTCACCAAAAAGCAAAGGGGTTAACCTTTGGTTTTTGACGATTTTTCGACCAATTTCCAACTTTCGAAATAAGCGCCAAATATGAAAGTTTATTGTACAGAACGTAGTTTTGCAGTGATTTCGGTGGTTTTTGAGCGAAATTACGTTGAAAATTTTAGGTGTAAAAATTTCACCAAAAAGCAAAGGGGTTAACCTTTGGTTTTTGACGATTTTTCGACGAATTTCCGACTTTCGAAATATGCGCCAAATATGAAAGTTTATTGCATAGAACGTAGTTTTGCAGTGATTTCGGTGGTTTTTGAGCGAAATTACGTTGAAAATTTTAGGTGTAAAAATTTCACCAAAAAGCTAAGGGGTTAACCTTTGGTTTTTGACGATTTTTCGACCAATTTCCAACTTTCGAAATAACCGCCAAATATGAAAGTTTATTGCATAGAACGTAGTTTTGCAGTGATTTCGGTGGTTTTTTAGCGAAATTACGTTGAAAATTTTAGGTGTAAAAATTTCACCAAAAAGCAAAGGGGTTAACCTTTGGTTTTTGACGATTTTTCGACCAATTTCCAACTTTCGAAATAAGCGCCAAATATGAAAGTTTATTGCATAGAAAGTAGTTTTGCAGTGATTTCGGTGGTTTTTGAGCGAAATTACGTTGAAAATTTTAGGTGTAAAAATTTGACTAAAAAGGAAAGGGATTAACCTTTGGTTTTTGACGATTTTTCGACCAATTTCCAACTTTAGAAATAACCGCCAAATATGAAAGTTTATTGTACAGAACGTAGTTTTACAGTGATTTCGGTGGTTTTTTAGCGAAATTACGTTGAAAATTTTAGGTTTAAAAATTTCACCAAAAAGCAAAGGGGTTAACCTTTGGTTTTTGACGATTTTTCGACCAATTTCCAGCTTTCGAAATAACCGCCAAATATGAAAGTTTATTGTACAGAACGTAGTTTTGCAGTGATTTCGGTGGTTTTTGAGCGAAATTACGTTGAAAATTTTAGGTTTAAAAATTTCACCAAAAAGCAAAGGGGTTAACCTTTGGTTTATGACGATTTTTCGACCAATTTCCGACTTTCGAAATATGCGCCAAATATGAAAGTTTATTGCATAGAACGTAGTTTTGCAGTGATTTCGGTGGTTTTTGAGCGAAATTACGTTGAAAATTTTAGGTGTAAAAATTTCACCAAAAACCTAAGGGGTTAACCTTTGGTTTTTGACGATTTTTCGACCAATTTCCAACTTTCGAAATAACCGCCAAATATGAAAGTTTATTGCATAGAACGTAGTTTTGCAGTGATTTCGGTGGTTTTTTAGCGAAATTACGTTGAAAATTTTAGGTGTAAAAATTTCACCAAAAAGCAAAGGGGTTAACCTTTGGTTTTTGACGATTTTTCGACCAATTTCCAACTTTCGAAATAACCGCCAAATATGAAAGTTTATTGCATAGAACGTAGTTTTGCAGTGATTTGGGTGGTTTATGAGCGAAATTACGTTGAAAATTTTAGGTGTAAAAATTTCACCAAAAAGCAAAGGGGTTAACCTTTGGTTTTTGACGATTTTTCGACCAATTTCCAACTTTCGAAATAACCGCCAAATATGAAAGTTTATTGTACAGAACGTAGTTTTGCAGTGATTTCGGTGGTTTTTGAGCGAAATTACGTTGAAAATTTTAGGTGTAAAAATTTGACTAAAAAGGAAAGGGGTTAACCTTTGGTTTTTGACGATTTTTCGACCAATTTCCAACTTTCGAAATAACCGCCAAATATGAAAGTTTATTGCACAGAACGTAGTTTTGCAGTGATTTCAGTGGTTTTTGAGCGAAATTACGTTGAAAATTTTAGGTGTAAAAATTTCACCAAAAAGCAAAGGGGTTAACCTTTGGTTTTTGACGATTTTTCGACCAATTTCTAACTTTCGAAATATGCGCCAAATATGAAAGTTTATTGCATAGAAAATAGTTTTGCAGTGATTTCGGTGGTTTTTGAGAGAAATTACGTTGAAAATTTTAGGTGTAAAAATTTCACCAAAAAGCAAAGGGGTTAACCTTTGGTTTTTGACGATTTTTCGACCAATTTCCAGCTTTCGAAATAAGCGCCAAATATGAAAGTTTATTGCACAGAACGTAGTTTTGCAGTTATTTCCGTGGTTTTTGAGCGAAATTACGTTGAAAATTTTAGGTGTAAAAATTTCACCAAAAAGCAAAGGGGTTAACCTTTGGTTTTTGACGATTTTTCGACCAATTTCCAACTTTCGAAATAAGCGCCAAATATGAAAGTTTATTGCATAGAACGTAGTTTTGCAATGACTTCAGTGGTTTTTGAGCGAAATTACGTTGAAAATTTTAGGTGTAAAAATTTCACCAAAAAGCAAAGGGGTTAACCTTTGGTTTTTGACGATTTTTCGACCAATTTCCAACTTTCGAAATAAGTTCCAAATATGAAAGTTTATTGCATAGAACGTAGTTTTGCAGTGATTTCGGTGGTTTTTGAGCGAAATTACGTTGAAAATTTTAGGTGTAAAAATTTCACCAAAAAGCAAAGGGGTTAACCTTTGGTTTTTGACGATTTTTCGACCAATTTCCAACTTTCGAAATAACCGCCAAATATGAAAGTTTATTGCACAGAACGTAGTTTTACAGTGATTTCAGTGGTTTTTGAGCGAAATTACGTTGAAAATTTTAGGTGTAAAAATTTCACCAAAAAGCAAAGGGGTTAACCTTTGGTTTTTGACGATTTTTCGACCAATTTCCAACTTTCGAAATAAGCGCCAAATATGAAAGTTTATTATATAGAACGTAGTTTTGCAGTGATTTCGGTGGTTTTTGAGCGAAATTACGTTGAAAATTTTAGGTGTAAAAATTTCACCAAAAAGCAAAGGGGTTAACCTTTGGTTTTTGACGATTTTTCGACCAATTTCCAACTTTCGAAATAACCGCCAAATATGAAAGTTTATTGCATAGAAAGTAGTTTTGCAGTGATTTCCGTGGTTTTTGAGCGAAATTACGTTGAAAATTTTAGGTGTAAAAATTTCGCCAAAAAGCAAAGGGGTTAACCTTTGGTTTTTCACGATTTTTCGACCAATTTCCAACTTTCGAAATAACCGCCAAATATGAAAGTTTATTGAATAGAACGTAGTTTTGCAGTGATTTCCGTGGTTTTTGAGCGAAATTACGTTGAAAATTTTAGGTGTAAAAATTTCACCAAAAAGCAAAGGGGTTAACCTTTGGTTTTTGACGATTTTTCAACCAATTTCCAGCTTTCGAAATAAGCGCCAAATATGAAAGTTTATTGCATAGAACGTAGTTTTGCAGTGATTTCGGTGGTTTTTGAGAGAAATTACGTTGAAAATTTTAGGTGTAAAAATTTCACCAAAAAGCAAAGGGGTTAACCTTTGGTTTTTGACGATTTTTCGACCAATTTCCAACTTTCGAAATAAGCGCCAAATATGAAAGTTTATTGCATAGAACGTAGTTTTGCAGTGATTTCGGTGGTTTTTGAGCGAAATTACGTTGAAAATTTTAGGTGTAAAAATTTCACCAAAAAGCAAAGGGGTTAACCTTTGGTTTTTGACGATTTTTCGACCAATTTCCAGCTTTCGAAATAAGCGCCAAATATGAAAGTTTATTGCACAGAACGTAGTTTTGCAGTTATTTCCGTGGTTTTTGAGCGAAATTACGTTGAAAATTTTAGGTGTAAAAATTTCACCAAAAAGCAAAGGGGTTAATCTTTGGTTTTTGACGATTTTTCGACCAATTTCCAAATTTCGAAATAAGCGCCAAATATGAAATTTTATTACATAGAAAGTAGTTTTGCAGTGATTTCGGTGGTTTTTTAGCGAAATTACGTTGAAAATTTTAGGTGTAAAAATTTCACCAAAAAGCAAAGGGGTCAACCTTTGGTTTTTGACGATTTTTCGACCAATTTCCAACTTTCGAAATAACCGCCAAATATGAAAGTTTATTGCATAGAACGTAGTTTTGCAATGACTTCAGTGGTTTTTGAGCGAAATTACGTTGAAAATTTTAGGTGTAAAAATTTCACCAAAAAGCAAAGGGGTTAACCTTTGGTTTTTGATGATTTTTCGACCAATTTCCAACTTTCGAAATAACCGCCAAATATGAAAGTTTATTGCATAGAACGTAGTTTTGCAGTGATTTCAGTGGTTTTTGAGCGAAATTACGTTGAAAATTTTAGGTGTAAAAATTTCACCAAAAAGCAAAGGGGTTAACCTTTGGTTTTTGACGATTTTTCGACCAATTTCCAGCTTTCGAAATAAGCGCCAAATATGAAAGTTTATTGCACAGAACGTAGTTTTGCAGTTATTTCCGTGGTTTTTGAGCGAAATTACGTTGAAAATTTTAGGTGTAAAAATTTCACCAAAAAGCAAAGGGGTTAACCTTTGGTTTTTAACGATTTTTCGACCAATTTCCAACTTTCGAAATAACCGCCAAATATGAAAGTTTATTGCATAGAAAGTAGTTTTGCAGTGATTTCCGTGGTTTTTGAGCGAAATTACGTTGAAAATTTTAGGTGTAAAAATTTCACCAAAAAGCAAAGGGGTTAACCTTTGGTTTTTCACGATTTTTCGACCAATTTCCAACTTTCGAAATAACCGCGAAATATGAAAGTTTATTGCATAGAACGTAGTTTTGCAGTGATTTCCGTGGTTTTTGAGCGAAATTACGTTGAAAATTTTAGGTGTAAAAATTTCACCAAAAAGCAAAGGGGTTAACCTTTGGTTTTTGACGATTTTTCAACCAATTTCCAGCTTTCGAAATAAGCGCCAAATATGAAAGTTTATTGCACAGAACGTAGTTTTGCAGTTATTTCCGTGGTTTTTGAGCGAAATTACGTTGAAAATTTTAGGTGTAAAAATTTCACCAAAAAGCAAAGGGGTTAACCTTTGGTTTTTCACGATTTTTCGACCAATTTCCAACTTTCGAAATAACCGCGAAATATGAAAGTTTATTGAATAGAACGTAGTTTTGCAGTGATTTCCGTGGTTTTTGAGCGAAATTACGTTGAAAATTTTAGGTGTAAAAATTTCACCAAAAAGCAAAGGGGTTAACCTTTGGTTTTTGACGATTTTTCAACCAATTTCCAGCTTTCGAAATAAGCGCCAAATATGAAAGTTTATTGCACAGAACGTAGTTTTGCAGTTATTTCCGTGGTTTTTGAGCGAAATTACGTTGAAAATTTTAGGTGTAAAAATTTCACCAAAAAGCAAAGGGGTTAATCTTTGGTTTTTGACGATTTTTCGACCAATTTCCAACTTTCGAAATAACCGCCAAATATGAAAGTTTATTGCATAGAACGTAGTTTTGCAGTGATTTCAGTGGTTTTTGAGGGAAATTACGTTGAAAATTTTAGGTGTAAAAATTTCACCAAAAAGCAAAGGGGTTAACCTTTGGTTTTTGACGATTTTTCGACCAATTTCCAAATTTCGAAATAACCGCCAAATATGAAAGTTTATTGCATAGAACGTAGTTTTGCAGTGATTTCAGTGGTTTTTGAGCGAAATTACGTTGAAAATTTTAGGTGTAAAAATTTCACCAAAAAGCAAAGGGGTTAACCTTTGGTTTTTGACGATTTTTCGACCAATTTCCAACTTTCGAAATAAGCGCCAAATATGAAAGTTTATTGCATAGAACGTAGTTTTGCAGTGATTTCGGTGGTTTTTGAGCGAAATTACGTTGAAAATTTTAGGTGTAAAAATTTCACCAAAAAGCAAAGGGGTTAACCTTTTGTTTTTGACGATTTTTCGACCAATTTCCAACTTTCGAAATAACCGCCAAATATGAAAGTTTATTGCACAGAACGTAGTTTTGCAGTGATTTCAGTGGTTTTTGAGCGAAATTACGTTGAAAATTTTAGGTGTAAAAATTTCACCAAAAAGCAAAGGGGTTAACCTTTGGTTTTTGACGATTTTTCGACCAATTTCCAACTTTCGAAATAAGCGCCAAATATGAAAGTTTATTGCATAGAACGTAGTTTTGCAGTGATTTCGGTGGTTTTTGAGCGAAATTACGTTGAAAATTTTAGGTGTAAAAATTTCACCAAAAAGCAAAGGGGTTAACCTTTTGTTTTTGACGATTTTTCGACCAATTTCCAACTTTCGAAATAACCGCCAAATATGAAAGTTTATTGCACAGAACGTAGTTTTGCAGTGATTTCAGTGGTTTTTGAGCGAAATTACGTTGAAAATTTTAGGTGTAAAAATTTCACCAAAAAGCAAAGGGGTTAACCTTTGGTTTTTGACGATTTTTCGACCAATTTCCAACTTTCGAAATAAGCGCCAAATATGAAAGTTTATTGCATAGAACGTAGTTTTGCAGTGATTTCGGTGGTTTTTGAGCGAAATTACGTTGAAAATTTTAGGTGTAAAAATTTCACCAAAAAACAAAGGGGTTAACCTTTGGTTTTTGACGATTTTTCGACCAATTTCCAACTTTCGAAATAACCGCCAAATATGAAAGTTTATTGCATAGAACGTAGTTTTGCAATGACTTCAGTGGTTTTTGAGCGAAATTACGTTGAAAATTTTAGGTGTAAAAATTTCACCAAAAAGCAAAGGGGTTAACCTTTGGTTTTTGACGATTTTTCGACCAATTTCCAACTTTCGAAATAAGCGCCAAATATGAAAGTTTATTGCACAGAACGTAGTTTTGCAGTTATTTCCGTGGTTTTTGAGCGAAATTACGTTGAAAATTTTAGGTGTAAAAATTTCACCAAAAAGCAAAGGGGTTAACCTTTGGTTTTTGACGATTTTTCGACCAATTTCCAACTTTCGAAATAAGCGCCAAATATGAAAGTTTATTGCATAGAACGTAGTTTTGCAATGACTTCAGTGGTTTTTGAGCGAAATTACGTTGAAAATTTTAGGTGTAAAAATTTCACCAAAAAGCAAAGGGGTTAACCTTTGGTTTTTGACGATTTTTCGACCAATTTCCAACTTTCGAAATAACCGCCAAATATGAAAGTTTATTGCACAGAACGTAGTTTTGCAGTGATTTCGGTGGTTTTTGAGAGAAATTACGTTGAAAATTTTAGGTGTAAAAATTTCACCAAAAAGCAAAGGGGTTAACCTTTGGTTTTTGACGATTTTTCGACCAATTTCCAACTTTCGAAATAACCGCCAAATATGAAAGTTTATTGCACAGAACGTAGTTTTGCAGTGATTTCAGTGGTTTTTGAGCGAAATTACGGTGAAAATTTTAGGTGTAAAAATTTGACGAAAAACCTTTTGTTTTTGCCGATTTTTCTACCGATTTTAAAATTTCGAATATAGGATAAAATATGAAAGTTTTGAGGAAACAAATTAGTTTTGCTTCGATTATAGATGTTTAAGGGTAAAGTGACTGAAATGAATGGCAAAGTAGTTTCTTTTTGGTTATCTTTGATATTTTTAGCTGATTTTGGAACTTTGAAATTTGTCGAAAAATCGTGAAAAGGCATAGGTTGAGTGCTTTACTTTTTTCGATATTTCTTAATCTCGAATTTTCACCACAATTTTACTTTAATGTGACTGAAATGAATGCCGAACTAGTTTCTTTTGGGTAATATTTCATATTTTGAGATGATTTTGAATGTTTGAAATTGGCCTAAAAATTTACAAAAAGGCTGTCCCTTTTACTTTGTTCAAGATTTTTCGACCTTAAATATTCACTAAAATTTTATCTTAAAGTGACAGAAATCAATGCTAGAGTTGTTCCGTTTGGCTAATCTTTCATATTTTGAGCTTATTTCGAAACTTTTAAATTGATCGAAAAATCGTCAAAACACGTGGGTTTACCCCTTTTACTTTTTTCGAGATTTTTCGGTCTCAAAAATTCGCAACAATCTTAGTCTAAAGTGACTGAAATCAACGCCAAAATAGTTTCTTTTGGCTAGTCGTTCATATTTTGAGACTATTTCGAAACTTTGAAATTGGTCGAAAAATCGTCAAAAAGCATAGGTTAACCCCTTTACTTCTTTCGACATTTTTCGATCTCGAAAATTCACCAGAATCTTAGCCTGAAGTGACTGAAATCAACGCAAAACGAGTTTCTTTTGGCTAATCTTTAAAATATTTTGAGATTATTTCGAAACTTGGAAATTGGTCGAAAAATCGTCATTAAGCATAGGTTAACCCCTTTACTTTTTTCGACATTTTTCGACGTCAAAAATTCACTACAATTTTAGCTTAAAGTGACTGAAATCAATGCGAAACTAGTTTAGACATAAAATGAAGATGAGAGCCCAGCTCAAAATTCGGAGATGTAATGTCATCACACTCAGGAATAGACAGAAACACACGAATAAAGTCTAATTGAAGTTTACTGACTTTTCGTTGCCGACGCGCAACATTTTCAAAGTAATTAACTGATGGAAACACTAAGCTATTTACATTTACAAAAGGTATCATATTTACAAAAGGTATTTACATATTTTGAGCTTATTTCAAAACTTCAAAATTGGTCGAAAAATCGTCAAAAAGCATAGGTTTTCCCCTTTACTTTTTTCGACATTTTTGGACCCCCAAAATTCACCACAGTTTTAGCTTAAAGTGACTGAAATCAATGCCAAACTAGTTTCTTTTTGGTAATCTTTCATATTTTGAGCTTTTTACAAAACGTTTTCGACCTCAAAAATTCATCTCAATTTTAGCCTAAAGTGGCCGAAATTAATGCCAAACTAGTTTCTTTTGGCTAGTCGTTCATATTTTGAGCTTATTTAGAAACTTTGAAATTGGTCAAAAAATTGTCAGAAAGCGTGTGTTAGTTCAATCTGTGCCAACAGCACCGTACCAAGGGGGAGCCACTGCGACATTCTACTGGGCAGAAAATTTTATGGGGCGACATTTTGAGGAACAAAGATTCAACTTCTTTGATCTCTATGTTATATTCAAAGTTATTGTGTGAAGGTCAACAAAATGTTGGATGAATGTCTCGTGTTCTCATTGTTACAGAAAACACTTTTTTCTTCAAATGCAGCTCCTATGGGTGTAAATCGGTGGAACTGGTATACAATTATTGTAAAGTAAGGAGATCGGGGTGTGTTAGAGTTAGTTGAGTGGGCACCTTCAGCACAACTTGTCACGGGCAAA
This sequence comes from Heliopora coerulea, assembly GCA_030142905.1. NCBI lineage: Eukaryota > Metazoa > Cnidaria > Anthozoa > Scleralcyonacea > Helioporidae > Heliopora > Heliopora coerulea. The sequence continues at coordinate 84,519 of JASJOG010000565.1, read as the reverse complement.
TTATCACCGGGGTACGGCTTTGTCTGCCAATATACAAAACGTTTGGAAACTTGTGTTACACAGATACGCTATTTACTGTATTTCCGCTATTTACCAGATGTCTCCTTCTATTCAATAAAAAAATTGGGCGCTGGCCAGAGTGAAGTTCTGAAGGGACACCTTGGTGGCACATCAAATGCAAGACTAACAAAGAAAGAAAATCCATGAAAAAAATTATTTTGTGGATTAGAATGGTGATTATGGTGGTATTATTGTAATTTACATTTCATATTGGTATCGCAGTAAAGTTGTTCAATAAACAAGGACATAAAATAGAGATGTGCAGATTACTGAATTGGTCTACTCCATCCTAAAGGCATGGTAAAATTTGATAGATATTTGATAGATAGATGTTTTTATTTGGTAAAGCTTACAGCCATAGACTGAATTATGTTTACACCCGATCAGAATGGATAAAAAAAATCTCAAGCGGTTTTGATTTAATACTATCAAAATGTTATGCTGATTAAGACCACATGGCCACAAACTCTGTTCTTTGCATTTTTATTTTTCTTTGTAGTTTTTGTATTTTTTATTTTATTTTATGTTATTTTTTAAATAACTTAAAATTAAATTAAAATTAAATCAAAATTAAATTAAATTATAAATTAAAATTAATGTAAATTAATATAAATTAGACGGTGAAGAAGCTTGAAGTCTGCACAACTGAAACAAAAAGGAATCATGGAAACAAAGTTTTTGAGTCTGCTTTTCATTTCTCACATTGGTCACATCGCTGTGTTGTTGTTTTAACTCACAATGGTATGGATCATTAAGAATGATTGGAGATTGTCAGGAATTGCCTCCAGTGGGCCAGTGACAATAAGAGGAAGCTTAATTTCAGTGTCAAGTAATTGTATTACACTTCCAATGCAGTTACTATAGGTAGGCCATAGTGCAAAAAAAACCCAGTTTAAATGATTTTGTTGAAAATTGCCTAAATTTTCCAATTGTTCTACCCCACTAGTTGAGAATGAAATGAAAACCAGGTTTAGGTTGTGTCATACTGTGAATTTAGGGGTGATTCTGGTTGAGCTATAGTAGGTAAATATTACCATAAGTAGTCTTTTGACAAACCAAGCAAAGTGAAATTTTGGAGTCCACGGATCAACTGCATTATACCAAGGCACATGTTATAATGATGTGCATTATAGGGAGGCTCCACTGTAAAGGATAGTGATAGGGCATTATGACATAGATTTAACAACTTTTTGTATTGGTTCTTCAATTATTTTCATGTTTAACACCAAATATTGTTCATGTATTGAGAAAATTTTGACAGCATTCACTAGGCTCAATGATTTCACTGACAATGACTAAGATTTTGTCATTGGATGTACTGTACTCAATGAAATTTGTCAACAGTATCCTGAGTTCATATAATTTATTCTATCAAAATATTCACTGATTCCCATAACACAGGAATATCAAGTAGCCAATCAGTAGCATCCTTAGGTTTTGAACTTTGCTAAGAGAACATTTTAAGCCAGGAACTTAAAATTTTTAGGCATTAATTTCATGTTGTATGCTGTGTCATACTGTTAAAAAAAAAGCAGTTGGTGCTATGTTGTAGTCAGTTAAGAGTTGCTTTTGGCTATGGACTTAGTCAAGCTCTTGTGCAGATGCATATTCAAACAAATGACATTTGCCATGTATCCAGCAACTGGCTTACAATAGCAATATGCCCTAAAGATGAAAGTTTTAATCAGGTGAGCTGATTTGTACTCAATTCACTTGTAGATAAATGTTACAAAGACAAAATTTTAATGAGGAGAACTTGAAAGAGGACAAAGAGGACTTAATCACTCATGTAAAAATAATAAAACAATTATTAGCCTTAGGCTCAGTAAATATTATTGAATACTCTAACAAAAATCAATTTTATGTTTATTTTATTTTTATTTACTTTTATTATTTTATTTTATTTATTTTGTTTTAATAAAATACTTTAATATCTGTGCAATGATTGTGATTTTTTACAGGGCCTGTAAAAGAATTAGAAGTCTTTTGCCTGTTTGAAATGTAATACGTATTGAATAATACATCTAACCTTGTTACAGAAATTGGGCTTCCCCTGACATCAACATCAAGCTCCTCCCACCAGTGCTTGAGAGATGTGGGCAAAGATAATTTACCATGCAGTCATTCAATAATTGGAATGTGGTATACCCCTATATATGCCACAATAATTTAACCTAACACCTTGCAATACTACAATTCATTTGGATCCAATATTTGTAAGAAATTTCATCCATTCATCAGGAGTTGTTGCAAGCTTAAATGTAAATAATTACCATAGTAAAGAAGGTTGAGACCATGATGTCTTGCTCTGTTGGAAGCCTGAACTACTGAAAATATTTTCATTTATTGTTCATCATACTCAGCCTGAACACCAATTGACTTTATGCTATAAAGAAACACGTTTAGGCGACTTTAGGGTAAAAGTGGCGAGCAAAGCCAGCTCTGGTTAAGAAGATCATTTGTAAGCTGGGGAAAATAAATCTGTATTGACAAACATTACATCTTTATTGAGTCAATAACTTGATGTGAGTCTGATTCATGTTGCTTTTCTGGAATGCCTCAGCTCTAGTTACTTAAGTCATGAACTAAGTATTAACCAGCTATACAAAGACTTGACTGCATTTGTCTGAAGTGGAAATTACTTAACTAAATTGCATGCCTAAAGGTTGGATTCTAACTGTCATTACTTGTCTTCAATAGTAAGGGCCTGACCAGTCTAGTCTAAATATTGACTCAGACTTGAAGTTAATGAGTGACTTGGCTGAACTTGAGACTTCACCTGAAGTGACAAAATTACAACACTGATTTTTTATATGAACAGTCCATAAACCCAATAAAGGGCAGGCACCACTCTCTGCTGAATAAAATTGTTTGGTGTTAGCCAGGATAAAATTCTAAAATCTGCCCAAGCCTCTTACCAGTACTCTAATGGGTTGATTGACTAGTCAGTATTCAAGGAAATGCCTACATTTCATATTCGAGCAGATAGATGTATGGTGTTTAAAGCATTAAAATCTGCAGTTTTCAGCTTTATGTTTTTGCTTCCAAAATTGGGTCTGAATTTAATACTGTTGAACAACAGGCAGTGTTCTTAAAAAAATTTTGTATGGCCTCCAGAGAATCAAGTCATTTTGCATTAGCTATGTGATATAAAATGGCAAAGGTCATCTGGGTTGAAAGTTTTTATTCAACAGTAATGGTTCTTACATTTATGTGGTAAAGACCACTGGCTAGACAGCAGTTCACCAGGTGCTAAGTTGGAAATTTCCAGTAGCTGATCAAGTTAATTTCTTTTTTCAGCAAATGCTATCATGCAGTCCATACAGTATATACATATAAAGTTCAATGGTTGGTAACTGCAACCTTTAAATTTTCTATACTATTTAACATTATCTACACAGTATCCTATTTTTATGTTATACAGAATGCACATTTTTTTAAAAACTTTCTCCATCAAAATACACTTTATTAAGAATTTGCAAGCATTTGTGTCAGGACTTAGTTACATTTGATGTTCAAGTTAGCACGTGCGGTGTGTTTCTGCTCCTTATAGAGCTTTTTCACAATATAGGACTAATAAAGAAAAAAATAACGTGTACCTGTCAGTATTTCGTTTTTCCATTATCCCGAACTTGAAAATGTTGTAACTTGACTGGTGTAAACATTACACAAACAAGTAATAAAAAGCGTCGAACATCCATAATCCACCTTCTACATTTTTGCCTTCAATGTTCTTCCCAACGGACTTGGCTAAATTTTCAAAGTTTTCAAAAACACGTTCAAACCAGTTCAATTCCCACAAGAGCCAAAACGATCACAGTATTGGCCAAATCTGCTGCTCAAGGTTCACGTGGTGTTCTTTACGAATGTTATCCTATCACAACAAATCACATTTAATCTCCTGGGAACCTGTGGTGGCGCCAGAGGGGGATCAGAGGGGGCTACAGCCCCTTTGTTGGGGAAAAATTAACAATTCGTCGGGGAATTTTCACTGATGATACCGCATTTATATATTGTACAAACTATTAGTACTTATTTGTGATGTAGCCAAGAAAGATGACTTTTCTCTTCATGCCAAATCTAAAAATAAACTGTTTCTCGTCAGTTGCGATTATTCTTGAGAAAAATAACATGATTTTTTGACCTTCAAATAAGGATATTATAAATGGGGTGTGGTCTCGGTCCCTCTGGCCTATACCTGTACAGGGTGTCCCAAAAAAATGTATACACACTTTGAATGATTATAAATACAATGTTTATCAAGACATATCTAAGTTTTATAACCCAAGTTAAAGAAGACAAGTGTAGAATTTTTTGAGTTATCGCAGGTGTTCGAACTGATGACCGTTCTGGTCCAGGCACTGCTGATAATGCGGACAGATGGAATTGCAAACATTACGAATTATGATCATTTCATTTCGTATTTGGGTGCATTCTCTTTTAATTGCTGCTCTCAACTCGTTGATTGTTACAGGTTTTGTGCTACAAACCTTATCTTTGACGTATCCCCATAAAAAAAGTCTACAGGCGCGAGGTCTGGTGAACGTGGGGGGAATTCAATGCTATATCTTCACCCAATCCATCTGTTCGGCAGATTTTTGTAAGTTAGGCTCTCATATCACGATTGTAGTGGGAAGGTGCTCCATCTTGCTGGAAATAAAACTCCTCATCTCCAAATTGCTCACGAATGCGTGGCATTCGAAAGAAAGTATGTTATAGTGAGTTATCATCATTCAAAGTGTGTGTACATTTTTTTGGGACACCCTGCAGTATAAAATCTGAATCTGAGAGATGCAACTGAGAAGCTGAATTCCGTACATCGTGGAGAACAACACCGACTCTTGACAATCCAGCAGTTCTTTAACAGTTGAGTACACAAATTCCACATTTTGTTTCAAAGAAGTTCGTTTTCTCTACGAAAAAAGTGATTAACATTCATGCACTTGAGCATGCAATTATTTACAAATGATTTGAATTGCAAAAATTTTAGACATGAAACAGTAAAATATAGCTGCTACCACAAAGTTTTGTACTGTAAAAACCTAACACAATGTTTTGTAACCAAAATTTAGCTGTCATTATTGATTTCTAGTACATTGAATTTAATATTTGTTTCTATCAATAATAATAAAGAAAAAAATCAAACGGTATTTTTAGCGCGCACTTGGATTTTGTTTCCAACTAACAATAACTATTCTGTTGTAATAAGACGATCACTGCAAGCAGTCGACTCTCCGTATACAGCCCAAGCTGACACAGTTACTCATTCCAAGCAAATTTCAGTGGATCATCCGCTAATTTTCAATTTGCCACGCCCCAGGATTTAGGCGGGCTTCGTGGGCCCTTGGGCTTGGGCAAACGCTTTCCATAACCTACCGTTGAAAGAAACCACAGCAAGAATTTAAGTATATAACAGGTTTCCCCAAGGAAAAGATATGTTTATGGTAGAGAAGATACGTTTATCGCATAGAAAAACACAAAAATAGGACGGTTTTTTCGAGAAAACCAGACGTGAAAAGTGGCGGAAAAAAAGTGTAAGAAAAATAACTTTAAAGACAAGCTAAATGCATTGAGAACAAGACTGAAACGTTTGTGGCAAACACGAAACGTTTTCATATTTTTATCGTAATCCTCTATTTGAACTGACCTATATGTTCTAATGGGAGTCCTTTCGCCTCGGACTTCTTCGACAGGAAAGGGAACTATAATGTAACATAAATAAGCAATATTAAGAAGGAAGGAGAAAATGCAACGAAAAAGGGAAGGGAAGAGAAGGGAAGGGAAGGAAAGGGAAAAGAAGGGAAGGGAAGGGAAGGGAAGGGAAGGGAAGGGAAGGGAAGGGAAGGGGAAATGTAAGGAGAGGACATGAGAGGATAGGAGAGGAGAGAAGAGGGGAGGGAAGGGAAGCGAAGAAAAGAGAGAAGAGAGGAGGGAAGGAAAGCAAAGAAAAGAGAGAAGAGAGTAGAAGAGAGGGGAGGAGTGGAGAGGAGAGGGAAACAGAGGAGTCGTGTAGAGTCGAGTGAAGTGAATGGAAAAGGTAAAGTATGTTAGAGCAAAGCACAACACAGAACAGCATGAATAGAGCAGAGTGAAGTGAAGTATACTGCTCTACAGCAGCCTTGTTTACCTTCAGAAAATACATTAATAATCTACGACGAAAAATCAAAAGAAAATTAACATCTAATGAAAGTTTGTGAATCAGTAACAGATTTGTACTGATTTATAATAATAATAATAATAATAATAATAATAATAATAATCATTTATTTAATCAGCAAAATTAATTTGTGTCTTTAAGAAAAATAATGGATGTCACCATTTAGAAGCATTCGTTTCTTAAGCAATTTAAATATTTCAGTGAAATCTTCATCTGATGTACCAACTCTAGCCTTGTGATGTCCGGTCACTTGTCATAATTACTTGTCAGGGTCAAGGTCGCTTGTCAAGTTCACTTTTCAAGGTCACTTGTCCAAGTCAAGGTCAAGGTTAAGGTTGAGGTTGAGGTCAAGAGCAACGTCACTTGTCAAGGTTAAGATTAAGGTCGAGGTCAAGAGCAACGTAACTTGTCAAGGTCATTTGTCAAGGTCAAGAGCAACGTCACTTGTCAAAATCGTCACTTGTTAAGGTCAAAATAAAAATAAACAAAATCAAATTAATATATGTATATAATTTATTATATAATATAATTATAATAATATATATTGTAATAATATACATGCTATAATAATATGGAGAAAAAGAAAAATTGAAAGTACAGAGAGTTAGTGGACATGTGGTCTTAATCAGCATAAAATTTTGACAGAATTAAATCAAAAATGCTTAAGATTTTTTTTTATCCGTTCTGATCGGATGTAAGCTTGATCTTAAATTTTACCATGGCTTTAGGATGGAGTGGACCAATTTGATCAACTGCACATCTCTATTTTATGTCTTTGTTTATTGAACAACTTTACTGCGATACCAATATGAAATGTACATAACAATAATACCACCATAATCACCGCTCTACCAATCCACAAAAAAACTTTTTCTCTCTTGGATTTTCTTTCTTTGATAGTCTTACATTTGATATGGTTTGGGTATAACATCAGATGAAGGTCAGTCATTCATCTTTTACCAATCAGATACAAACAATTTAGCAAATTACACAAACAACTCAGTGCATAATACGAACTTTTTAGCAAAGTGTACTCACAATTTCGTGAATTTTACTAACGCGAGAACATGCGTAGAACGAGAAACATTTTAAAAATGGACAAACACAAACTGAAGAAAATAAGAGCAATCTTAAGTTTTTACCTTTTTGGACAGTGAGGTAGACTTACTATTCATTTCGTTGCTGACATTAAGGATATCTAAGGGTGTGGCGTAATAATATCAAAGCAAAGAAAAAAGAGGTTAGGACATCATACGACAGCGGATGTCTGTAAGGGTATATTCACTATTAACGGTTAGATGAGTGCAATTTCCATATTGTATAACTTATCAAAAAGTGCGACCATCGAACTCTAAGAAGACTGGAACGATACCGGGAAATTGAATTTCAAATGCACTGTGGAAGCTGTCCCCAGTCTCTTTGCACCATACAACCCTACGTGTGACCCAAAACTTACTTAACCTAAAGTCCGGTTTTTCTTTTACTGGTTCCGTTTTCATCCTGGCACTTTCGATAATAATTTCTGCACGATAGAGAATTTTTCAGAAATAACAATCCATAAAAACCAAAAAAATCAAGTTATCATACAAATAAATGATGTCAAGCAACGCTTCCATATTCACCAGCTTTGTCGTCATGCGAAATAACATGTAAGCGTGTTTAGGACGTACACGGTTGCCTCCGCTCCAGCTTTCTGTCAAATGGCCGGTCATAAAGAGCTGGCATTCCAGTCTTTTTACGTTTCAACGGTCGCAGTAATAAAACTTCAATAACAAAAACTACTTTGGAGGGACGGTGGGGCACAATTTTTATTTATTTATTTATTTATTTATTTATTTTTTCACAGTAATGATTAAACGATAAACTATGAACGGACTAAGTGTGAGATTTGTGAAGGGGAAGTATTTATCTTTAAGATCATCCTTTCAGTCTGGTAATAATAAAAATAAAATAAATTACAATTCAAATGATTTACATTTAACTTCATTTCATGTTTTCTTTATCTTTAAATAGAAAGTAAATAAAAATAAAAACAAAAGTTTTAAATATTTTTCAGGAAAATTGAGCCATCAAACAAGTGTACAGGTGTTTATTCCAGGTTACTATAACATTCTTATTAAGCTCCAAAAATGTATAATTAATCGGCCTTTAATTTTCACAGTTTTTGAAGGACCAATAGAAAACAACGAAGAGATAGGCAAAATATTTCATACCATGACGAGTTGGGTGTTCTGAATTCTTTGTCGGTACGTCGGAATGACGAGAACCATCCTAAATAAAGTTGTCAGATTTTTTACAAAAGCACTAAATGGCGAAGGGATTATTTGAGAAATGTGACGTCCAAGGTTTTTCAACATTTCGGAAAATTCCGCTTAGTCGAAAACTTTGCACAACATAAACTTTGGCGACGACATTTATAGGTAGGAAAACCGAGCCAAATGTCATATGAGTTGAATTTTTCTGTCTTTTTAAATAAATTCCCCATTGAGAGCTCACAAAAAACGAATAGATGGACGGGAAGAGATCGAATAGGATGGGATGTGATGTGACATGCGGTGATTTGGAATAAGTCGAGTGGTGTGGAGTGGATGAATTGATGGGATGTGTGGGGTAGGATGGACGGACTGACGGACGGACAGACTGACGGACGGACAGACTGACGGACGGACAGACTGACGGACGGACAGACTGACGGACGGACGGACGGACAGACTGACGGACGGACGGACAGACTGACGGACGGACAGACTGACGGACGGACAGACTGACGGACGGACGGACAGACTGACGGACGGACGGACAGACTGACGGACGGACGGACAGACTGACGGACGGACGGACAGACTGACGGACGGACGGACAGACTGACGGACGGACGGACTGACGGACGGACAGACTGACGGACGGACGGACAGACTGACGGACGGACAGACTGACGGACGGACAGACTGACGGACGGACAGACTGACGGACGGACAGACTGACGAACGGATAGACTAACGGGCGGATGAGTGCATAACCTGAACGATCTACTTTCACCAACATGTAGCAATATATTTTGTTTTGAAGAAGGTTCCAGTTCATTTTTGGTGGGTTTACATTGCGTCCTGCATTGACATTGGGGAATGATACTGGACGTTCTTCTTGTCTTACTGATTTGTCTTACGAAATGATAAAGAAACAAACACGTAAGGAAGCAAGTAAACAAAGAAGTAAACTAACAAAACGACAAAACAGGCATACAAACAAGAAGCAAACAAACAACTGAAAAGCAGAAAAGTAGGAAAAAACAAACAGTTGAATGAACAAACAAAAAAAAGCAATCGAAATTCCTTACCACAATATCTCCACTTCTAAAAGGATTATCACGATTTCTGCTGGACGCCTTGTTCCTAGTGCCCACTGACGCATAAAGACCACTGCCTACATCTGCAACAATGAGTAGAAAAATGTCACAACTTTCTGCCAGCAATGCGGCAATATATTTCGTAAAATCCAAGTATCCTACCTTTGTCACTGAAAAACTGTTGCTCAAGTTTGCCGTCTGCTCGATGATCTTTATCTCCGGTGTCTTCACTCGGCAAGACCTTCGCTCTGTTTAGCCCCTCCAAACCTTTCACCTGATCCAAGTATCGTGCACCAAGATTTGGGCCGCAAGTGGAAAATTTCTCCTTTATGGCGGTTGACGGTGGTTTTTCCACTTCCGAAGAACTCTGACATCGGACAAACGCTTTTGGGTTCTTGGGTTTTGAAGAGACAGTGGGAGAGGCGGCTTTGTCGAGTTTCTTCTCCTGAGAAGCTTTGCGGATTAACACAACGGGAGGCTTTTTACCCACGCTTGCAGATTTAAAGGTAGGAACTGGAAATGAATAAGTTTCTTTCCACGTTACATCTTTTCAATAATGCAAAACGACTGTGTTTGCGGTAAGAGATTGGAGGAAAACGTTTTAAAAACTTTACCTTGTTGAAATCAAAACTTAAATGGTGTAAGGATGTGACGGGCATTTTTTTATGATATGAAATATTGGGAATTCAAATACAACTTACTCAAAGATGATAAAGCGATATTCAGCGTCATTTGAACACAAAACGTCAAACAGTTGAAGAAGAAATAAAATGAAAAATATAAAATGCGTGGAGATTGTTTTTGAATTGCAATTTTGAATTAGTAAAATTAGTTAAATACAAATCACAGACATCTTAGGGGACGACTGCAGATTAGCGGGTGCAAATGACGTCATCATTCGAGCGCTAGAAAGAACTTAATTCGACCGCGTCTAAGTGAAAATGAATTATGATGTTTAAAAGAATTTTATCAACATTAATTCTAATCTGAACTCCAACCATAACCTAATCCTATATCTTCAAAGTTTGTCAAAACGATGTTATTTATACTAAGCCTTACTCAAAAGCCAAATCCTAACCCTAAATTCGTCTACGATATGCAATTTGTTGCCGTGAATTATCCGCTTAACGCGCGTTTGAAAATACTTTTATGGATATTTCTTGCAACCCAAACCTTAAGGTTAAACTAACAACTTCTACCAAACTACATGTGCTTCTACCAAACTACATGTGCTTCTACCAAACTACATGTGCTTCTACCAAACTACATATACTTCTTCCAAACTACTTCTAATCTAAACCTAGCCCAAAAATTCAGCTAAACGATTTATTTACCAGATAAAACGCTATGCTTAACCCCAAACTCGTCTACCGTAATATGATGGACAGAAACTTTTCATGATAATCTGACACTAATGAAGGTGTCAGATTATCATGAAAAGTTTCTGTTCATGTATATATCTGAGGATGATTCTGAAATAGAAAAAGTAATATGATGGCTTGTACATTTTTGTCATGGTGTCATTTGCACCCGCTAAACTGCAGTCTTGCTCATTTTCGTTTCGCTGTTTTAGTCATCATTGCCGCAGTGAATGCTAACTTTATTCTTATCACCTCACCTTCAACGTTTTCGTATTTTTGACCGTTACTGCTAACAGGCGAGGGAGTCCTTGTTGTAACAGAAAGGAAGCTCGTTGTTTGACTTGGAGACGGAGCCTGGACACCTAGCAAAGAGTAAATTATGAACAAGTAATGGTTATGAATACAACGTTTTTGATTATTTCCTTTTAATAATTCTATTAATTTTCAGAACATAACTTAACCATCTGGCGTGGCTCATACGTGAGCATAAGCATAAGCATAAGCATAAGGACAAAACAAAAGGTAAAACGAATGAATGAAGTCAAACCTGCGACATAAGGATCGCCGTAATCACAAGCGTAAGACCATAGTCCAAGGATAAGCCAAGAGGTGAACAAAAGACGAAACAAAGTCAAATTCTTGTTGTTTTGTCTTCGCAAGTCCTGGGGGAGATATCATGCTTTGTTTTCGTATTGATCTTGTTTTTATGCTTATGCTAGTAGTCTGAACCAGGGTCTTGACTGCGGGAGTTCTAGGGGCAGATCCAGGACTTTGAAAAAGGAGGGAGCGCATACAAATTCATGCCACTATGTGGCGTTGTCGTGGAAGAGTTTTTATGCTGTCGTTTTTGGCGTTTTTCAATTCGAATTTGTTTTACTCACCCTTTATAGTTTCTTTGTTGTTTGTCTCGATTCTTTGAAAATAATCACCAATCTTCTTGGTGGTCGACGTTTGATGCTTTTTTTTGTAACGTCACACGACGACTAATCAAAAAAAGGGGGGGGTACGCATCCGATGCACCCGCGCCTAAATCCGCCCCTGAGTTCTTCCCTTGAAGAGCAAAATTGTATGGTGTTCGCAGGAGTAACATCGTTTGGCGATCGCCAAAGTAAAAATTGCTATCCAGAGTAAAATAATGGAAGTCTTATCCCACCAGGAAAGACATACACCAGGAGGTTTTGCAATGACGTCAAATTACTCACATGGGAGATGGGTTGTTGACGCTTCGAACTGGCTGTAGTAAACCATCTCTTCAGAGGGACTAAAAAACAATTCTCACCTATCACGTTTTCGTAAGTTTGGTTCTTGCTGTTAACTGGAGGAGTATTCTTCGTTTTATCGGGAGACCGGGTGGTTGCTAACATTGATGACTGCCCCCCTGTCAAAGAAAGGAAATTAGAAAGGTCTGTTATAAAGGAGGCTGCTGGTAAAATGTTTGTGGAGTTTATCATGTGAGAACATGAGCATAGGATATAGTTTTTACACATTAAAAGCTAGGAATTTTAGGGGCGTTTTTTTGTGGCGAGGCCACGGGGAAATGCCGGTCCCTGACAACTTCTTTTCAGACGTATGGTGAATTAGAGTCACTCAATATGATAATTTGTCCAGTTATGGGAAGAGTGCAGTCTTCTGAAGATACAGTCCTACAACCGTCTGGAAAGGGCAAAAAAGCTCTCTGGAGAAACGTTAGAAGCAAATGAAGAAAGGCTGCGAATTTTTCCACACTTCATATCTACCTATCTTTGACCAACATGGACCATCGGACCCCAACACATTTTTCACTGGCCACGTCACTTGCATTTTTTCATTTCTAGATGACTGACAGTATGGCTGCATTGCTAATCGAGAAGCTTGTTCAATTTAATATGGACATCTACAGTCGATTAAGTGTATAAGAAAATTATGGAATGGAAATTTCAAGTGTGAGAACGGCGGAAAAGCCCTTTCTATGTAAGACCCAACCCTAATGATAAAAAATCACCCTGAATTTCCGATGCTGGATTGCCATTTTCCTCCTACTGGGAGAATTTTACCCACCTACGACAAAGATAGCTTTCGTTGTAGCAACAAGTTTCAAAGTCAACCCGGATGACCCAAACTCCATAAACCTGTATCAAAATCCTATAAAAGTAAAGTGGAGGTCATTCAATTACTTAAACAGAACAAATACCTACGTGAAGGAATAATATACTCCGATGTTTCGAAAGGCTCAACTGGACTTCTTGATCTGTTTGGCATCACGACATATTCGTCAGAATCTTGTCTTACAACAGGAAAGCCACTGGACGGTTTTTCTGGTCGCGCATCGGGATGACCTCCATCAACTGTGTCTCTTTTTTCGGGAAACCTTGACGATCGTCTTTGAGAAACCTTTTCTGGAAGCAACGGTGAAGTAAAGTGGCTCTTGCTCGCCCTAGCAGTATTCGCGTTCGATCTTGTTTTGGGAGAATTTTCAGCGGAAGTATCGTCGGAAAGGTCAATCAAATCAAACGAAACATTAATGTATCCACTGTCCGAAGACTGTTGGGTGATCTGATTTAATCGTTTCTGATCAGAGGACACCGCTGGTTCAGATACTGGTGACTTTTGTCTTCCGTCTCGCTCTTTAACTGGAGCAGACTGGGGAAATTTTTCTTTTTTATCAGTCGTTTTGTGATCAAGTGGATCAGCAACGATCGCCAAGGACGGACTGAGAGAATTATCTGAGTCCGAATCCTCATTTGAGCATGCCACAGTTACATTTTCGTAAAGGTGACTTTCCATTTCTTCTTCAATTGGTAAATTCAGTTTTTCCCGGAATAAGGAACACATGGCTCTACATAGGAATTCATATTGTCCCTTAAAAAAACGAAAAATACACTGTATTATGCAATGTAGCGTGCAGTATGATCGGATGTTTCACGAGGTATTTCAGGGCCCATTTTCGCCAACCAAGTCTTCACAACAAAAAAACCAACCCCCCCCAAAAAACCCCCGAAGCTTAACTCATTAAACCATTTTTACAGTAACAGTTGGCTGCATTTGCACCTTTTACATTTTTAACCCTCATGTTGCTGAAGGATACCTATATTCCTCTTAAGTCTTCACAAGCTTGGAAACAATCGCGAAAGATAAGCGTAGGGGGAAAGTCCATTTTAAACAGGATTATTTTAGAACCGAAATAACCCACTGAGATAGATGAACGATCGTCAAGCTCCATACTCAGAAAAAGCTCGCCATCTGAGTCTTGGTAGCTCAATGGTTAGAGCGTCTCCCCGGTCGTCAGAAGGTTGCGGGTTCGATCCCCGTCTGGGGCTCAGAAATCGTTTTTCTGAGTATGGAGCTTGACGATCGTTCATCTATCTCAATATATATCCAAGCTCTAACATATCTAAAATCTAAAACTGCATAAACCACTGAGCTATGTATCTGTATTGTTGTCTCAAAGGCACAACTCCTGCTTCCGATTCGCTTACTTATGTAGCAATACGTCCAGGACTCCACCGAGTTAATCAGATACATCAAAAGGAACAGTCGTACACGACTATATCGTATCGTGTACATATTGCCCATAAAGTAACTCTTACGCTAACATGATGGTAACTATGACATTGATGATATTGACAAACACGATGATTATGAGGTATATACCAACGATGATGTTGATAATAACAATGTTCATGTTTACAATTATGGCAAAGACGATGTCCTTGACATTCATTATGATAATAACAACGGTTTTTAACATTTGAGGATGTCGTCAACTATTTATAAAGCAGAAAGTCTGATGAAGCATGAATAAAAAGCAAAAGGGATGACGACGAGGAAGACGATGATGAAGATGATATTATTAAAAAGATAATCAACATCATTTTAACAATAACTTACTTTTGTTTGAACCATAGCGGGTCGTTGCTTTCTTAAGTTTTCCACAGTTCTGAACGGATCTATTTCTTTGATTCTCTAGCAAACAGGGTAGAAAAAATGCTAATAAAAGCTCAAACCAACGCATTAAACAAAAGGTAGAAGTAAATCAGAAATCAGAAAAAAAAATAAATAAAAAAAATAGGAATTTGGATTTCGGACAACCGACTTTTGATTTCGTAGTTCTGACTTTCGTCTTCTAAGTTCCGATTTCTTTTTTTTTTCTGATTTCTGGCTTCTGAGTTCCGACTTTCGACTTCTTTTTATGCATTGGTTTGTAATCACCACCCATTGCTCCACTGCTACAAGTACTGCAACCACCACTAACAATATCACTCCAGCCATGGTCACGACTGTATCCACTGCCGCAACTACTACAATAATACTACTTGTAATATTTTCACAAGTAATGCTACCACCTCCTCTCCTACTACCACCTCCCCTCCTACTACCACCTCCTCCCCTACTACCATTGCAAAAACCATTCCCATAATATCTACTACCAAAATGACTTTAATTTTGGTCTTAAAACTGCTACTACCTCCTCTCCTACTACCACCTCTCCTATCACCATTGCAAAAACCATTCCCAAAATATCTACTACCATCAGTGTCACTACTACCATTATTAGCATTACTACATTTAGCATTGCTACAAACTCAAAATTAATTCCATAATGAAGTTTAAGGTACTTGTGCCCTTCAGTTCAAAACCAGTTGATCTACTATAGAATGTGCTATTAAATCATACTGCAGTTCCTGGCCTAATGAAATCATTCTATAAAATTAAGGAGATCTTTGAAACTCACCCCTTGTTTAAGTAATGTCTGAGTGTAATCCAAAGCACATATTGTTCCAGTTCGTCCACATCCAGCACTACGAAATATTCCCCAATAATCTTGTTTTATCATATAAAGTTATTCCAGCATGACAACATGAGCGGATATAATTAAAGAAGATATTCATATGGCTATAAATATGCTAACGTAAATGTAATTGCAGCCCCAGGTTGCTTCAATCTCCAAGTCACATGAAGAGCAATTTAATGGGTGTACAAAAATCAGAATGGAAAATGGGGTTATAGTGATTGATACTGTAATTTGCCTAACCAGTAGAGATACATTGTGAATGTGCATCTGGTGTGAAAAACAACTCCATTCAAGCCAATGTAGCATGTGGACAAGAAATGTGGTAAAATGCTTGATTAACAACAATCACCTTAACCCATTAAGGGGCAAGGGTAAACTTTTAGCGTTTTACTCTGGCTAATGCCAGATGATTTTACTAATTCAGGGGATGAGCCCTGACCCTTAATGAGTTAAAACCAGGATACCTGTAGTTTTTCAAAATGAAGTGGCTTCTTAAATTTTTGTATGCAAATGGATTCCCAAATGAAAGTATGAAACACATGGTTATTCAAAAAGTTCAAAAGAAAATCAATGGGACACAAAAATTCTGGGGTTTGAAAGGTATATCATTAATCAAAAAAGGTTGGAAACAGCAGCTAGCCTCAGGGTATATCAGAGTAAAATATAAAGTTTGAAATAAAATTTGTGAATAAAATCAAAGACAGTGTTACAAGTCCAGAGTGGATTAAGTGAGACTTACTAAGCATACTTTGCCTGAGGGAAACAAATTATGTCAAAAGTTGGCTTTCTAATTTATTGTTTGCAGTTCACTGTACCTGCAATGAACAACAATTGGAGGATCATCTTCTGGTTGGTACTCTCGAACTAATTTTATCAAATGAATCAGTGGTTCAGTTGTGGGTGGTACACCATGGTCAGGCCAATCTGTGTAGTGAAACTGGGTGATTTGAAGTTCCTCCTAAATACACAGTTACATACAATTAAAATGGCCAGGATTGTGCATCAACTCTTTAAATGCCAAGGATGTATATATAAGTCTTTAATGCTAGATTTACACAAAACTGGTCACATTCAATGAGTTAATCCCACATACTGTACACAGTTTGTTACACATGGGTATCTTTGATAGTAGTTATTTACTGTCTGTCCATTATAACATCTGTCACCTGTTTAATTCATTTATGCAGTGCTTTCTTTTCTTTTCTTTCCTATTTTACCATCCTATCCTAATCAATTTTCTTCTATCTAATCCAATCGTATTCCATATAATTAGTCTCATGTATCCAATTTATTTCCATATTCCCATACTTTTCCCCAAACTCTAACATTTTCCCTAACATACTCTAATGTTTTCCTTACTTCCCTTTCCCATACTTCTATATCCAGTCCTATCCCAGCTCATCCAATTCTATCTTTTCTTATCCTTCCCAAACCTCTTCCTTTTTTCCTCACTCTCCTAAATCCACTCCTAATTAACCCTCCCTATTCCCCTCATTCTTCTTCTGCACACCATTTTCTCTCTGTATTATAGATTGGCATTGTGCACCTACCCCTTGAAATTCTGCTACAAGTGTTCGCAAGGTAAAGTCACTACCAACTCCAACACACTTTGCCTAAAACACAAATTTAAAAAGATAAAAGATATAGAATTGTGAATATTATGAGATCACATATTATTAAATATTAAAATATTAAAATTAAATTGATGAATGGCTTGTAAGGACTTATATGGAGAGGATCCATCAACATCTTCATTATGGTTCAATGAGCATACCAATCTTCCCTCAAATGATCAAAATAAAGTACCAGAACTAGTATCAAGGGAATAACAAAGTTGAAACACTTTGTACAGCCTCCATCAACTTTGAAATATGCTTATTGACATATTTATTTACCTTTTGACAGCCAGGCCTCATCCCCGTAATGAATACAATCATATGGTGTTAGCCGAAGTAAAATACTAATAAATGTGCTACTTTGCCCCTTAATTGATTAAGGAAATAGGTTACTTCAAACATGTAAAAATTTGTGAGTGATTTCAGATAAATCTTTTAATTCAAAAACTGTCTTCCTGTGGAGAAGTCATGGAAAAAGACAAAACCTTACTGTTTTCACTTGAATTCCTCCAAAGTTGACTTTTTCTTCATTGTTTTCAGGCCAATAACGTTTGCATTTTTGCTATGAACAAGAGAAAACTTTAAGCTAGTTTTAGTGATTTTCCCTTGAAAGTTCTGGCCCTTAATAATCTTATTAGAGTAACACCAATTTCATAGCAGAAAAAGGCTTCCAGGAGGGAAAAAGTTAAATACTATCTTGATTTATCTTTTCAATCTTAAGAATGTCATCCTGGTTAGATTCATTTTATTTGTTGGCCAATATTTATGTATTGTTTGATTGGTTGGTTAATTAGTTGAAATTGTTGGTTGGTTGGTTGGTTTGGTGGTTGGTTGGTTGGTTTGTCAGCAAGTAAGCTAGAGATCTGGAAGGCTAGCAGGATGGTAGTTTGGAAAGTTTGCTCGAGTGTATGGTTGGTTGGTAATTTATTTTTCATTTCAACAAAACTGCACTACTTTGCAGTACCTTCCCCATCTCCACTTCACGACAAACCATTACAATGACCTTAAAATAAAAACAAAAAACAAATGATTAGAAACATATTCTCAGCCAAATCATAAAATAAAATACAAGTGCAAACTCATAATCAATCATTCTATATGAGTTCCAATTCCCACAGCAATTAAACCAAATGAATGACTAAATTTCTACAGCTGTTCCAGGCAGAGTATTTCTTAAACTTTTGTTGAATCAACACATTTAATGAACAGTAAAAAGAGACTACTAACTTTTAAGGTTTACCACAAACTTAATAATACTCTCAGTAACATCTAACCTTCATCAGCTGATGACAATAATACACCATAATGTTCAACTGAAGTGTTGAAATGAAGTTAACAAACATTTAACTACAACTATCAGCACTTTCTTAGAATAATTCAACATTATGAAAATTGAGAACAATGTTCAGATTTCCAGAACTTGAGCTTTTCACTACAAGCTGCAGTTAAATTGTTCAAGTTTTAGCATGCTAAGTTGAGTTAAAGATGAAAAGAAACTGAGAGAGCCCAAAGCAGCATAAGCACTGCTGAATGTGATTTTATTTACAGTTGAAATTTATTTTTCTTTTCAATTTTCAGGGTCTTATTCCTCTCACCCTTCCTTCCTCCCTCTTCCCCTTCACTCTCTCCTTCCCTTCCTGTCTTTTTTTTTTTGTTTCTTACCTTTTCCTTCATTCCTTTACTCATTGACTCATTTACTTATTCATTCATCCACCATTTATATATCTTTTGTTTAATATTTAGTTTTTCTGATCCTTTTATTTTCACTTGCTCCTATTTATTTCTAACTATGAACAATCAATTAATTAACTCACTGAGGTATAAGAGTCCACTTTAAAATTTTATTCTGACTAATGCCAGGTGATTTCATTGAGCAGACCAGGATGTCTGCTGCTTAATGAGTCAATTTCACTGTACATGTCTCTTGATAATTACTAACTTACTGACTGACTGACCAACCGACTGACCAACCAACTATCTACTGTATCTAACTATCTACTGTATCTAACTATCTAC
Source organism: Heliopora coerulea (assembly GCA_030142905.1). NCBI lineage: Eukaryota > Metazoa > Cnidaria > Anthozoa > Scleralcyonacea > Helioporidae > Heliopora > Heliopora coerulea. The sequence continues at coordinate 65,192 of JASJOG010000565.1, read as the reverse complement.
TTTATCTACTCTATCTACTGTATCTACTGTATCTAGTGTATCTATCTACTGTATCTATCTATCTACTGTATCTATCCATCCATCCATCCATCCATCCATCCATCCATCCATCTGTCTATCTATTTATCTAATATCTATCTACCTATTTATCTAACTAACTAAATAAGTAAATAAATAAAGCAAATAAAATAAAATAAAGACAAAAGAACAACCAAATACATAAATAATATTACTAAAATCCACAGAGAAAAAAAATCTTTATCTTACAGTAGAATAAATGTCATACCTTAACTTTAAATGACCACAGCATTCGCCAAAAATCATTGACTGTGTTAGGTAATGGCCCTTGAGAAGCTATGTACACCCTGTTATTGTTTGCACCCTGCAGAGATACATGTTTTTCAAAATCAAAATTGAACAGATCCTGGTAACAATATAAAGTACCAAGTTTTTAGTTTTATTTTGGAACAGACAAAATAAATTTGACTCACTTGGTCTATGAGTATCCATTTCATGTCCACATACCAATATCAAGGCTCACACACTTACAGAAATCTTTGGAGTCTCTTTTAAACTTTTGTGCAATGCCCAAATAAATTCACCACATCAATTTTTGGGCAGTGAGCAAAGTTCATTAATCAATAGTGCCAGTAATCAGGATATATTTCTGAGTCTACGTTGGATATTATACCCATAGCCTTATAAAACATTCATGTACAACCTGTCACAACTCCAAGCATGCACATGTATAATATTGAAGCAAAACATTGAAAATATGACCCCTTTTTTCTATGTTATGCCATCAAGCAAGAAGCTCATAGTCATTATGATACATGTATATGTTTTAAGTTATATTTCTGTAGATGAAAGACAGATTTATTATTTAGAAAGTTGTAGGGTACATGTATGAATGTGCCAGATTTTGATGCTGTTGTGGCTAAACCTACAGGTAGCTATGTGTAAGGACTATCTCTAATATATTTTGAGGATATATTATTAGATGGTTGGTTGAAGAAAGACTGGGGGAAGTTCATTTGTGCACAACAATACCTGTACTTGTTCAAATGAGAGGACTTTCTACATAGGGAACAATACCTTTATAAAGTTTGCATTAATATAGTCTGACCCTTCAGCTCCAGTGCTGGGCAATTCAACACGAGTGGAATCAACTAAAACAGTACACATGTTAAATCAGACAAGCTACACCTTTCATTGTATGACATCACATTCCCATGCCAATTAACTTCCTTATTCACCCTTCTTTAATCCCTTGTTTGTTGTCTCCTTCACCTCTTCCCCTTCTCTCATCTCTTTATCCTGTCACTCCCTCACTAGCATTTACCTCGAGCTGCCATGCTTACCCTTGAGAGAGGTTATTTACCAATATGCCTCACATTACACTGTAATGATCATCAACTTGTAGTGGGTTGCTGAACCCTTCCAACTGCTTGTCAATCATTATTAATAGTCCCCCAAATAATTTTATCAAGTTTAAGTTATTTCAACTGGATCCATCATCCTGGACAGGAGGACAGTATCCTTAACTTGCCCAAAAGTGCCTTTATCTACCTTACATATAGGTAAGGTGCTCATTTTTAATACTTGGGAAACACTGCTAATTTAATCCCTGTAACCTATTATTGTTCTTATGTGCACAACAATGCAAATACATGCACCTATCTGTTAATTGTCATGTATAGGGTACATGTATAACAGTTACTATAACAACAATTATATATAAACAATAAAAACATCACACCTACATGGTAAAATATCCTTGAACCGATTCTTTGCCCTGTTCACTGGACATTGTCCTGCTTCAGTTGAATAGCTCTTGGTTCCTCTGTTTTCCAATGATGTTTGTCTCAGCAACTATAAATTATATATCAAGCCTCTAAATGATACAGTTGTTAAAACAGGATAAAAAGTTACAACAGTTACAAACACAAAAGGCTACTGATTAAAGAAATAAAAAAGGAAGAAATGCCAAATTATGACATGATGATAATGCATAGACATACTCAGGGATTTTCCAGGAGAATTAAGCACCTGTTCAGCTCCACATGCAATTATTTACTTGCACAGGTGATGCAGCTTTATTACTGAAAACTGTACTGCTAGATTCTGGTGGTGGCTACAGAACATACTAGTAATTACAGAACCTTTGGCAATCAATAGCTTGATGATAGGCTGTAATTTAAAAGGAAGATTGACATGGTTTGTATTCATTTCTTATATGCCAAAAATGCATAAACTGCATCTCCAATACAAAGGGAAAGTTACAAGGTTGCAGCAAAATTGACAACAGCAAACTTTTCACACCAAAAATTTACTTTGCTTGATTCTGTGCTGCTTTTTATGGCAGTCTTCTGAGCTGTGAGAACTCCAAGAGTAACTACCCATGAAATTTTCATCATGCTAAGGTAATACAGTATATTTTCAAAACGTCCCATCTCTTGTGCAAGAAAAAAATTGCACGTGGGCCTGCTGCTTTACATTGGAATGTGGATTTACACCCAGTAGATGGGTTCAGTCTAGATGACAGAAAAATCCTCTACACATGAAAGGACGTGGCTGTGCACTTGCAAACTTTAACAAGTTCATTGGTTATGTAGCTTTTCCTAAACTGTAAATTCTTTACTTTTTTTTAAACTGTCACCAGTACTGCTATGCATTTTTAAGCTCACTGCAGGTGACAGGTAATATTGCATTTTTTTTCTTCATCACACTAAGCTTCAAATGAAATAATCTAAAACTTTACTGTGCCATTTAGAATCTTTTCACTTTGGGATTTGGGTGAGGGCAATAAACTGAATTTGCGCCTCTGTGACCAGCTTTTCATATTAAACAGCACGAGGTAATCATGCAACACATTCATATCAAAATACCACTGATTGGAAACAAATATTTAATCGTTCATTTACTCTCAAGGTCTATATCTTTGGCACTAATTTTGCAGGATTTTCTGCACTAACGAATACATTCCAATTGGTAATTATGACGAGAGTTAACTGTCGACGAATTAGATCTCTAAAATTTTCAATCATATTATTGACTTTTCGGCTCCACTTCGAATAACCGGCAGTTTCAGTTTGAATGCAATAGAAATCGAAATTACTGTACGTTCAATCACAAAGACAGCTTACTTTATTTGTCAGTGGGAAGCTAGTGTCTACCAATACGGGTAAAGTTCATTTGATGCTTTGATTAAGACATACGTCTAAAATGCAACTGAAACTTCCCTTCGTGTGATGGAATTGTCATTTTGTCAATAATGAAGTTTTATGACAGAAAAATAGCCAGGTAATGCATTGACAATGGGTGAAAAATTTCAATAAGGAAAGACTTCCTTGTCGTCTTCGGCGTAATTCTCACTTTACTCAAATGCACGTGAACACGACTTCTCTCTGATTTCTCAAAACCTTAAAGTATTCTCCAGCAATTTTCCTCACCAGAAATTCTCGACTGAAACCAGACTGGCCCTTGTCATCCACCAGCTCTAGATGATCTATTTTCTTCAAAAACTGCTTGAAAATCGTTTCAGTAGATGCCATTTTCACAAATTTATCCCAGGTTAAACCATCTTTAAGGATGCCTCAGGTCCAACCGCAGTCGAAATCTACAATGCTCCAGTTATTTCGAGACAAGTGTACCTACACCCAGAAATTGTTTACGAACGTTCGATGACCAAGACATTTCTTTGTGATTTCCGGGGTTTGCTGGAACGTAACCAGAATATTTTTAACCACAATCAGGAAGTGAGACATTAGAACAGAAAATTTACCTGATATCGTCCCCAGTTCTCCAAGGGTGTCAAGTAAACCTGCCATACCACGAGAAAAATCCCGTAAATCTACACTTTCATTTCGCTGAGTTAACTACGCGCTCGTCGGTTTATTGCTTTCGTATTTGTATAAGATATTCGCAGTGGCAAATTCGAACGTCTTCTCGTGATGGCCGAGCTACCAAACCAAATTTAGGGGTTAGGTAGCAACTGGAACGAAAGTTCTGTTCCTTTCCCTTTACGACACCTTAATTATTTTAGTTTTGTTGTGGTTATTTGTGTGTTGTACAATTATTCATTTAGTTTTATATTATTATATTTTGTGGTGAATTCATTAAACTAAAACTAAACTAAAGTAAACTAAATTTACCGAGTTACTATCATCAAGTCATGTAGAATCCACGTCTCAATGTGGGGAACATCGCTGTCAACACACTTGTAATATGTAATATGTAATATATATGTATTTAAAAACCGAGCAGGAGCACTTTATGTACTGTTTAATAAACGAGCAGGAGTGCTTTATCGGATTTAAAACACGAGGCGATAGCGGAGTGTTTTAGGTCCGATAAAGCACGAACTGCGAGTTTTTTGAACGGCTTCAAAAACGAAACATTATATACGCTAATTCCTTACGTTAGTTTGGCAATTTCTGTTTTCTAAGGCGAAAAATATTGAAGAAAACGTGAAGAGAAATTTAGGATAAAGTCACACGTGTCTTTATCACATTTAAAGACACGACACGGTTATGATTTTCTTTTGTGTTTTCCTCATGAATTCTTAATGAGTTTTTGAACGGGATTTAAAACACGAGGCGATAGCCGAGTGTTTTAGACCCGATAAAACACAAACTGCAAGTTTTTTGAATGTCTTCTAAAATGAACCTCCTAATACGCTAATTCATGAAGAAAGTTTGGAAATTTATCTTTCGTAAGCGGAAAAAACTGAATTTCTTCTTCACGTGTAAAGGCACATGTATCTTTACCACATATATAGATCTGACACTCTTATAATTTTCTTTTGTCTTTTCCTCATGAATTAATAATGAATTTTAGAAATATATATATATATATATGCATATGTATGTATGTATGTATGTGTGTATGTGTATGTATGTATGTATGTATGTATGTATGTATGTACTGCCTGAAGTGCAGGATGAAAGTTAGTAAAATCTGCCACAAATGCCTAAAGCCGATGAAGTCGAAGGCTGGTCTCCTCAGTCACCAGAGAGGCCATGAACGGCGCAATAAGACGAATAAAGCAGACTGTTAGAGGCGGCTATCATCTGCTAAAGATGTAGCAATCACCATGTATGTATGTATGTATGTATGTATGTATGTATGTATGTATGTATGTATGTATGTATGTATGTATGTATGTATGTATGTATGTATGTATGTATGTATGTACTGCCTGAAGTGCAGGATGAAAGTTTAGAGTCAAAACCAATCTATCCGAATTTCTCTTTTCTATACCTTTAAGTAACACATCTCAATCAAGACAATTTACTCGGCGAATCTGCACATCAACAAAACCCCCCTTATAACCACTTTTCAACAAGAAACCTTTTAATTCTTCTTCCCTAATTTTATAAACGTCTTCCGAATCACAAACTCCTTTCAATCTCAGCGCCTGACTACATGAAACCGCTTTCTTAATATGTTGAGGATGGCGCGAAAACTGACCTTAATTGGTTGGAAGTGCAATAGAGTACTGTTGAAGTCAAAATGGACATACGTATCAGGGAATACTTTCGGGGACTTCAGAGGAATGTACATCCCTTACTCCTTCCTGACTGGATACGTTAGACGAGTAATGACTGGCCCTGTAGGTGTTTCTTAAAATCCATTCTAATTGTAAGATTTACTTTCCCCACAAGTTCCCTGAAATGTGCAAGGTCTGTTGCGGCCTAACCTGGCGGGATGCTGAGACCCCTTCCACTGTCCTTAGTTGGGTGATGTGTGTGTTGTAATAATACTTCTAAAATTCAATAAAAATACAAAAGAAAATCATAACCGTGTCGTATCTTTATATGTGATAAAGGCACATGTGACTTAATATGTGAAAAAGTTTATTTTTTCGGCTTAGAAAACGTAAATTTCCAAATTTTCTTCGCGAATTAGCGTATTAGGAGGTTCATTTTAGAAGACATCTAAAAAAATTCGCAGTATGTGCTTTATCGGGTCTAAAACACTTGGTTATCGTCTCGTGTTCAGGATACGGTAAAACTTCAGAATACGGTAAAACGTCGTTCAGAATACGGTAAAACGCTCTGGACAATGTTCTTTATGGAATGAGAACGACACTGAGATTACCCTTGAGTCAAAAAATTCTTCTTTTTCTCTATTTTTATAAACAGTCTATTATATGATTGAAGGATAATGTTGTTGACGTCCTTGCTTTATTTGCTTAAAAGCCGCTGGCAAATGAAACGAAACGTTTTCCTTCGATTGTTTTTGTTCCTCTTTGTTCGATAGACTTAGTCGTTAACTAGGATGAGTAGCGGGAATGACAACGGTAAATATTGCACGTCTTGCATCGTCCGTACTCCAACAAAACTACACACGTTTTGCTATTGCAATGATTAATTTTTCTTGTATTGTCTCACACATAAGGTGCAGTGGCCACGAACGATGGAAACGTTAACTTCGGTGTTGATACTAAGTATTGACATTAATTTCAAATTACCAGATAAAGCAGTTGGTTGGACGGTACCTTATTGATGTACTGTTCAGCGGACTTGTTCAGCCAACGCTGTTTATGAAAAGAAATTTCTACCAACGTTCAAGAAAAAGTAGAGATGACAGTGGACGGCACTACAAACGAAAATCTACCCTGAGTGTGCCAGTGGTAGAGCAGTGGCGTAGCCAAGTCCGCGGTGAGCGTGTGCGTGTGTGGGTGGGGCACATAATCGAAGATGTACCGTCAAGCTATATAAAACATGTTCTTGTAGGGGCCGTTCACACTGAGATCGATCTCAGTTCGCTTCGTGAAGGCGTTCACACTTGAAATGGACTCGTTTGGATCGATCTCAGTTCGCATTCAAGCGTTCACACTCTGATCGATTTTGACTTAGATCGATCTCAGATCGATCTAACACGCTAGTGTGGACGGCCCTGTAGTCTACGTCACTACTGTGCTCATTAACTTCATTGACACAGTGGTGACGTAGACTTGTTACACGGATTGTATTCATGTAACATTTTCTTCTTTCCTCTCCTTTTTATCAAATCGCTAAGTGTACAGTTCATACAAAAACACTGCAACAAAAGCCAGGGAATACTAGTAAAAGTTCAAAACAACCTTGATAATCCATGTCGTTGAAGTAAATCAGTAAGTAACTCAAAAAATTCAAATAGAAATTGTCGGAATCTTTTTAAGTAGTTAGAGGGAATTACGTATGAAAATGTTTGTTACTGGCCAGTAAAGTAGGAAGAATATTCCTTTGCTAATGATGTACCGACGGTCAACCCGGAGGTACCAACGAACATGGGATGATCAACGGCCCCCCGGTCATCTACTCGATACGCGACAATGTATGAGTAGTAGGACAGGAGCTATGGGAGGTATGAGGGGGGGGTGCGACACCCCCCAAATTTTTTTCACGACTTTCAGTCGGCAGAAATTGTTTTAGTTGGCAGTCTGCCAACTAAAACATAATTTCTGCCGACTGAAAGTCGTGTTACTCAAGTTGTCAAGGAATTAGAAGAAGGAATTAGAAGAACCAGCATTTTCGGTGATGGCCGACACGACTCCTGATACGAGCAATAAAGACCAGATGTCTATTGTTGTGAGGTACACCGCAGATAACAAACCGGTGGAACGTTTGCTTTCTTTGACGGTGCTTGGAGATAAATCTGGCGATGGACATGCAACAGAGATATTGAGATGTCTCAACGAGCACAGTGTCGATGTGGGGAAGCTCTTTTTCCAGTCCTGACTTCACGGCGTGTATGTCTGGAGAGTACAACGGTTGTCAGAAGAAGCTTAATGAGAAGATCTAAAAAGATTTCCCAGAGAAGGAAGTGCCTTACATTCCGTGCCGAGCTCATCGGTTGAATACATTTGTAGAGCGAAGTTGCAAAGCTAGTACCATCGTGTCATCAATGTTTGTCGTCCTACAATCATTGTACTCGTTTTTCTCAAGCAGCACCAAGCGGTCTGAAGCACTTGCAAAAGCGCAAGAGAGCGTCGAAGGAGCATTAAAACAGCGAAATCTTTCCTAAACTTGGTGGATAGCCAGATCGGAGCCCATCGACAGTGTTTGGATCTCCTTCGAGTCGATAGTCTCTCTGCTCCAGAAAAGCATCAACAAAGAGCTGGATTCGGACACGAACACCCGTGGTCAGGCCAAGGCACTTTTGAAGAACATGAAAATTTACGACTTCATTTTCAGCCTGGAAATAATGAAATTTATTATGCGTCATTGCAAGGTGCTCGTCGTTCAGCTTCAGGAAGAAGGTTTGAACTTGCTTGATGCGCTTACTCTGGCGTCCACAACAACAAAGGCTTTGGAAAGGATTCGCAATGAAGTTGATGTAGATAAGCAGGTGAAGGCTGCTGCAGGGATGGCAAGGCATGTTGGATGCGACCCGGAAGAAGAATTCAGTCATCATCACAGGAGAAGAGTGCCCCTAGGAGGCTGGATGATACGTGTGAAAACGAGGTTGAGGTTGGTTTCGCCATTTTTTACCGGAAGGAAACGTTCTCTGTTCTTGACCAGATTGTTACAGACTGTAGAGAGAACTGGAATCAGGTTTATATGAACATTAAATCTTTTTCAGTCTTGCTGCCACCGTGGGAAGAAATCAGTGGAGAATTAGCAGAGTTTGTGCAAGTTGTTGGGCGGAAGCTCAACATGTGAAAGCCTTGTCGGAGAGCTCATTGTCTTGAGAAAAGAGTTTGTCGATAGAAAGCCGTTGAAAACCAAGTCAGTCCGTGACGTTGCTGCCTTCGTCAGTAAGAGAAAGTTTGTCTCCCTTATCTGCAACATGGCGTTCACTTTTCTTGAAACGGCATCAGTCACTGTGGCTTCAAATGAAAGATTATTCAGCAAACTGAAAGTGGCCAAGAACAAGCTAAAAAGCACTATGCTCCAAGATCGCCTGGAATCTCTTATGTTGATTTCATGTGAAAGAGATCTTTCAGAGGGGTTAGATCTGAACACCATTATTCAAAACTGGGTTCATATGAAGGAAAAACGTGTTCGATTTAACACGGACAAGTAGAATCATTAAAGTCCGGAGAAATAGAATCATTAACCTATCAATTTAAATTAATTTCAAACTATCAAATTTAATACTCACAAATCTAAAGTTGATGTTAAATGTTTTGCTTATATGTAATCAACGAGAGATCACCAAAGACATGAATTTTAATATTAAAATGCCATCATGTTTTCATTCCGTATTGATAGTGCGTACTTATTACGTTGGACTAATTGACCATTTCACCAGCTGACAAGCGTCATTTTAGTAGGCACTCGACGGAAAGACAAAAGCTTCGATTGATAGGATATAGTCGGTACAAGCTCGCGCGTTAGTCGGTTGAAGTGAACTTACACCCCCCCCCTGTAGAATTTTTTGAGTACGGCCGTGAAGAGTAGTGAATTATATTTGAATCAACAAAAGGACACTATCTGGTGATGAAAAATTTTATTTCACAAAGGCATGTTTGTTACACACAACGGTTTCTGTGACTAACTTGCTACGATATACCTTTGTTTTCATTGCACAGGGACTTCACCATTAGGACCAGCTTTACCTTTACGTAAGGGCAAAGGATTAGAGGACGAATGACGACAGATCACCTGGATATACGCGTGCCTCGCCCTATTTGGGTCTGCGTTACTAGCGAAGCGAAAATCGCGTCCAAGTCTATACTCGTTGGTTGCTCGGATAAGAAGACCATAATTAGGTGCTCCGTTTCTCCAGTTACTTACAGCCCTGGTGACACCAAGCGAATACCAACCTCGTCGAGAAGGGTTGACGACGACTCCGGGACCGGCAGGATACGAACTTGCGTCATTACCCAAACCAAGCAACTTGCGGCTCCAGTAAACATGGCGAAATCGTTTTGTACTCGTCGCCTCTGATTCGCTCCAAGATTTAAACACTTGGTGGGCCACAACTGTACGCGAAAACGTGGGTACTTGAGCACTGCTCATGAAGCTGGCTTTGTGGGCGTACACAAAGTATAGGTATAGTCGAGCTGAGATAACCTGGCGGCAAGAAAATGGAACGTTCGTGAACTGGAGCAAGCTACGTTTATTGGGGTAGCCAGGATGTTGGCCCACAAGAAGGAACTTAAGGTAGTTGAAATTCGTCGAACCTCTCTCCAAGGTAACATCTTTGGCGACCTTCAGCCTGATGGTAAAAACAGATCCTTCAGCTACTGTTAGTGAGGCAACTGCGATGAAGAGAAGTATTACGATTGAGGTCATCTTGGAGGAAAATTAAGCCTGTTTAAAAAGAGATTACAGATGCATGTCACTGTGAGGGGCCATTTGCACGACGTGATTGTCACATAAGATTGTCACAAAGTTGTCTCACGAGGACACAATTTGTGCGATTTGCTAGCTAATGTAGCCATACATCCAGAAGACTTTAGCGAGTTAATAGTAAACATCAGAACAAAGTCATATGTCACAGAGAAAAAATTGTACTCTGATGAAGGGCTTGCGCACAAAACGTCATTTTGGCAGAATAATACCTTTAACCTTTTACTGTGCGAGACATCTCCCCTTGGCCAGTAAAATCATCTGGCGTTAGCCAGAGTAAAATTAAAGAGTCGGCAACGGACCGGAAAAGGGTTAAATGTTTTCTACATTGATTCAAAAGGGCCTACATAGCACTCCCTTTTTGATAATAGTACAAGACAGCCGTGTAGTGTAAATGCGCCTAAGCTGTCAATGTGAGGGTCTAAAACACGGGGAGAAAACAGAAAACTGATACAAAAATTGCCGAAACATCTATACTTTTTAAAATACTGGGCGGCACAATAGTTTAAGAGATAGTCAGACCTCACAAATTATCTTTCTGAACTTTTTCCGAGATATCTCTCGTTGACGAGTAAAATCGCCTGGCGTTTGGCAGAATAGAACGATGAAGTGCGCATTTGAACACAGAAACATTGTTATTGACACAACATACCTAGCAGTCCGGTGTAGCAACTCTGGCTTCGTGTCTTCGGTCTGGTATAACCCTTGCGACCCAGCGTTTATATACAGAACTATTCAGGACCTTGCTAATTACCAATATCCTGTAAGTCTGGATCATGGCTTAAGTGGCACATGACGGGAAGAACGATTGCAAAAAGAAGCTTTTGTCCAGCTTATATCCCGTCGTGCCACACAACTAGGGACCACTTGAATTAACGAGAGAAGTCAGGTCAGCGTGTCGGAGGAGATAAGACCGAGTGTTACATACTTCATTTCAAGAGAAATTGAAAAAAGCCTTTGAGAAAAGAAAGTAAGGTCAATGGTTCAGTGTATCTCAGATGAAGTCATCAGTTGAGTGGGACTCAGTGTCTAGGTGTTATTGTGAGCTTCAACGTGCGCGAATTAAGTCATCTGCCCACGTTAACAAAGCACTAAGTCCAAAAAAGCTAAGACAAACAAAGCCTTCAGCACAGGAAATACACGAGAAACAAAAACAAGACATAAACGTCCATCCTCAAACCTTATCCTTGTGTATGCGTAACTCACTAGGTCTCAAATTGTTTTTCTTCGTTTCGTTCCTGTTGTCTGACTTTCTTCACTTCATGATGTGCATACATGTACTTTAAAAGTCCACAATAAATTAATCTCGTTCCCTGTTTGTTCTCATTTGTCCTGAGGAAACTTGGCTTAAATGTAAGTGAGAGAAACAATGATGTCTAAAGTGTATAGGAAAGGTAATTACCGACTTATAGTTTTGTTTTTATTACTGTTTCCGCGCTTGTCGAATAAGCAGATAAATAGGTTTTTGTATTCAATGTACCTATACATGAACTGTGGGGACCACAGCTTTGGGTATGGGTGTGCAACATAATCGTAATATTTTGGGATTGGTTATTCAAAAGGCAATTACTATAATCCGGTATGTTGTGAGAAATGTCCAGCATAGATTCTGAAGAAGATGCTGAAAAAAGCTGGAATTTCCTGTGATAGTGCATCGAGAATTACTCGACGTTTCGATGTCATCTTGACATCATTTTCAAGAGAGATTAAAATAATTTACAATACTTGAATTTAAATAGAATCCTGAAGAATATAATACAATAAATCTGTATACTTTCTTCTTATATCGCTAACTCTTATCATTAAATGTTTTAAAAGAAGATTCTTTATTAAGAGACTAAAACGCGATAATCAACTGCAGCTTTTCAGGAGATTTGAAAAATGCAGTCAACGATTAGTAAATTGCGAAGGAGCCATAGAGTTTCTTCGCTTATGTCAAAACTTTGAATTGACGCCCACGTTTGTAAAAGTCGACAGTCTCAAAGCAGCAAAATGGAAGAAATCTACGAAGAATTTTCAACCCTCTGCAATTGGTGAAGAACTTGCAAGAAAGATCCAAGGATTGCAACGTCTGAGGAGCGAAATAAATGCAATCTATGACGAAGTACGCCAAAATTGCTCGCCCTTTCGATACCTTTGTTTTTTACATGCCATGACAGAACTTCACCGTGAACAGTACGTGAAAACGATGGTAATACATACGAAGAAAGTATACAGATTAATTCACAAGGAGTACGACGTGGACAGGTACATTAATAATAGATCATCATATAACTTGTCGTTTCGTGAGAAGCTTGTTCTTTGTCGAGGGCTTGAATTTTTCCTCCCACGAATGATATTAAAACTAGTTTTGAGAAAGCCTACTGGAGATTGGATTTTTCGTTAGACGAAAACCAAAAGGAACTCACCACAGCCACACTTCGATCCATCGCTCTTAACTATATTGAAAGGAAGGGCCCTAGGCCACCACGATCTCTTTTGCAGGCTGTATGAAGACTTCGAAAACGAGACGACATTGTTATATCAAGACCTGACAAGGGCAGTGGCATGGTGATATCAGATAAAGCCGAATATGCGGAACTTTTGAGACAATCGTCGGTGAACAAAACTGACAAATTTGTTCCTGTTAACCTTGAAAGAGCAAAGACGCGAGGGCGCCCCCCAAAACACTACCATCCACACATTCAAAGGGAGAAAGAAATTACACAAAAAATCAGAGACGTTTTGCCAAAGGAAATTGCTAATCAGCTGAGCCCACAAGGCTCACGGTTAACACATCTCTATGGCTCACCAAAGACACATAAAGAACCTCTATGGATGCGTCCTATCTTATCAGCTACGAACACATATAACTATAAGCTTGCTAAATGGTTAGACCAAAAACTCAAACCACTGATAGTTAATAAATATGTGATTGACGACGTTTTCAAATTCGTTGATGATATTAAGCGAAAGCAAGTAGACACCTCGGATATTTTGGTATCCTACGATGTCACTTCTTTGTTTACCAACGTGCCTGTAGATGAGACGATTGACTATGTAGTTGAAAAAGCATTCAAGAATAATTGGTTTAACGAGACTTATGACCTCAATTTGACAAAGAAACAACTGACTGAATTACTTGGAATGGCGACCAAAAATCAGCTGTTCCAGTTCGAAGGGCAGTTGTTCCAACAAATTGATGGTGTTGCCATGGGATCCCCCTTGGGGCCTCTCATGGCATATGCCATAGTGTGCTCATTAGAGGAGAAATTGGAAAAGGATGAGAAAATGCCAAAAGATTATAATCGCTATGTTGATGACACATTAAGTATTGCTGCGAATATTGATGAAGCCAATAGTTTTCATCAAACTTCAAACGGCGCTCATCCCTCGCTTTCGTTCACTATGGAGATTCAGAATGATAATGGCCAACTCCCCATTCTTGGGACATTAATGACTAAAGAGGGAAATTGTATTACAACAAGCGTTTATCGAAAGCCTACGGACACGGGTTTACTCCTTCATTACCAAAGTCAAGTTGACAATCGGTATAAAACGGGGCTAGTTAAGACATTGTTATATCGTGCTAAGAGGTTGTCATCATCCTTTCAACTTTTTGAAGAAGAATGTAATAGAATTCTCCTTATGTTTGTAAAACTCAAATATCCTGAAGTGCTCGTTAAATCCATTATCAAAAAGTTTGTGAATGAGAAATCCCTAGATCATGTCACCATCTCTGATTGTGTAAACAATACCTCTCGAACTAAGATCGATAATTGTGGTAACGTTAACGTCGTTCTGCCGTTTAAAGATCAGCTGTCTGACCTATCCATAAAAGTGAGAAAGTTATTAAGACCCGTCTTTGTAAGCAAGAAAATCAAAACGGAATTGAGAATACGTGAAAAGAAACCACTCCTATTGTCTCAACAATGTGTTGTCTACCAATACAAATGTGACCAGTGTGATGCTAGTTATGTCGGGTAGACGACTCGGCACCTATATCAACGCATTGAAGAGCACAAAACGACTGCTGTGGGGAAGCATGTGAAGGAAATACATGGACAAAGCGTGGATAACCTTAGTGAACAATTTTTAGTTCTTCGCAAATGCATGAGTAAATTTGACTGTTTAATTTATGAGATGCTGCTAATAAAACAATATAGACCAAGTTTAAACGGACAATCAGACTCGATTAAGTCAAAACTTTTTTAATCATTTATTTTACTTAGTATAATTTTATTGTATTATATTCTTCAGGATTCTATTTAAATTCAAGTATTGTAAATTATTTTAATCTCTCTTGAAAATGATGTCAAGATGACATCGAAACGTCGAATAAATCTTATATCGGTAACTTTTATCATTAAATTAGTGCATTGAGACGGACAATATTCTTCGTTGCCAAACTTCACCATGATGGGTCAATGAAGCACTAGACATACGGAACCTAACTGCAGAAGAAGTGGATTAGTGCTAAAATAACTTATCCGGCAGATAAATCCTTGCCAGTAAACAGCGTTATTCGTGTTTTGAGCTACCAAACTCAGGATAAAACTTACCGTACCGAAAAACTTGCATATTTAATCCATTGCGCGCAATGAGCGTTATATCTTGCTGAAACATCGGAAGGTAGATCATTCTCGGTACCGTCAATTTAAGTTCAATGATTTAAAATATAGACAGTACATGCAGTTGACTCATTGGACTTTATCCACTGGATAAACCATCGGTTGTTCAAGGAACCATAAGCTGAAATCAAGCATTAACTGTTAATATGTCGTTTTAGTACGTTTTTAGTTCCATCTGTCTTGGGTAGACCAACTGAATGAAGATTTCATAGCATAAAACCATTGTATGTTCAAACGGTTAAAACTTGTTAAAGACAACTCAAATTTCTTTGGCAGTATGCCCTGGATTTGAATACAAAATTTCCTCTAACCCATGATTAATCTAATCAACTTTTGATTATGGTCGCCAAATAAAGTTACCGAAGTTCGAGCCAGCTTAGGACGTGTTCGGTGTGTTAGGAAGATCCTCTGTATCGCCATAATTACAATAAACCAATATTAAACAACAGCAAAGCAGCAAAATGATTAGTCAGTCTGTGAAGCAAATGAGGAAATTCACGATCACGTTCAATGATATATATATTACAGTACTAATCAATGATGTTATTGTGGTAGCTTGGTAGGTCATAATAGACGACATATTGAGACTCGCAGACTGGCAATTACATATGTCTACTATCCATAAGAACCAGTTCGCAAATGTAACCTTCGCTCACCATCTGAGTCTGTGTACCTCAATGGTTAGAGCATCTTACCGGCGATCAGAAGGTTACGGGTTCGACTCCCGTCAGGGACTCAGAAATGCTTTTCTGAGAGAATAGCTTGAGAGCGTACGTATTAAGAACGATATATATATTCCCCGCCCCATGCCGGTAGTGTTGACGATATTTTGCACCAAATTAGCTGGAACTCGTTCCTCCATTGAACATGACAACAAAGTGCATGAAGGAGAAAATAGATGATGAGCGTTCAGGATTATAATTATATTATCGCTTAAGCAGAATGACTTTCTCTGACCAGAGCCCGGCTGTTCAAAAGGCGATTACCTTAATCAAGGATTACCAAAAACATTTTGGCCAACATTCCAATAATGCAGTTGAGAAAAGTTGAAATTTTCTTCAACAGATTTCGGTTGTACACAAAAAGGTTTTGAGCTGTGAAATCTGAACCAGAATAATTCAACCAAAATGGAAGAAACCAACACAACAGATTAACTGCTAATCCTGCATTAGTGTTAATCGAGCTTTGAACAACCGGCCCCAGAAGTTCAAGTAGTTTTTGTTTTTTTTCAACGAGTTTCGGTTGCCAGCCTGCAGCCCTCGTTCTACCTCTCAAAGGTTGTAAACTGCCAACCGAAAGCTGGTTGAAAAAACCTGGTTGGAGAAAGTCTTTCTATTTAATCCATTAAATGCTTGAAGTCGACCGTTTTAGCGCTTTCGGGATCTTTTCTTACGTGGAAAGAGGAAAAAGGACAGAAAAGTGATCAGTGAACTTGACGAATTGACTAAGTTCCTACGTTAACGATATCAACTAGGTGGTTAATTAGTTTAGCTGCTCTTCTAACATTTTTCTAGCCGGAAGAAACAACGAAAAATGACCAGAAATAACTGCAGGCGAGACTTGGCAATGTTCGGCAAATAAGATTGTCAATAATAATCTGGTTGAAGTTACGATATTTAATTTGTAATGGAGGAAATACCATAGAGTATAGAAAAAAATATTGTGTAGGTGTTTTGATATAGTTTCTCTAATAACGACGTCTATTTGAAAATTTTCTTATACAATTTTCAGAAAATAGATATGAAATATAAAATATATTTGGGTATTCGTTTCAACGGCGTATCCAGGCTGAGACGTTTGTAGTGGGAAGAAACAGAAGCTGATCGGGGAAATATTTTATATGCATGTTTTGATAAAGTTCCTCTGATAACAATGTCATCAAAGTGCTTGAAGCTGAAAGACTTATTCCTGACTTGGCAGACGTTTGTAGTGGATTTAAAAATAGAAAAGAGAAATGAATGGCGTGCAAAGGAAAATTTAAGGTGCTGTACCTACAACATATTACTTAAGTACCAACAATTGTCGACAAGTCTTCAGGATTTGAATGTTTTCTTTCCCAATTATCTGAAAACGGAGTAAAAATATTTGAGTATTCATTTCAATGGTTCATCTAGGATGAGTAGTTTGTAGTGAGGGGAAAAACCAAAATAGATCAGAACATCGTGTGCGTGTTTTGATATAGTTCCTCATATAACATAGATAACAATGTCAACAAAGTGCTTACAGCTAACCACCTTTTTCCTGGCTTGAGAGACGTTTGTAGTGGATTAAAAACAAAAAAGGGGATCTGGAACTTTAAAGTGAATCCAAAATTGAAGAGGGCGTAAGGGCAAGCTACGTTAAACTGACGTAAAAACAAGACGTCTCTATCGTACTAACAGTTGTAGCAGTCCTTGTTCTAAGACGTAAGGGGGCTAGTTTACAGAATATGAGGATTTTTTTTTCACAATTATTTGAAAACAGTGTTGGGATATTTGGGTATTCATTTCAGTGATGCATCCAGATTACTGATAAAGGTGTACAAACTTTTTGAAACTTTACAATCTCTGCACGACTATTTTCAACATTCCGATGGTGAAAAACCGACATTCCAGTGCTCGACCTTAACTTTTTCACAAACTAATCTCTGGCCTTGTAAAGTTTAAAATTTACAAGCCAAAACGGTTCACCCGGTAGCCAAGCCTGAATTATGTCGAAATAATAATAACAGATGTTCATTTTTATTTTTTGTTAAATTAACTCTGTTTGCAAACAGACATAAAACGTTACAATGTTGTTGCAGTTTTTTGCTTCTACATGTTTGATTCACTGGTGAGATTTAAACAACCATATGTAGCTGGTCCTAAGCCTGTTCACTGTCCATGATCGATGATGGAAAGAGAGGATATTCAGTGAGGAGTTGAAAGTACGAACAGACGCTGATTGAAGCAAATAAAGAAACTATCAAGACAGGCAGGGTTATAGTTCACTGACCGAATGGGCACACATGCCTCAACTAGTGATTAATGGAATTTGTTTATTTCCTTGTTGACCTTTCCAAAACCTCTCCTAATAGCACTAACCCAGTGACGAGTAGTTTTCGAATTTTAGTAACCCAAACCCAATTTTTACTAGTCCTGGACTAGTGGACTGCCGCTAAGGTCGAGCATAGGCTTCCAGGAACATATAAAATTCTGGGAACTAACTCTGTTAGAATAGACTGTACCGTATACGTGGAGTGACAAACTATGCAGTTAATTAATGAGTAAGTTGCTGTTAAAATTACCGACCTGAAATTTGCGGTAGCTGAGAAGTCACAATGGAAGGGAGGTGAGGGTTGTTCAACTCATTTATAGAATCTATTAGTACGACTGTTCGCGAACCTATGAGTATCTGTGTATCTCCAGGGAAAAGGCAAAAACTGTTCATCCTCGAAAATATTGTTAACTTGGTATAACTTTTTCTATAATACAGAAATATATGCACTTGTTCTCGAAAGTTGATTGTCGAGGTTAGGGAAAGACTGAGAAAGACTTAGTGACTGACTTTTCGACAGACTCAGCGGCATAGTCAGAGTCGTATGGTGAGGAGAAGTCAGCCTATATATGTATCTGAGGTAATCATGCAACACATTCATATCAAAATACCACTGATTGGAAACAAATATTTAATCGTTCATTTGCTCTCAAGGTCTATATCTTTGGCACTAATTTTGCAGGATTTTCTGCACTAACGAATACATTCCAATTGGTAATTAAGACGAGAGTTAACTGTCGACGAATTAGATCTCTAAAATTTTCAATCATATTATTGACTTTTCGGCTCCACTTCGAATAACCGGCAGTTTCAGTTTGAATGCACTTGAAATCGAAATTACTGTACGTTCAATCACAAAGACAGCTTACTTTATTTGTCAGTGGGAAGCTAGTGTCTACCAATACGGGTAAAGTTCATTTGATGCTTTGATTAAGATATACGTCTAAAATGCAACTGAAGCTTCCCTTCGTGTGATGGAATTGTCAATAATGAAGTTTTATCACAGAAAAATAGCCAGGTAATGCATTGACAATGGGTGAAAAATTTCAATAAGGAAAGACTTCCTTGTCGTCTTCGGCGTAATCCTCACTTTACTCAAATGCACGTGAACACGACTTCTCTCTGATTTCTCAAAACCTTAAAGTATTTTCCAGCAATTTTCCTCACCAGAAATTCTCGACTGAAACCAGTCTCGTCTGTGGCCAGTAAAGTAGGAAGAATATCCGTTTGCTAATGATGTACCGACGGACATGGGATGATCATAGCTAGGTGAGCACGGCCCCCCAGTCATCTACTCGGCACGCCGCAATGTATTTGAATCAACGAAAGGACACGATCTGGTGATGAAAAATTTTATTTCACAAAGGCATGTTTGTTACACACAACGGTTTCTGTGGCTAACTTTCTATGATATACCTTTGTTTTCATTGCACAGGGACTTCACCATTAGGACCAGCTTTACCTTTACGTAAGGGAAAAGGATTAAAGGACGAATGACGACAGATCACCTGGATATACGCGTGCCTCGCCCTATTTGGGTCTGCGTTACTAGCGAAGCGAAAATCGCGTCCAAGTCTATACTCGTTGGTTGCTCGGATAAGAAGACCATAATTAGGTGCTCCGTTTCTCCAGTTACTTACAGCCCTGGTGACACCAAGCGAATACCAACCTCGTCGAGAAGGGTTGACGACGACTCCGGGACCGGCAGGATACGAACTTGCGTCATTACCCAAACCAAGCAACTTGCGGCTCCAGTAAACATGGCGAAATCGTTTTGTACTCGTAGCCTCTGATTCGCTCCAAGATTTAAACACTTGGTGGGCCACAACTGTACGCGAAAACGTGGGTACTTGAGCATTGCTCATGAAGCTGGCTTTGTGGGCGTACACAAAGTATAGGTATAGTCGAGCTGAGATAACCTGGCGGCAAGAATATGGAACGTTCGTGAACTGGAGCAAGCTACGTTTATTGGGGTAGCCAGGATGTTGGCCCACAAGAAGGAACTTAAGGTAGTTGAAATTCGTCGAACCTCTCTCCAATGTAACATCTTTGACGACCTTCAGCTTGATGGTAAAAACAGATCCTTCAGCTACTGTTAGTGATGCAACTGCGGCGAAAAGAAGTGCTACGATTGAGGTCATCTTGGAGGAAAATTAAGCCTGTTTAAAAAGAGATTACAGATGCATGTCATTGTGAGGGGCCATTTGCACCACGTGATTGTCACATAAGATTGTCACAAAGTTGTCTCACGAGAACACAATTTGTGCGATTTGCTAGCTAATGTAGCCATACATCCAGAAGACTTTAGCGAGTTAATAGTAAACATCAGAACAAAGTCATGTCACAGAGAAAAAATTGTACTCTGATGAAGGGCTTGCGCACAAAACGTCATTTTGGCAGATTAATACCTTTAACCTTTTACTGTGCGAGACATCTCCCCTTGGCCAGTAAAATCATCTGGCGTTAGCCAGAGTAAAATTGAAGAGTCAGCAACGGACCGGATTAAAACGGTTAAATGTTTTCTACATTGATTCAAAAGGGCCTACATAGCACTCCATTTTTGATAATAGTACAAGACAGCCGTGTAGTGTAAATGCGCCTAAGCTGTCAATGTGAGCGTCTAAAACACGGGGAAAAACAGAAAGCTGATACAAAATTGCCAAAACATCTATACCTTTAAAAGTACTGGGCGGTACAATAGTTTAAGAGAAAGCCAGACTTCACAAATTATCTTTCTGATAAGAGATAGTCAGACTTCACAAATTATCTTTCTGATAAGAGATAGACTTCACAAATTATCTTTCTGATAAGAGATAGTCAGACTTCACAAATTATCTTTCTGATAAGAGATAGACTTCACAAATTATCTTTCTGATAAGAGATAGTCAGACTTCACAAATTATCTTTCTGATAAGAGATAGTCAGACCTCACAAATTATCTTTCTGATAAGAGATAGTCAGACCTCACAAATTATCTTTCTGAACCTTTTCCGAGACAGCTCTCGTTGACGAGTGAAGTTGTCTGGCCTTTGGCAGAATAGAACGATGAAGTGCGCATTTGAAAACAGAAACATTAATGTTATTGACGCAACATACCTAGCAGTCCGGTGTAACAACTCTGGCTTCGTGTCTTCGGTCTGGTATGACCCTTGCGACCCAGCGTTTATATACAGAACTATTCAGGATCTTGCTAATTACCAATATCCTGTAAGTTTGGATCATGGCTTAAGTGGCAGATGACGGGAAAAACAGTTGTAAAAAGAAGCTTTTGTCCAGCTTAATTTCCGTCGTGCCGCACAACTAAGAACCACTTGAATTAACGAGAGAAGTCAGGTCAGCGTGTCGGAAGAGATAATGATAAGACCGAGTGTTATATTTCCGTTCAATTCAAGAGAAATTGAATCAGGAACACTTGAAACGTTTTGCATCTGCCAAAAACGTCGTCTCAAAGACTTTGAAGCAACCGCTGGCAATTGAAGCTTTGTTCTCGATGCTACGTCAGTGGAACTTTTTACCACTGTGATCAGTATGATTCTTTTGAATCACTTATGAATCACTGTGATTCTTTTCGCTAAGTAAGTTACCCTTTTTCAGTTCGAGACATTTGGAGACACAGCGAGACTTACAGTGAGACTTCAATTTTATATATATATATATATATAAATATATAATAGCAAGACAAGGTAAACTTGGGTTACTTCATAAAAATTTACTACAAATTTGTTTCGTATGGCAAGCTGGGCCTGCCACACTCGTCAGGTAGTGATCGCATGTGATGTAGTTGCCTAGGAGACTTGATATTACGTCATACAATAAAGAGGTGAATTAATAAATATTACAGAGCAAGTGCTTTTTCCTATGCCTACAAGTTGTGATTAGTTCGTTTCTGGAATTTAATGAGCTTAGCTCAGGATGGCAGATGATAAGAAATTTTTCATGCAAACATAAATTACATTTTTTTGTGCTGCTGGAATATGCTTTACACCGTCTGATAATTTGCCACTTCAACGAAAATTTGATGTTATTGTCCCTTAACTTCCAAATGTATTTGCTCAGGGCCGTGCTATTTCTCTGAGTCGGGTTTCTAAAGGAGCTCGTGTGATTGTTATATCGGGACTTGAAGGTGCCTTCAGTGATACCGATGTAGGTCTCAAGACAACAACAACAAAGTTGAGACAACAACAAAGTTGAGACCTACATCGGTATCACTGAAGGCACCTTCAAGTCCCGATATAACAATCACACGAGCTCCTTTAGAAACCCGACTCAGAGAAATAGCACGGCCCTGAGCAAATACATTTGGAAGTTAAGGGACAATAACATCAAATTTTCGTTGAAGTGGCAAATTATCAGACGGTGTAAAGCATATTCCAGCAGCACAAAAAAATGTAATTTATGTTTGCATGAAAAATTTCTTATCATCTGCCATCCTGAGCTAAGCTCATTAAATTCCAGAAACGAACTAATCACAACTTGTAGGCATAGGAAAAAGCACTTGCTCTGTAATATTTATTAATTCACCTCTTTATTGTATGACGTAATATCAAGTCTCCTAGGCAACTACATCACATGCGATCACTACCTGACGAGTGTGGCAGGCCCAGCTTGCCATACGAAACAAATTTGTAGTAAATTTTTATGAAGTAACCCAAGTTTACCTTGTCTTGCTATTGTATTCGCTCTACTTTGGTATTGAGCACTCTCTTCGTACGATCTTTAATAAAATCTCACTTATCTATCTATATATATATATATATATATATATATATATATATATATATGTATATATATATATATATATACCAAGAAGAGTATGCAACAAAAATGTCACACAGAAGGCGTAAGGTTTAAGAGCGTTCATTACTATAGGTAGAGCATAA
The DNA here is from genome assembly GCA_030142905.1 of Heliopora coerulea. NCBI lineage: Eukaryota > Metazoa > Cnidaria > Anthozoa > Scleralcyonacea > Helioporidae > Heliopora > Heliopora coerulea. The sequence goes on along the minus strand of JASJOG010000565.1, from coordinate 42,401 downwards.
TATATTATTTATTTTACAGTAAAATGCTGTCGCTACTTAGAGTTTCACGCGGTACGCAATCATCAGGCAACTGACAGATTCGGTTCAACTATTCTTATTTATAAATTTCAAAAACACGAGAATACTTTTTAAAGACATGTTTCGGCAAGACGTGTGCCATCTTCAATTAACGAAGTGATGTTCATAAGGCTTTAAATAGGAATTATAGTATGAATAAATTAACTAATTACAATGACGATATGTTAGATGATTAATTGCAATGATAGTTTGTTGTGAGAGGATTAACGAAATTCTCACGTCTTTAAACACCTCAATAACTCTACCAACTGCAAAAACCATAACACACCTAAAAACCAATACCAGCCGACAATTTGAAAAAATATAAAACAAAACATAATCCGAAGATCAGCATCTTGAAAAATCCAAGATATGGATTGAAACAAGACGAGAAATGAGTTTGTGATATTTCGATTTTATTACAATGATTTTGTAATAAAATCGAAATATCACAAACTCATTTCTCGTCTTGTTTCAATCCATATATTGGATTTCTCAAGATGCTGATCTTCGGATTATGTTTTGTTTTATAACACACCTAACTGCTTTAAAATTTTAGATTCGGCCAAAACCACTTACATATTCAAATTGAAAGAAGCTATTTACATCCAAAATAGAAAACCAGAATTAAACACACAAATGCAACATATCAACACTTTCCTCTGCTAGTAATTATCGTCTGATACCACCTCCGTTAATCCTCACACAACACACTGTCATTGTAATTAATCATCTAACATATCGTCATTGTAATTATTTAATTTATTCATACTATAATTCCTATTTAAAGCCTTACAAACATCACTTTGTAAACTGAAGATGGCATAAGTCTTGCCGAAATATGTCTTTAAAAAGTATTCTCGTGTTTTTGAAATCTATAACTGTCCTTTTGCTAACGAAAAGTTTTGGAAGCATTATTCTTATTTACATAGGTTGTGACGTTAATTAATAAGGTGTTTCGTTACATGGCGACACCTTGAGAAAAGTTCGGTTCGTCTATTTAATAAGTAATTATGTTTTCCTTTCGTTCATAGGAGCTTTTCTTCAAGGCACAAATTGCATCGCTTTGATCCCGTCTTATATGCCGCGACTTGTTTGACGATCGACCAGCTGATGTTGAACTTCCGGTTGTTTTCCTTTAGTTTCCACATATGCTTGGACAGTTCAGTGTCATTTGCATCAATCGCTAATTCTTTTTCCGATGTTTTGTGGGAGTAGTTTGATTATACTCGGTGGGTGGTTGGAGTTTCTGTTGATGTATTGTGGATGGTCGTTTGGCTTTCTGCACGGTCTATACGAGGCTTCGTTCAGATTCAGAGAGATGTCTAAAAAGTTTACTTCGTTCAGGTTGCATTGAATAGTTATTTTGCGTCCTAGTTGCTTAAAAATCTCGATTATTTCTTTTCTAAGCCCAAATCAAGCATTTACTATTAATTTGTCGTTTTAGCACGTTTTTAGTTCCATCTGTTTTGGGTAGACTAGTTGAGTGAAGATTTCACAGCATAAAACAATTGTATGTTCAAACGGTTAAAACTTGTTAAAGACAACTCAAATTTCTTTGGCAGTATGCCTAGGGTTTGAATACAAAATTTTCTCTAACCCATGATTGAACTAATCAACTTTTGAATATGGTCGCTAAATAAAATTACCGAAGTTCGAGCCAGCTTAGGACGTGTTCGGTGTGTTAGGAAGATCCTCTGTATCGCCATAATTACAATAAAGCAATGTTAAACAATAGCAAAGCAGCAAAATGATTAGTCAGCCTGTGAAGCAAATGAGGAAATTCACGATCACGTTCAATGATTTATATATTCCCTGCCCCATGCCGGTAGTGTTGACGATATTTTGCCCCAAATTAGCTGGAACTCGTTCCTCCATTGAACATGACAACAAAGTGCATGAAGGAGAAAATAGATGATGAGCGTTCAGGATTATAATTATATTATCGCTTAAGCAGAATGACTTTCTCCGACCAGGGCCCGGCTGTTCAAAAGGCGATTACCTTAATCAGGGATTATCAAAAACATTGTGGTCAACTTTCCGATAATGCGGCTGAGAAAAGTTGAACTTTTCTTCAACAGATTTCGGGTGTACACAAAAAGGTTTTGAGCTGTGAAATCTGAACCAGAATAATTCAACCAAAATGGAAGAAACCAACACAACTTGACGAATTGACTAAGTTCCTACGTTAACGATATCAACTAGGTGGTTAATTAGTTTAGCTGCTCTTCTAACATTTTTCTAGCCGGAGGAAACAATGAAAAATGGCCTGAAATAACTGCAGGCGAGATTTGGCAATGTTCGGCAAATAAAATTGTTAATAATAATCTGGTTGAAGTTACGATATTTAATTTGCAACGAGGAAATACCATAGAGTATAGAAAAAAATATTGCGTAGGTGATTTGATATAGTTCCTCTAATAACGACGTCTATTTGAAAATTTTCTTATACAAGTTTCAGAAAATAGATATGAAATACAAAATATTTTTTAATTGTAAACATGTTTCGGCATACTTATGCCATCCTCAGTACAGTGGAAGAGATCTAGTTCTAATTTACATAAGGTTATATATTCATGTCATGTCAAGTGATGTGGATATTAAATTACAATGTTAAGAAAGCGGAAAATATTTACAAGTTAAAAACGGTGTTAAGATGGTGTATCTGTTTATTAAGATCCGGTTTAAGTTTCTTAATGTAAAGGGCTTCTTTGAGTTTTAATGAAAAAGGAGAGTCAGCAGTGTCTAGGATACGAAAGCATGATGGTGTGAAGTTAGATTTGCATTGAGGTCAAGCGAGGAAGTGTTTAAAGATGTGTGAGTTTTTGTCGGAAGTAGTGTGCTCCTTAATTCGTGTGGATAGATGGCGAGTGGTTTCGCCGATATAACGAGAATTACATCCCGCACAAGAGAATTCATAAACCACACATGATTTAAGGAGAGATGGAATGGGATCTTTAAAGCTAAAGGAATTTTTTATTTTGAAGGAAGAGTAAACTATTTTGAGATCTAAGTCAATGCAAAAGCGTTTGACAAGGTTCCGTAGTTTCCGTTCAGTAATTTGTGAGTAAAAGCCGATGTAAGGTAGTTTAAAATAGTAGGTGTTGGGTTTGGTCGTAGTAGGTTGACAAGTATAGTTTGATGGGTCCGAGTTGTTGGTGTCGTTGTGTGATTTGATGACTTTGTCAATGAAGTGAAGAGGAAATGAATTGCGTTTTAATGTGTTAATTAATGCGTTCACGTCGCGTTGGTAGCCAGTGGATGTGTTGTTAATTTTGCGGGTGCGGTCTAGAAGAGTTTTTATTAGTCCTGTTTTGTAATTGTGTGATGTGAAACTGAGAAAATTCATTAAGAGTCGGGTGTAAGTTTTCTTGTGAAAGATGGAAGTCGTGCATGTTTCTGAATTAGCGTCTTTGGTGATGAGTATGTCTAAGAATGGCAGTTTGTTGTCTTGTTCTTTTTCAAGAGTAAATCTGATGTTCTTGTGTTGTAAGTTTAAATAATTAAAAAACGATAAGGCGTCGGTATCGTTATTGAAAACACAAAATATATCGTCTACATAGCGTCTGTAAAATAAAGCGTTAGGTCCGTCGTAATTGGTAATCCAATTCCCTTCATGATAGCCCATGAAGAGATTGGCGAGTACTGGTGCTAATGGGGAACCCATTGCAACCCCGTCAATTTGGTCATAAAACAGTCCGTTGAATAAAAAATGCGTTTGTGATGTAGCGATAGTGAATAGTTGTTTGAGGTCGTTTCTGTTGATGTTGAAGTTAGGATGGTGAGAAAAAATAAGATGTAGTGCGATGTCTATGGTTTCAGATAAAGGTATGTTAGTGAAGAGACTTTGAGCATCAAATGATACAATGTATTTGTTGTTTATGTCTTGGTTGTGGATTTCATTGACAAAAGAAAAAGAGTCTTTAGTAGTGTGGTCATTAGGAATAATAGGATTGAGTAACGTGCATAGGTATTTGGATAGGTTGTAGTTATAGGAGCCGATGGAAGAGACTATAGGTCTGAGAGGAGGTGGTGTGTTGGATTCTCTATGTTTGTGAAGTTTGGGTAGACCATAGAACCGAGCTGGTTGTGAACCTTTTGGATAAATGTTAGAATAGACGTTGTTGTCTATGGAACCCTGATTTTTAAGTTTTCTAAGCAAGCGCTGCAACTTAGTTTCTCTGAGTATTGTGGGGTCCTTATCTAACAGTTTAAATTTAGATTTATCGTTAATTATTTCCAAACAAGAAGTTTTGTATACCTTTCGGTCCATTATTACTACACCATTACCCTTGTCTGGTTTGAGCAATATTATGTCCTTATTGTTGCGGATATTTTTCAAGATGTGGTATTTCTTTAAATCGGATGGTGAAGGACGATAGGAGGAGACGTAGCTTTGTGCGGTATGAATTAGTTCATTCTTTACAGGGATGTAGTCTTCTTCATGTTTGAGTTTATTCTTGATAGTGTAATGAATGCGTTCGAATGTTGATAGGATATCTGCGTGGTTGAGTCTTGGAGGTTTGATGGAGAAGTAAAGGCCATTCTTTAGTAAGTCGAGTTCTTCCGGTTTAAGTTCTTGTGAGGATAAATTGGTGATGGTTTCTTTGTGAGTGAAAGGTAGCGTTTTATTCTTAGTGAGGTTTTTAAGTTTCTTGCGGTGGTTGCATAGTAGCTTGTTTATCTTCTCATTGACGTTCTTTGTTAAGGCCTTCTTTAGGATATACCAGTCAACGAGGTTCAGGATGTTTTTTAGTTCCGATGTTTTCTTTGTTAGGTCGTTCTCCAGCTTCCGTTTTTCTTTCGACCGTTTGATGATAGCAGAGCGAAGCAGTCGTTTGCGGATAGCATGGACATCTTGATTATTAACGTTTGGTAGTGGAAAGCAAACAAATTTTGGGAAGACATCAAAGGACTGACAATCTCTTAAGAAGTTCACATCCAGATCAGCTTTGCGTTTCTTGGTTGATAACTTCTCTAGTGTTCGGAGGTCGGATAAGGAAACCTTTCCTTCATATTTTTGTGCAAAGTCGTAGATGATATTTCCGTAGTTTCGTAACAGCACGATAGTAGTCAGACATTTCAAATAAGCGACAAATTTTTTAATTGTAAACATGTTTCGGCATACTTATGCCATCCTCATATCTTGTGCGGGATGTAATTCTCGTTATATTGGCGAAACCACTCGCCATCTATCCACACGAATTAAGGAGCACACTACTTCCGACAAAAACTCACACATCTTTAAACACTTCCTCGCTTGACCTCAATGCAAATCTAACTTCACACCATCATGCTTTCGTATCCTAGACACTGCTGACTCTCCTTTTTCATTAAAACTCAAAGAAGCCCTTTACATTAAGAAACTTAAACCGGATCTTAATAAACAGATACACCATCTTAACACCGTTTTTAACTTGTAAATATTTTCCGCTTTCTTAACATTGTAATTTAATATCCACATCACTTGACATGACATGAATATATAACCTTATGTAAATTAGAACTAGATCTCTTCCACTGTACTGAGGATGGCATAAGTATGCCGAAACATGTTTACAATTAAAAAATTTGTCGCTTATTTGAAATGTCTGACTACTATCGTGCTGTTACGAAACTACGGAAATACAAAATATATTTGGGTATTCGTTTCAACGGCGTATCCAGGCTGAGACGTTTGTAGTGGGAAGAAACAGAAGCTGATCGGGGAAACATTTTATATGCATGTTTTGATAAAGTTCCTCTGATAACAATGTCATCAAAGTGCTTGAAGCTGGAAGACTTATTCCTGACTTGGCAGACGTTTGTAGTGGATTTAAAAATAGAAAAGAGAAATGAATGGGCTGCAAAGGAAAATTTAAGGTGCAGTACCTACAACATATTGCTAACGTACCAACAGTTGACGACAAGTCTCCAGGATTTGAATGTTTTCTTTCCCAATTATCTGAAAACGAAGTAAAAATATTTGAGTATTCATTTCAATGGTTCATCTAGGATAAGTAGTTTGTAGTGAGGGGAAAAAAACAAAATAGATCAGAATATCGTGTGCGTGTTTTGATATAGTTCCTCAGATAACAATATCAACAAAGTGCTTACAGCTAACCACCTTTTCCTGGCTTGAGAGACATTTGTAGTGGATTAAAAACAGACACAAGAGGATCTAGAACTTTAAAGCGGATCCAAAATTGAAAAGGGCGTAAGGGCAAGCTCGGTTAAACTGACGTAGAAAATATTAATATCATAAGAAGCCTATTGCCTAACATGGATTACACACACACACACACACACACACACACACACACACACACACACACACACACATATATATATATATAAGTAAATACGAAAGACAAAAATTTTGCTGTCACTACTCTGAGTTTCACGCGCTCAGGCGATCATCAGGCAACTGACAGATAAGATTTAATTATTCATATATATACAGGTGACAAAAGTTTAAAGGAAGTGTTTGGTTACATGTCGGCATTTGCTGAATAGTTCGGACCGTCTGTTCAAAATGTTTTTCCCTTGTCTCTTTAGGATAAACAATTTTTCTTCGAGGCACAGGCGACATTTTCTTGATGCTGCCTTGTATGATGGAATTTGTTTGATGATATCCCACGCGATTGTGTATTTGCGTTTGTTGTCTTTCAGGTTCCAAATGTGCTTTGAAAGCTCGGTTTCGTTTAAGTATTTTTTGTTGTTGAGCGATTTGCAGTGATTTCGGTACCTGGTTTTGAAGTCGTTACCTGTTACACCTATGTATGTCTTCGTCTCGTTGTTGTCAGTGGTCGTTACTCTTGCCTTGTAAAGGACGCTGGTTTGTAGGCAAGTGCCTTTTACAGGACATTGTTACGACTATGTAACTGCAGAAACCCTGAACAATGTCCTGTAAAAGGCACTTGCCTACAAACCAGCGTCCTTTACAAGGCAAGAGTAACGACCACTGACAACAACGAGACGAAGACATACATAGGTGTAACAGGTAACGACTTCAAAACCAGGTACCGAAATCACTGCAAATCGCTCAACAACAAAAAATACTTAAACGAAACCGAGCTTTCAAAGCACATTTGGAACCTGAAAGACAACAAACGCAAATACACAATCGCGTGGGATATCATCAAACAAATTCCATCATACAAGGCAGCATCAAGAAAATGTCGCCTGTGCCTCGAAGAAAAATTGTTTATCCTAAAGAGACAAGGGAAAAACATTTTGAACAGACGGTCCGAACTATTCAGCAAATGCCGACATGTAACCAAACACTTCCTTTAAACTTTTGTCACCTGTATATATATGAATAATTAAATCTTATCTGTCAGTTGCCTGATGATCGCCTGAGCGCGTGAAACTCAGAGTAGTGACAGCAAAATTTTTGTCTTTCGTATTTACTTATTCGGTCTACCAGCAACGGTATTGAGCGATCTATATTTTCATATCAACGCTGTAACCTTCGTGGTACTCATCATTGCTATATATATATATATATATATATATATATATATATATATATATTTGTATGTATGTATGTATAGTCATCTATTAAGTTTGCAAAGCTATTTAAGACCACAAAAGTCATGTCGGTTGTCCCTTTGCAAAACAAGGTTTTTGCAACTCTTCGAAACTTCTCCGATCTGGTCAACCAAGCCCACAGGCTCCCAAATCTTGCTGTTTGGGATTGATTCCAATCGTTTGGCACTCGATTGCCAGGGGATATCCACACTTGGAAATTCGGCCTAATGGCAAAGGGGGACCGACCACATGAGCCATGTTTTCCCCCCTTTGCAAAACGCCCTTTTGGCAACTCTCGGAAACTTCTTTGATCTGGTCAGCCAAGACCAGAGGTTCCCAAATCTTCCTGTTTGGCGTTGATTTCGATCCTGTCGCACTCGATTGGAATGAGACGATTTTTGATATTTCGATTAAATTTATAAATGAGTTGATGCTCTTTTGTTTTCTCATACCAAGTCAATCGAATTTTTACAGGATAGGAGGAATTTTTAACGGTTGGTTTAGGTTATGCTTGCAGTTTTGAAATTGTAGGGACTCCTTGGAAGCTGGCATTTGTAGTTTGTTCGGAATATTTTTCCCTAAATTCTCTCTTTGATGTTTATACCGCGGGGTAGTTAATATTAAACAAACACGGCAAGAATCCGGCAGGGATGTTGAAGTAATGTTGAAATATTTTGATTCCATTTTGCAATTTTTAAGCTGAAATTTGGTATTTTAACGAAAGTTAGAGTAAAATTTGTTGACAGAGTACTTTTGGGTTGGATTATGATTGTTATGAGCTAGTAGTGGTCTGCTTTTCCTTGTTGTGTCATGCCTCTATCAACACAAACCTTACGACAGTTTGAACCGTTGAAGTTTGTGAAATGTTTAAGATTCCTGTGGTTGAAAATTCCTAAGTTCCAAACATCATTGTATTCCTTATTAAGCGAGTTATTTCCATAAGAGACCTGCGGGATTAATTTGAACAGATGCTGAGATTTTCATTACAAAATTCGGCCCAGTAGCAAAGGGGGTGTTATGTCTCAAAAAGGAAGAAATAAAAAATTTTCATATAGATCAATATCCAAGTTTCTTTATTCTCTGTTTCCCGCTCTCAGTCTTCCTGTCCAGTTTCCTATTACGTCATATCACATCTCCCTTTTTCTCTCAAACAAATAAAAAGAAACCAGAAAAAAGAAAACAAATATGAACATACATTGTAACCATGAGCTTCCGTTTACATCTACTAATGATATAGCTTAGACTTAATCTATATTTTGCTAATATCACTTATCGTCCATAAAATTTTGGTCGTATTCCCCTGTTGGCTGGCCTCGGATATCTTGGTGTTTCTTGTACATTTCGGTTGTCTGCTTGTTCGTCACCTGCTGCCTCAGCTTGTATTAGTTCATCGTCGTCTGATTCATTCTCAGAAAATGTAGATCTTCTATCCCTTCTTTCTTTTGAAATGTATTTTTTAAAATGGGCTACATTTCTTGTAATAACATGGTTATCGCGCTGTGCTGTAACTCTGGTGTGTGTAATTTTGATGACTTTATACGGTTGAGAGTTGAACATGGTTGTGTATTTGTTCTTTACTCGTTGTTTTACTAGTACTAAATCACCTTCCTTGATAGTTGATTCCTGGGCACGTCTCTTTTGATCTGCATATTGCTTTGACTTCATCTTTTTCTTGATAATGTCATTTATTGAGTTATTCTTGAATGGATGAAGGTGAGCGGGAATGGTGGAACGAAGTACCCTTCTGTACAATAGTTCTGCAGGTGCCACGCCATTCAACAGTTGTGGTGCCGTGCGATAGTTTAGCGAGAATCCATCTAGTTCTTTACGCCAGTCATTACCCTCCACCCATGCTGCTCTCTAATTGCTTTCCCCAAAGGTTTCATAAACCTTTCGACCTTCCCATTTGCTTGGGGCCACAGTGGGGTTACGTGGTGGTGATGGATACCATTGTTTTCCATGTACTCCTTGAGCTCATTTGACTGAAAAGGAGGTCCGTAGTCACTCTTAATGGATTTAGGCAGACCTTGTCTGGCAAAGATATGTTCGAACATACGTATAGTTTCATGAGCCGTTGTCTTGTGCATTATCTCTACTTCAGGAAAACCTGTGGTCTCGTCTAGCATAACGATTAGGTGTTCTCCTGTCGGCGTTGGACCATAAAAATCGACGTGAATACAAGACCAGGGCTCATCTGGAGGGGGAACGACTTTTAACGGAGGTGGTGGGTCGGGATTTCCTGATATCTGACATGATAGACATCTTTTTACATGTTGCTCTGCTTCTTTATTGATCCCTGGCCACCACACTTTAGTCCGTAGGTTTTGCTTGGTCTTGACAATGCCAAAATGTCCCCGATGAGCTAAGGTGATGGTTCTCTTTCTAAGATCCTTTGGTATGATAATCTGGTTATGTCTTAACACCAATCCCTGTTCTGTGGTTGTTATCTCGTGCTTCACTTTTACATAAGGAGCCAGAATCGTTTGTTTCCATTTCCTTGAATGGACAGCCCTAATCACGCTTTGGAGTTCTCCATCTTTCTTTGTGGCATCTTGAACTTCTGCCAGAGTAATAGCTTTAGGCACGGCGTGCTGTGTCATGAAATTCACGTAATCCTCTGCTATCATTTTCTCGGGTTTCTTATCACTTGGAGCTCTTGATAGAAAATCTGCTGGGTTACCAGTTCCTGGTCGATATTTTACTGAATAATTATACTGTTGCAGCCGTAACGTCCATCTTTAAATTCTTGCCGGTTGCTTCGACTTGGACGAATACAGAATTTCTAATGACTGATGATCGGTGTACAACGTGAAGTGGCCTATCAAATATAAACGGAATTTTTCGCACGCCCAAACACATGCCAATGCTTCCCGTTCGGTTTGACAATAACGTTGTTCTACCTCAGTCAAAGCTCTACTTGCAAAGGCAATTACTTTCATTTCACCGTCCTTGTTGTGCTGGACCAATATCGCACCAAGCCCCACCGGGCTGGCATCTACAACCACACTTGTACTCTTACGTGGATCATAATAGGCCAGAGTGCATTGATCGGAGATCTGCGCCTTGACTGCCTCAAAAGCCTGCTGATGCTTCTTTTCCCACTTCCAAAACGTATTCTTTCGGTCCAGCCTTCTCAATGTCGCAGTAATAGTGGAGAAATTGGGAATAAACCTTGAGCAATAATTAACTAGTCCCAGAAAGCTACGCAGCTGGGTTACATTGGTTGGTGGAGGGCTGGGTTACATTGGTGCGCTTCCACTTTCTCCTTGTCAGGTCTTACACCATTCTTCGTAAGAATCATACCATAGAACCACAAACTGTCTGCATTAGAAAGACATTTACTTCGCTTTGCTGTCAGACCAATGTCTCTGAGCCTCTGCAACAATGCTTCTAGGTTATCATGTTCTTTTTGGGTTTGACCCCAAACTATAATGTCATCAACTATGTTTCGTACACCTTTCAAATCGCGCAACACTTGTTGGATGGCGTTCTGGAAAACCTCGCTGGCTGAGTTTATGCCAAAAGGCAATCTTTTCCATTGAAATAAACGTTTGTGTGTAGTGAAAGTGGTTATCCCTCTTGACTCTTCATCAAGAATGATCTGATGATATCCACTTCTTAGGTCTAGATGCGAAAAATGAGCTGCGTGAGCCATGTCTTCAGTTAGCTCTTCAATTGTAGGCAGGGGATGATGCTCCCTTTTGATGGCTTCATTAACGCGTTAATATTTCCTATTACGTCATATCACATCTCCCTTTTCCTCTCAAACAAATAAAAAGAAACCAAAAAAATAAATATGAACATATATTTTTTTGAGCAGTTTCATTTTTTGCTGACTCAGCAGTTTCATTTTTTGCTGACTCAGCAGTTTCATTTTTTGCTGACTCAGCAGTTTCATTTTTTGCTGACTCAGCAGTTTCATTTTTTGCTGACTCAGCAGTTTCATTTTTTGCTGACTCAGCAGTTTCATTTTTTGCTGACTCAGCAGTTTCATTTTTTGCTGACTCAGCAGTTTCATTTTTTGCTGACTCAGCAGTTTCATTTTTTGCTGACTCAGCAGTTTCATTTTTTGCTGACTCAGCAGTTTCATTTTTTGCTGACTCAGCAGTTTCATTTTTTGCTGACTCAGCAGTTTCATTTTTTGCTGACTCAGCAGTTTCATTTTTTGCTGACTCAGCAGTTTCATTTTTTGCTGACTCAGCAGTTTCATTTTTTGCTGACTTGTTAAGATTCAGAGAGATGTCTAGAAAGTTTACTTCGTTCAGGTTGCATTGAATAGTTATTTTGCGTCCTAGTTTCTTAAAAATCTCGATTTCTTTTCTGAGCACAAATCAAGCATTTACTATTAATTTGTCGTTTTAGCACGTTGTTAGTTCCATCTGTTTTGGGTAGACTAGTTGAGTGAAGATTTCACAGCATAAAGCCATTGTATGTTCAAACGGTTAAAACTTGTTAAAGACAACTCAAATTTCTTTGGCAGTATGCCTAGGGTTTGAATACAAAATTTTCTCTAACCCATGATTAAACTAATCAACTTTTGAATATGGTCGCTAAATAAAATTACCGAAGTTCGAGCCAGCTTAGGACGTGTTCGGTGTGTTAGGAAGATCCTCTGTATCGCCATAATTACAATAAAGCAATGTTAAACAACAGCAAAGCAGCAAAATGATTAGTCAGTCTGTGAAGCAAATGAGGAAATTCACGATCACGTTCAATGATTTATATATTCCCCGCCCCATGCCGGTAGTGTTGACGATATTTTGCCCCAAATTAGCTGGAACTCGTTCCTCCATTGAACATGACAACAAAGTGCATGAAGGAGAAAATAGATGATGAGCGTTCAGGATTATAATTATATTATCGCTTAAGCAGAATGACTTTCTCTGACCAGGGCCCGGCTGTTCAAAAGGCGATTACCTTAATCAAGGATTATCAAAAACATTGTGGTCAACTTTCCGATAATGCGGCTGAGAAAAGTTGGCATTTTCTTCAACAGATTTCGGGTGTACACAAAAACGTTTTGAGCTGTGAAATCTGAACCAGAATAATTCAACCAAAATGGAAGAAACCAACACAACAGATTAACTGCTAATCCTGGATTAGTGTTAATCGAGCTTTGAACAACCGGCCCCAGAAGTTCAAGTAGTTTTTGTTTTTTTCCAACGAGTTTCGGTTGCCAGCCTGCAGCCCTCGTTCTACCTCTCAAAAGTTCTAAACTGCCAACCGAAAGCTGGTTGAAAAAACCTGCTAGGAGAAAGTCTTTCTGTTTAATCCATTAAGTGCTTGAAGTCGACCGTTTTAGCGCTTTCGGGATCTTTTCTTACGTGGAAAGAGGAAAAAGGACAGAAAAGTGATCAGTGAACTTGACGAATTGACTAAGTTCCTACGTTAACGATATCAACTAGGTGGTTAATTAGTTTAGCTGCTCTTCTAACATTTTTCTAGCCGGAGGAAACAATGAAAAATGGCCTGAAATAACTGCAGGCGAGATTTGGCAATGTTCGGCAAATAAAATTGTTAATAATAATCTGGTTGAAGTCACGATATTTAATTTGCAACGGAGGAAATACCATAGAGTATAGAAAAAAATATTGCGTAGGTGTTTTGATATAGTTCCTCTAATAACGACGTCTATTTGAAAATTTTCTTATACAAGTTTCAGAAAATAGATATGAAATACAAAATATATTTGGGTATTCGTTTCAACGGGCGTATCCAGGCTGAGACGTTTGTAGTGGGAAGAAACAGAAGCTGATCGGGGAAACATTTTATATGCATGTTTTGATAAATTTCCTCTGATAACAATGTCATCAAAGTGCTTGAGGCTGGAGGGCTTATTCCTGACTTGCCAGACATTTGTAGTGGATTTAAAAAAAGAAAAAAAAAATGAATGGGTTGCAAAGGAAAATTTAAGGTGCTGTACCTACAACATATTGCTAACGTACCAACAGTTGACGACAAGTCTCCAGGATTTGAATGTTTTCTTTCCCAGTTATCTGAAAACGCGGAGTAAAAATATTTCAGTATTCATTTCAATGGTTCATCTAGGATGAGTAGTTTGTAGTGAGGGGAAAAAAACAAAATAGATCAGAATATCGTGTGCGTGTTTTGATATAGTTCCTCAGATAACAATATCAACAAAGTGCTTACAGCTAACCACCTTTTCCTGGCTTGAGAGACATTTGTAGTGGATTAAAAACAGACACAAGAGGATCTAGAACTTTAAAGCGGATCCAAAATTGAAAAGGGCGTAAGGGCAAGCTCGGTTAAACTGACGTAGAAAATATTAATATCATAAGAAGCCTATTGCCTAACATGGATTACACACACACACACACACATATATATATATATATATATATATATATATTTGTATGTATGTATGTATAGTCATCTATTAAGTTTGCAAAGCTATTTAAGACCACAAAAGTCATGTCGGTTGTCCCTTTGCAAAACAAGGTTTTTGCAACTCTTCGAAACTTCTCCGATCTGGTCAACCAAGCCCACAGGCTCCCAAATCTTGCTGTTTGGGATTGATTCCAATCGTTTGGCACTCGATTGCCAGGGGATATCCACACTTGGAAATTCGGCCTAATGGCAAAGGGGGACCGACCACATGAGCCATGTTTTCCCCCCTTTGCAAAACGCCCTTTTGGCAACTCTCGGAAACTTCTTTGATCTGGTCAGCCAAGACCAGAGGTTCCCAAATCTTGCTGTTTGGCGTTGATTTCGATCCTGTGGCACTCGATTGGAATGAGACGATTTTTGATATTTCGATTAAATTTATAAATGAGTTGATGCTCTTTTGTTTTCTCATACCAAGTCAATCGAATTTTTACAGGATAGGAGGAATTTTTAACGGTTGGTTTAGGTTATGCTTGCAGTTTTGAAATTGTAGGGACTCCTTGGAAGCTGGCATTTGTAGTTTGTTCGGAATATTTTTCCCTAAATTCTCTCTTTGATGTTTATACCGCGGGGTAGTTAATATTAAACAAACACGGCAAGAATCCGGCAGGGATGTTGAAGTAATGTTGAAATATTTTGATTCCATTTTGCAATTTTTAAGCTGAAATTTGGTATTTTAACGAAAGTTAGAGTAAAATTTGTTGACAGAGTACTTTTGGGTTGGATTATGATTGTTATGAGCTAGTAGTGGTCTGCTTTTCCTTGTTGTGTCATGCCTCTATCAACACAAACCTTACGACAGTTTGAACCGTTGAAGTTTGTGAAATGTTTAAGATTCCTGTGGTTGAAAATTCCTAAGTTCCAAACAGCATTGTATTCCTTATTAAGCGAGTTATTTCCATAAGAGACCTGCGGGATTAATTTGAACAGATGCTGAGATTTTCATTACAAAATTCGGCCCAGTAGCAAAGGGGGTGTTATGTCTCAAAAAGGAAGAAATAAAAAATTTTCATATAGATCAATATCCAAGTTTCTTTATTCTCTGTTTCCCGCTCTCAGTCTTCCTGTCCAGTTTCCTATTACGTCATATCACATCTCCCTTTTTCTCTCAAACAAATAAAAAGAAACCAGAAAAAAGAAAACAAATATGAACATACATTGTAACCATGAGCTTCCGTTTACATCTACTAATGATATAGCTCAGACTTAATCTATATTTTGCTAATAACACTTATCGTCCATAAAATTTTGGTGGTATTCCCCTGTTGGCTGGCCTCGGATATCTTGGTGTTTCTTGTACATTTCGGTTGTCTGCTTGTTCGTCACCTGCTGCCTCAGCTTGTATTAGTTCATCGTCGTCTGATTCATTCTCAGAAAATGTAGATCTTCTATCCCTTCTTTCTTTTGAAATGTATTTTTTAAAATGGGCTACATTTCTTGTAATAACATGGTTATCGCGCTGTGCTGTAACTCTGGTGTGTGTAATTTTGATGACTTTATACGGTTGAGAGTTGAACATGGTTGTGTATTTGTTCTTTACTCGTTGTTTTACTAGTACTAAATCACCTTCCTTGATAGTTGATTCCTGGGCACGTCTCTTTTGATCTGCATATTGCTTTGACTTCATCTTTTTCTTGATAATGTCATTTATTGAGTTATTCTTGAATGGATGAAGGTGAGCGGGAATGGTGGGACGAATTACCCTTCTGTACAATAGTTCTGCAGGTGCCACGCCATTCAACAGTTGTGGTGCCGTGCGATAGTTTAGCGAGAATCCATCTAGTTCTTTACGCCAGTCATTACCCTCCACCCATGCTGCTCTCTAATTGCTTTCCCCAAAGGTTTCATAAACCTTTCGACCTTCCCATTTGCTTGGGGCCACAGTGGGGTTACGTGGTGGTGATGGATACCATTGTTTTCCATGTACTCCTTGAGCTCATTTGACTGAAAAGGAGGTCCGTAGTCACTCTTAATGGATTTAGGCAGACCTTGTCTGGCAAAGATATGTTCGAACATACGTATAGTTTCATGAGCCGTTGTCTTGTGCATTATCTCTACTTCAGGAAAACCTGTGGTCTCGTCTAGCATAACGATTAGGTGTTCTCCTGTCGGCGTTGGACCATAAAAATCGACGTGAATACAAGACCAGGGCTCATCTGGAGGGGGAACGACTTTTAACGGAGGTGGTGGGTCAGGATTTCCTGATATCTGACATGATAGACATCTTTTTACATGTTGCTCTGCTTCTTTATTGATCCCTGGCCACCACACTTTAGTCCGTAGGTTTTGCTTGGTCTTGACAATGCCAAAATGTCCCCGATGAGCTAAGGTGATGGTTCTCTTTCTAAGATCCTTTGGTATGATAATCTGGTTATGTCTTAACACCAATCCCTGTTCTGTGGTTGTTATCTCGTGCTTCACTTTTACATAAGGAGCCAGAATCGTTTGTTTCCATTTCCTTGAATGGACAGCCCTAATCACGCTTTGGAGTTCTCCATCTTTCTTTGTGGCATCTTGAACTTCTGCCAGAGTAATAGCTTTAGGCACGGCGTGCTGTGTCATGAAATTCACGTAATCCTCTGCTATCATTTTCTCGGGTTTCTTATCACTTGGAGCTCTTGATAGAAAATCTGCTGGGTTACCAGTTCCTGGTCGATATTTTACTGAATAATTATACTGTTGCAGCCGTAACGTCCATCTTTAAATTCTTGCCGGTTGCTTCGACTTGGACGAATACAGAATTTCTAATGACTGATGATCGGTGTACAACGTGAAGTGGCCTATCAAATATAAACGGAATTTTTCGCACGCCCAAACACATGCCAATGCTTCCCGTTCGGTTTGACAATAACGTTGTTCTACCTCAGTCAAAGCTCTACTTGCAAAGGCAATTACTTTCATTTCACCGTCCTTGTTGTGCTGGACCAATATCGCACCAAGCCCCACCGGGCTGGCATCTACAACCACACTTGTACTCTTACGTGGATCATAATAGGCCAGAGTGCATTGATCGGAGATCTGCGCCTTGACTGCCTCAAAAGCCTGCTGATGCTTCTTTTCCCACTTCCAAAACGTATTCTTTCGGTCCAGCCTTCTCAATGTCGCAGTAATAGTGGAGAAATTGGGAATAAACCTTGAGCAATAATTAACTAGTCCCAGAAAGCTACGCAGCTGGGTTACATTGGTTGGTGGAGGGCTGGGTTACATTGGTGCGCTTCCACTTTCTCCTTGTCAGGTCTTACACCATTTTTCGTAAGGCTCCGGGCAAGACAGCAAACTGAGAAAATTGAGTTTAAAGTTTTCAAGCAAATTTTTAAGTGGATCAATGGTACATTACAGAGCAAAATAAAGTCAAAAAGCTGTTAAAATGATGCTGGTGAAGACGTTTCCCCTTTTCTCTCCTTGTTCTTGTCTCCTTGGCTCTTCACTTTCAATGCGTTTCGACATCTCAGGTAATTTTGGAAGAGACCGATTGCTGCGACTTCGTCCCGCCCTTTGCCAATCATGTAAATAAACGACCGATTCGCTTATTGTGGAGGAGTGCACAATAGTATGCAGTGATCACGCATAACACGCCCTTGTGTACATGGATGGCATAGCCTTATCACGCTATAACCATGTTATGCCTCTATTGCATTATGGGTAATTCTGTATATCTTCGACATCACCCACCTTCCCTCCTTTCAAATAATATATCTTATACTAAGTCTAATTCGGGCTCGAAACCACAAAGCTAAACATATCCTAGCCGAGAGACTCTAGTACATATCTAAAAGATATGCCACTCAAAAGTTTTCAAAAAATTTTTTCACACTCCTACAGTCCTAAACCTATTACGACTCTCAGTCGAGCCTCTGCCTCGAACGCCCAAGTCGGGAGGAAATTCTCGACGAATAAAGGCACCTCTCGATTCTTTGAAAGGCTTCTGGCAGATCGACCATCCTCGGACTTTACATGATGTCCCTTAGGCCAGCTGCGACTGTTATGGAGGAGCCGAATTTAATGTTTGACGAACCAGCCACAAATCCTGCGACTGACCGCCATTACCAACGTCTCTCGCAAAGAAAACAATCAAATGCGCGCCAAAGTCACAGCCTACCGCTGGTCACCTCACGTTAATTACAGTAAAATGGATTTAAATCTTACAATAACGAGGGAGGGGTGGTTAAGAATCATTGACTCGATTTCCTACACTGTAGAAACAGTCCAGTGATAACAATTTGACAATAACAATTCGTTGCTGTGACAGTTGCTAATGCACAATTAAAAGGATGGGCAATTTCTTTTGAATATTTAATCCTTTTGCGTGGTCGAAATCACGAAAACAGCAACCAGGAATGAAAAAGTAATGTTTAATAATGCTAAATTTCATAATTCGACTTTTTGAAATATTAAATGTATAGAACCACCTTAAGTTCCGAACACCATCGTATTCCTTATTACGCGATTTATTTTCGTACAAGACTTGTGGGATTAATTTGAACAGATGCTGAGATTTTTGAAGAATCGGGACTTGTTTACATCAGGTCAAGTTTAAATTTTGAAATCGACACGTACAAGAAAGTGTCTATTGAGCCGGGGCAGTTTTCGCCTATTTGAACCTTACGGTGCTAATCAAGCTGGAAACGTAACCGGCTTTTTTGAGATTCGATTATTTATTTTCCTGAGCTGTGATATTTTGAAAATGCTGACGTCTAGGGCTCTGTCATGTCACAATGCATATTTTCTTTTTCGTTAATTAAATGTAGCAAACGATAGCCGATCGCTACATCCCCCTGAAAAATACTTTCGAATTGGATTGCGGGTACATCTTTTGAATTTTCGAAAGAAAATTTTTTGAAAAGAATTGGAAAACTATGTTACTATGTTGAACATAATTATTCATTATAGGCCATGGTTTAACGAAGTTTATGCCGCTCTGGAAGAAGTCGTGCGGGCGTAATCCTTTTGGCCAAACGTTAAACTCATTACTGCTGCGGGCTTGGGCATTTGGCATTTGCCCAGCAACAATTTGGCCAAGTCATAAGAATCGTTCGGGGAATTTGCGTCAAGCGAGTGGCAAGCAATGCAACTGCATAAATTATAAACGAAATAAATAGAACTGAACAGAAGTAATAAGTCCGCCTGGCAATTGGTCTACAGTGAAGCTTTATTGTGTATTTTCATCTTGGCTGGTGTAGATCCTGACTGGAATTCACTGCGTGCCACCGTTTGAGCGATACAGAACCGAAGAGTCCTAAGTGAACACAATATTACACGGCTACTGTTTCTTCTATGAAACAACTTACTAAGCGGAAGCAGTGCACCACGATTCGAATAGAGCGACGTAATTTTTGTTAATGGATAATATTAATTTACCATTCACGTTCTACACTTGCACTTGCACAAGATAAGGGGAAGATTTGATACAAAAATACGCTCACGTGTGCTAGGTTTTAAATTACACAAACACTAAGTGTGATGACTTTATGTTGAGTTAGATCGGAATTTGACCGTTCTTTTATACAGATTTCCTTTAAAGTGCCTATACGGACCTTCGAAAGTTTACATATTCGTAAGATTTGAGTTCTTCCGATAAAAATTGTAGTATATCTTGTATTACAAAAATTTCATTTTCATGGATTTTTTTCCCTGCTGAAGTTGGCTATTTTGAGGCTTTTCAACATTTGACCGTGTGATAAAAAAGCTGGAATCTAGTGAGCGGACGTGACGTCAGTCCAGGAATACCAGTACGTAACAACAGTGATTATACGGTGCAAATACACTATATTTTCTTAGTGTAAGTTTTATTATTTTTAAAATCTTACACTAAGAAAATATAGTGTATTTGCACCGTATAATCACTGTTGTTACGTACTGGTGTTCCTGGACTGACGTCACGTCCGCTCACTAGATTCCAGCTTTTTTATCACACGGTCAAATGTTGAAAAGCTCCAAAATAGCCAACTTCAGCAGCGAAAAAAATCCATGAAAATGAAATTTTTGTAATACAAGATATACTACAATTTTTATCGGAAGAACTCAAATCTTACAAATATGTAAACTTTCGGAGGTCCGTGTAGGCACTTTAACCAAGGCATCTAATTCGTTCCCGACAAATGTTAAACTAATTAATCTTCGGTAGCCACTGTTAGCTTAACGATATAAGCATTTATAACATTTAATTTTTTACGTCAATTTGTTCAAACCGCACTCGGTGAGCTCAAAGGGTTTTCACGGGGAATCAGATGACACATGGTATTGGTATATCTCCTCAAAAACTTGAAGGATGCCGTAATTCACTGAAAAGCTTTGTCGTACATTGCAGGATAGATCAGATCACTTTAAAATTTCTCCACGAGCCGGTAAGATCCATTCCGAAACATGAAATTTTACACAGCGTCATCCCGGAGACGCACTTAATATTTCTTTCAGACTTTGCAGTGGTTAAATATTTGTAAAAATTGGGCCCACGATTGCCACCACCTAATGCGACAGAATCTCAACCTTCCTGTCGGGTTACCCAATGGTAAAATTTAAATGAAGATTGACTTGGCTTCCTCTCATTCAAAGTTTGGGGATCAGCAACTGCCTTATAATGCATGTTCTCTGGTCTCATGTACTCTATCTGTGTTGCCTTATGAATAGAGTTCTACAATCATGCAGGTTGTTAGGCCGACCCATTTAGCAGAAACAGGAGCGTTTTCCATTCTGGCAGACGCACTTGCCATGACCTTGTCTGATACAGCTCTGGCGGTATTAGAAGAGCAAGATAAGAATGCTGCTATTATCACAGTCTACAACTACAAAACTAAAGCAATCATCAAATTATTGTTTCCAAACCTTTGAATTCAAAATAGTTTTAAAGTCAGGAAGTAATAAAACCACCTCCTGGAATTCTTATTTTAAAATTGAGCACCCGTCCGATTTTAGGCTGGGTCCATCACTGTCAATCTAGTAGCATTCCTATTCTTTTATGTTTCCAAGAATCTAACTCTGCTCTCAGCTGATTCGCTTGCTCTCTTTTGTTTTTTAAATTGGCGGCACTTTTCTAATCTCTTTTGTCCGTTTAACTCATTTTCTGATTTTTTTTTGTTTTTAAATAATACATGTGTTTTGCCTACTGTGCTTTGAGCCATTCGTTTTTATACAGTCAATACATTCACGTTCATACTTATCCAGACACCCAAACGAAGTTCTATACATACAAATACACACAAAAAAAAAGTACTTCAAATTTTTTGCGTTTTACAAACTATGCTTAAGAAGAGTGCAATTCCAATATCAAATTCACAAATAACTCAAACAAGAACTATACCCAAACAATGACAACATACTTGCAAAAGAAAATCTGCATTGTTTCGATTCAAAGCAGTGGTTTCAGTGTTTCGTAGAAAAAATAATAACAGATTTTTCAGTCAGGAAATCTTCTCCCTGTTTGCCGCGTAGGAAGATTCAGTATTATTCGGGATTTCAGAAAATTGTGTACAAACCTGTGAGAAGTGGCCACCTTCCCAGAAAATTTTCCTCCATGTTGCACCGCAGTAAAATACTAATACTAATCTATAAAATACTAATACTAATACTAATACTAATCTATCATGTACAGGAAAGACCTTAACTGAAATCGAAAACAAATTGAACGCTGACTTGTTTCATGTTAGCAAATGGTTGGAAGCTATGGAACATATTGAAGAACAATGCAAAAAACGTTTGAGTGCTATAGCCCTACTTAGAAAGGCAAAGCCATATGTACCTCACAATCACCTAATTTGTATGTATAACTCTCTGGTATTCCCCTACTTTACATATTGCTCAACAGTCTGGAACGACGGAAACAAGACAAATTTAGAAAAGCTCAATAAAATGCAAAAACGAGCTACTCGTATAATAACTGGCTCAAATTATGAGATAAGATCAAAAAGAATTTTCCGGACCTTAGGGTGGAGCCCAATAGAAAATATTCTTAAAAGAAGAGAGCTTCTAACCACATTTGAGGCTGTCCGTAGCATTGCACCAGAGTACATCTGCGACATGATTACATACCGCGATAATATTTATCATCAAACGTGTAGCAATAGGCGTAAGCTACTTCTTGACAAACCTAACAGATCTTTTATGAAAAAATCATTTTCGTACCGAGGAGCTTATGCCTGGAACACATTACCTGACGAAATTTTAGATATTCATGAGCAACTGTCTGCATATTCTTTTAAAACAGTCCTTACTAAACACCAATATTGATCAAGAGACTGCTAATATTGTTGTAATGATACTGATTTTTGTAAATATTCATCCTTCTTTTTCTAAACAACCCCTTTAAAAGCAGCAATCAAGCTGAAGGGTTATTGTTTGTAAATAAGTTTTTAATAATAATAATAATAATAATAATAATAATAATAATAATAAAATACCTCAATTTTGTCCAGAATAGCTTCAGGGAGTTTTTCGATCTGCAACCTGACGCCACTTCGTAAAACCAACGTGTCCACATTCAACGGGGAAGAGGAGTATTTCGTCTTTGATAAGGAATGGGATTTTCGTCCCTTTTCGTATTTCTCCCTTTCATTTTCAAGGTAATTCATGCATGCTTGTCTCATCTGTATGGAACTTACTTTAATATAATCATTTCCGTTGCAAACCTAGACAATGACATAGCAAAGAAAAAAAGACCATTACCTCTGGTTTCCAAACAAGAACTAGATTTTTACATTCAGCTTTGAAACTAGCTGTTGTTGGACGGGAATTTCTAAAAGAATGATGATTGCTGTTCCGTGCCAACCTCGCTGCAATATGTCAATTAAAAATTATTTAAAACGGCGAATTTATACTAACGCAATTAAACAATTCGTCCCCGTTGACCATGGAGCAATAGTCAACTCAGGCTTCACAATCGTTGGCCATTTGCTCAAACGGAAAACTTGGCTTTTTAAATATTCAAAACAGGGGCGGCGGCGCCAATTTGAAGTTGGAGAGGGGGCGAGCCGAGTTGTATGATGCCATAGACTAGTACTATCAAACTCGTAGCAATTGAATAACCAGGCGGAAATCTCATATTTAAGATAACCATTTTATCATGGTTTTGTTCCGCGTTTTGTGCTGGGCCCTTGTTTTTATCTTACGTATTAGACTAGTATTATTAGTAGTATTATATATATAAATTTTATCATAATTGAGGGGCGCGGCCTTCCACCCAAAAAGTTGGGGGGCGACTGCCCCCTTGCCCCCCTGTGCCGCTGCCCCTGCAAAAACAGCAATTCACATATATTACAAACAACATACTGTATTCTGAATTAAATATTGTTTTTAATTTACGTGAAACATTAAAAATGTCATTCTCCCTCTGTTTACCCTACCTGACATCTGCTAAATATGTCACTAGTGCTGACACTGATATTGAAGTGTTTGAAAACAGCTGTCACTTGTTCTTTTGCACTTCCAGCTGGAACACACATGCAATGTCCAATAGGTACTTGTGAACGCAACTAAAAGAAACGTTCGAAACGAAAAGCACTCAAAAAAGATGTCCTCATGTACATTTAACTACAAGTTTTATGAACTTAAATTAGTTCTACTGATAAATGACAAATGTTTAAGTTGTTCCTATGAATTAGGCAGGCAACACCTTTCTTCTTACAAAATTTAATCCTTTGATTCTTAAAAAATTTAATCCTTGAATTCTATCTTCCTCTATTTCAGAAGGATACGCTGTTTACTGCGCGTAAAGGATTGTAGTTAAATGAGTATTATCTTTCTCGACATGCATAAAGATCAAATGCAAACAAAATCAATAATTTCCTTAACTGTAAGCAAAGCTGCAAATATATATGCAACTCGAAGCTTCACTGTTACAGAAATTGTAGTTACGAACAAAACACTAGGCATTGTAGTGAATTTGCAGGAGCTACACTGGTCTAAGTCTGGAGCTGTTGGAATTAAGTCATAGTTGCTGTGAATCAAAATATGTCTTTAAATTGCGTATAAAACTGAAAATTAAGTTTGTTTTATTTGTAAGAACTCTTATTTATGTGCAAATCAAACCGTGGGTTATATCTAACTTGTTTTATCGCAAGTAATCATCAGCTGATCAGGATCAGCAGCATGGACACCAAAATAGTTTCTGTTGGTAGTATCGAACATTTATTGAAGCGGATGTTCGCCTGATACACTTCCCCCATATGTCCGACACAGAGAGGATTAAACTGTGTTTCGTGTTTACAAAGAATTGAAAAAGTCAGGGATACTTATACAGCAGCCTAACCTGGTTTACAAGCAAACGTGCTTAGATGCCTGTATGTTTTTTATACTGGACCTACAATTGTGAAATAAATTTGTCAAATGCTGTTCATCAGTGTACAATATCTCAGTTCACAGGCGTAGCTTAGCTACGGCACTGGTTCTGGGAAATAGCATCTTGAAAACTTATAACCTTGCGTAAAGCAGTTTGGCCGCTCACGGTATAATATGGCACTCCTGTCGTCAGAATGATTTGTTCTTCTTTTTGAGCAATCTAAATAAACAAGTCAGAGGTAGATGTAAAATAAGAGAACTTGGGATAATCTGTGATATTCCAGTCAGAACTTAGTTTGGTGATAGCACATCTTACATCACTATTTCCCTTACAGAGCTACATTCAGTTCTTCAAGCCCTCTGTAATACAAAATGCCCTGACATGCAATCACAGCGACAGTAAATGAACGACACATAAAGGATATAAAAACTTCGCGTTTATAAATAATTATCGGCACAGTAAAGCCATTTCTCAGGTACCGTATGTGTCCAGCACACATTTGTAACCTTCGGTCGCCATCTGAACCCTTGAAAGAAGCTCAATAGCTGAAGTTCTCACCAGTTATAAGAATTTTATGGTTCAATTCCCGTCTGGTGCTCAGAATACACTTCCTGAGTTTACATACTTCAAAAGTTTGAGTGGACAAGAATGTATACCAGAAAACTGGAGTTTTTAACAGGGAATAACCAAAAGAGAGCTCTGATTCGCAATTGTCACACCCAGTGCAAAATAGGTTGGGTTAAAAAAAAAAGATATAGTTTAAAGCGCAAAACTATTCAGTACCTGACGATTTTTAGGTCAGAAATTCCGTTAAACAGCGAAGAAATTTTATGTTGAATCAAGACGACCCTCTTTGTTATATTCTTTCACAGTTTTCATGTCGCACGGAAAACTGGCAGGAGTGGATAGCTGGTGAGGAAATGTGGACTGGCACTGGTGGATAGTAAAGTAGAAAACCCAAGCCCAAAAATATCCACGTTGGAACTTGATATTCAAGTAAACGCATGAAAAGACAGCGACAGCTTGGGGAGGGGAGAAATAAGGCATTAACTAAGACATGACATTGGTCTTTTGCAACCAAATACGTTCCACCAAGTTTTTACAATTGTCCTTACAGAATTTTCTAGCAGTTGGCAAACGCCATCTATTCGTCAACGTTAGTTTACTTTAGTTTCCGTTTCGTTAGTGCCAGTTTTCTATGTGACATGAAATTGGGCAATTCTGCGTTCCGACCCCCTTTCGTTTGCCGAACTCACCTGTACTGCCTTATCATGGTCATCTTTATTCTCAAGCATTACCACATCCACGCCACAACATCTGAGATTGCGGCCCAAGCCTTGAAGCATGCTATCGACAACCACGCAAAAGTTCGGCGGAGAGGTTGGTGAGCTTCGGACAGGCGGTTGATTGAGTCGCTGCTAAGTTGGAAAAACCAAACAACATTCAAGCTATATTGGTTTTTCTCACTTTCACAATAAAGTAAACCAACTAACCAGATCAAAGTTTGATGAACCAGGTTTGGGTTGCTTGCCAAGTTTACCTTTCGCTTTCTTAATGAAGAAACAACCAGGAAACACCAAAAATAGACTGTACAAACGCAAAAATGATCATTCTCCGATATTAGGCCTGTTCAGAAAAGTATAGTGACTCCAGATGACCACATTATGGACACTGCACCTCTGTGGCAATAAGCATGTTGAAGTAAGTGCCTGTTCAGCACATCACAAGTTCTTTACGTCTCCTTCATTCCCTCCTGTCCTGTCTTGCTTCACTTCGTTAGTTCTCTCCATTTTTCTCCTCTCATCTTCTCAGTTTCTGCACATATCTTTCTTCCTTTACCATAACTATCTATTACTAAAATTTTCTTCCTCTTTCTTTTGTTTTTCTCGTATCTTTTTCTTAATTTCCTCTTCTTTCCTCTCCTATTCATTTCAATACTTTCCTTGTTCCTCCATTTTTACATTGTTCCCCTTTCGCTTCCTTTCTGTTCTTTCCTGACTCTCCTGCCCCATTTACTTTCCCTCTTTCTATTTGCCCTTTTTCTGCCCTTTTTCTGCCCTTTTTCTGCCCTTGCCTTCCCTTCAATTCCCTTTCTTTTCTTTCCTCATCTTTACTTCCCATTTACTCAATCCCCTTATCTTTTTCCTCTGTTTCTTCCCTTCTCTAATTCGTCGATTCAAATACTCTTCCCCCCTTGCTTATTCGGTGACACACGGACCGCCCACCAACCAACCATACCTTCTTTTCTTCGGGAAAAGCCAAGGTAACCTTGGAGTGCATTCATTTAAATCCATTTCTATCTTCCCTTCGACCATCCACTTATTTAGCACATCGAAGACGTCAATGAGACAACGGGCATTGAGAGCTGGAAAACACACGATAGTTGAAGAGATATACAGTTAGGAAACAAACCAACTGAGTTTTATACCATTACTTAATTTTATGTTTATCTACAAAGCAAATGTAACAGTTGCACTGGACTGGATCTGTTACTGTGTTCTCGCCCAGTGGTCACTGGTGGGGTCATAGCATATTTCACGTGGATCATTACACACTTTGTGTATTATTTAGTCCTAAGTTTGCATACGTGTAGCAAGATTGTAGCATTGAATCATTGCATTGGAGTGTTTTATTTGCCCTCATTTATGTCAATCTTTTTGCTATAATTTCATCCTGAACATATTAAACTTTTAAATAATCATTTAAATTCTCCAGTTCTATTTGTTAAATATTGAATTATGGCACTTAATAATAATAATAGAAGACTAAAACTTCCCATTTTTTACTGTGCAAGTTGGTCATTTGTAAGAACCATTTCAAGATTTGCTCTGAAATCAATCCCGCAAATGTTCATTTGCTCTGAAATTTAGCAAAGCGGGAATAAAGGGGATGCTTAGGGTCATCCACCCCCTATTTAGTGCTTTTTAAAAAGTTGCCTAAGGTGAAAAATATTCTAGATCCACCCCTGGTATTAACTTTAGCCACCCCAATCAGCAAAGTCTTATACTATAAATAGTCTTACCTGCATAGACAATCTGTTTCTCAAGCAACGGTCGCTGTTCCCAATCTGACAACTGATAGGTTTTGTCCAACAGTAAACCAAGGCACTGTTGAACCAACAGACTTAATCCCTTTTCACTAAGGTGGCCATAGCTCATGAGGGATTTCGTTGTTTTGTCAATTTTTTTCTTGATAACAGGAACTTCAAACAGCTGCAAAACAATTTAAAATTGAAAGAAAAAACGGCCGCGAGAAGGTCGCTAATGTCTGCCAGATGAGATCGCTAGTCTTGGCTAACTTAAAGCAAAGTTGTTTTTGCTTAGGATACAGATTTCATTGTTAAAATCTGGCACACGCTTGTCGTAAGAATTGCTGACAATCGTTAACAGTTTTGTTCTAGTTTCTAACGATCCTGAGAAACTCAGCAACCGTCTGTGGTTAACGGTTAAAAGAGAAATAGTTCCAATTCTCAAGACTCTTAACATTAGATTGGCGGTCATCTTGGACGGTCCGAAAAAAACAATGTTCACACTTGGCACGAAAATCCCCTACAATCAGCCCTCTAAAAAATCCCGTTCTTACGACAAATTTGGACCAGGCTTAACTTAGTTTACAGCATTCTCTGCAAGGCACACGCGAACAAACAAGATTGATCTCTTTTCATGCACTTAGATAACCAAAGCTCATGTACGTTAAGACGGTGGATTAACCAACCCTACCATTCATCGCCAGCTATAAATGACTGGGGATCACTTTCTGACAAATACGTGACAGGGTATAATTTATTCCTGGGGTTAATTGATCGGGAATTACTTCGGGAATTATCGGGAATTACCGAGGATAGTTTCAATTTACTTACCAGCTGACTCAGCGTACATAGATCAACAAATCGTTTCATCTTCTTAATGGCTTTCTTCATGACAGGTAACGTTACCAGAGCTCTAAAGTCTGACTCCACCCCATAGCCTATAAAAAACAAGTAAAGGTCAAATTACACAAGGTTTTTCCATTTGTGGTTAAGGCTGTTTTTACATTTTCACTTGCGAAGTGGCACTCACGCCAGAATGACAATCGGATACGCAAGGGTGACAATCATATACGCTAGGATTACAATCACATACGCTAGGATTACAATAACATACGCTAGGATGACAATCGGATACGCCAGGATGACAATAGGTTTCAGGAGGATACCATCCGATACATTAGGATCACAATCGGATAATTAATGAGCAATAACAAGCATTTGTTTAACATTTGTGGGTGACGTAGCTATGCAATGTTATCTGGCCTTACAACAGCTTCATCAATTCCATAGTATTAGGGTCATAATTTTACTTACTAGTGAATACTTACCTTGGGTTAGCCAAGACTTGTTCATCTCTCGTATTATAGCACTTCTTATTGGTATCAGGAGATGACCAGGCTTCAGTAGGAGTACCACCCCAGGTTGATGCAACCAATCCCTTGGAGTACTTACTTACTTGACTTAAATTTATTTTAGCATAGTAGCCTATTCAGTTTCCTGTTTTTCAAAGGGCGGTGCATTACTTAACAACATATAATACATTATTAGCTAATAACATTTACATATAAAACTATTACCAAATTTATTAATATGTACAATCGACAGAAAATATTAATATTACAAGAAGCCTATTGCCTAACATGGATTATATATAAAGTTATCTATTAAGTTTGTACAGCTATTTAACGACAGTGTATTGAAATTGTCGAGTATATTTCAAGGTAGACTATTCCACAAGTTTGAGGCACGGTATATGAAACTAGACTTTAAGAAATTTGTTTTAGGCTTTGGTAAATAAAGTTTTTATCGTTACTTCTCAGCCCGTAGACGTTATTTAGGAGAATTGTAAAATTATCTGTTATATATTTTGGTGCACAACCTCGTACAGCTTTAAATGTCAAAAGAAGTTCTCGCTTTTTAAAATTTGTTTCAAGTGCTTTCAAATTAAGATTTTCGAAAATTTCCGATGATCTGATATCATAGCTTGCTCCCGTTATCACACGTGCAGCCGTCTTTTGAAGTTTATAGAGCTTATTTATGTTTATCGTAGTGCCGTCAAGCCATACATTGGAGCAATAAATGAAATGAGGTAAAACTAAAGTATTATACATTTTTATCAATGTTTCCTGAGTAACAAATTCTTTTGCTCTCCTTAAAAGAGCTATATTACTCGAAATTCTTTTAGATTGAGCATCTATATGCTCTTTCCACTTCAGCTGGCTCATCAATTATTACTCCTAGGACTTTTTTTTTTCTTTTACTCGAGTAATGGCTTGATCTCAAATAATTATATGCCGATTAGTTAAAATGTGATTAAGTTTTTGCCTTGATCCCATTATCATGCACTCCGTCTTTTCCATATTTAGAGTAAGCCTATTGGCTAGTAGCCATTTATGTACGTTTTCCAGATCAATATTAAGTTGTCGCTCAATGTCTGCGGACGAATCCCCTTGGCATGAGATATTGGTATCGTCCGCAAACAACGCAGCATGACTTGTTTCAAGGCAATTTCGTTGATCGTTAATATATATGAGGAATAATAAAGGGCCAAGATTTGATCCCTGCGGGATCCCACAAGTGATATTTTGTGGTTCTGACATTGTAACATTTATTTTACAACTTTGTTTTCTTTGAAATAAGTATGATTGAAACCACCGCAACGACGTTCCTCTCACTCCATAATATTCTAATTTGGAAATCAGAATCTTATGGTCGACAGTGTCAAACGCTTTTTTAAGGTCCAAAAATAATATTCCATTAATTAAGTCCTCGTCCATATTGGAAAGCCATTTTATTATAGAGTGGAGGAGGGTCGTTTCAGTTGAATGTTGAGGAGGAAATCCTGACTAGTAAATTGAAAGTATTTCATTATTACACAAGAATTGGTAAAGTTGTCCGTAAACGATCTGTTCAAAAATCTTTGCAACGGCTGATATAACTGATACCGGCCTCAAATTTCCGCAATTTTATTTATCACCTGATTTGTGAATTGGTGCAATTTTGGCGTATTTCAGATCATCTAGAAATATTCCTGTATTTAGTGACAAATTAAATATATACGTAAGTGAGTCTATAATAGAGTCACCTGCCGCTTGCAAGAGTTTAATGGAGATTTTGTCAATTCCGGATGTTTTAGTCGCTTTAGTTTTCTTTATTTCCTTCTTAATTTGCGTATTTGTGATATTTCAAAATTGAAATACATTAGTCCCACGTGACTCAAGAGACATATATTGTCAATGATCGTGATCATTTGAAAGGATATCTCCAGCAAGCTTAGGACCAATTGAGGAAAAATATTTATTGAATTCAACAGCAATGTTCTTATCGTCTGTCACTGCTTCACCGTTGACTACAATCTCTTTTACTGTTGTTACTTTTGATTGTTGATTTATCAATTCATTTAAAAATTTCCAACTTTCCTTACTATTTTTACAATTTCCCAAATTAGACTTGAAATATTTTGCTTTAACTTCCTTTATTAATTCATTGACCTGGTTTGGACAGTTCTTGTATGCCTCGTGATATATAGGAGAATTGTATTTCACTGCTTTTTTCTTTAAATAATCCTTAAGGTGACTCAAATTTTTCATGTCGTTAGTGAGCCACGGCTTGTATTTACTTTGGACTATTTTTAGCTCTAACAGGTGCATGGATATCGGCAATGTTTAAGAAAGTCTCTTTCCAATAGATCAAAGCTGTGTTAGGATTAGTGTGATGAAATTAATCATTAAATGAATGTTTCAGATCATTTTGAAAGTGAATCTCATTAAAATTTTTAAATTGTCTCGTTTCAACTAATTTAGAGGTTTCTTTCGGAATACTTGCTTTACAACATATATAAACAAGGCTATGATCACTAATCCCGACATGTATAACTCCAGAATCAATGGTTTTAGTTTCATCTAATTTCGTTAATATTAAATCGGTTAGGCTTTGTGTAATTGTTGTAATTCTTGTCGGTTTTTGAATATGTTGTTGTAATCGATATATATCGAATAAATCCTTCAGTTTAATGGTGTGAGAGTTGTCTTCTGCTTTTAAAAGATTACAGTTGAAATCACCAGTTATGATTATCTCAAGATTTTCGTCATCGGCTTTACGCAAAAAGTTCTCAAATTATTCGTAAAATGTAGCATGTAAATTAGGTGGGCGATGCCATGTTGAAATAAAAAAAGATTTAGTTTTTGGTTTTCTGACTTCCAAACAGATAGCTTCAGCCTCATCAGGAATTATATTATCTCGTACGTTATATGAAATATTGTTTTTGAAATAAATTCCAACGCCTCCACAATTTCTATTTTTATATACTCTTACCATTTCATGGCCCGTGATTTCAAGTGTGAATATCTCCTGCAAATCGAGTGCCAAACAATCCAAATCAACGCCAAACAGCAGCAACTGGGATCTTCTGGCCTTTACTGAAAAGATCAGGGAAGTTTCGAAGAGTTGCAGAAAAGTCGTTTTGCAAAGGGGGAACCATTATTGGGCCGAATTTCCAAGTGTTGATACCTCCTGCCAATCGAGTGCCAAACAATCCGAATCAACGCCAAAAAGCAGCATTTGGGAGGTTCTGGCCTTTGTTGACAAGGTTATAGTAAAGGGGGGACCACATGAGCCATGTGGTCCCCCTTTTGCAAAACCACTTTTCTGCAACTCTTCAAAACTTCCTTGATCTTGTCAGCAAAGGCCACAGGCTCCCAAATGCTGCTGTTTGGCGTTCATTCCGATTGTTTAGCACTCGATTAGCAGGAGATATCGACACTTGGAAATTCGACCCAATAGCAAAGGGGGGACCACATCGGCTATGTGGTCCCCCTCTGTCATAAACGACTTTTCCTCAACACTTCGAAACTTCCCTGATCTTATCAGCAAAAGCCAGAGGCTCCCAAATGCTGCTGTTTGGCGTTGATTCATTTTGTTTGCCACTCGATATTCTAAAGACTATCACCCTTGGGAATTCGTTCCAATAGCAAAGGGGGGGACCACATCAGCCATGTGGTCCCCCCTTTGCAAAACCACTTTTCTGCAACTCTTCGAAACTTCACTGATCATGTCTGCAAAGGCCACACGCTCGAAAATGCTGCTGTTTGGTGTTGATTCGGACTGTTTGGCACTCGATTGGCAGGAGATATTGACCAGCTAGACGCGACGTAGATCCGACGTAGAGAAGCCTCAAACCAGGTGGTAGATTGTAAATGCAATATGGCGCGGTTGAGCGATCTATACCTGGAAATTTCTTCATTGGTTAAATTATCTTGGATCTGTTAAATGGCTTTTCTCTACAGATATTTCGATAGACTTTTTCAGCTAGAATGCTTCAGTGTGCCTGACGTAGTTCCCAGGGGTGTCGACTAGGAGCTATAAACACCAAAACAGGTGTCGTCAGCTCGTGCAAAGTCGCTGAGAACAGAAGCATTGGCGCCGCTGCCGAAGTGTAAACGACAACGTAACCGTAAACATAAACAGGCCTCTTCTGATTTCATCGTGTAATAATAACAATAATAATAATAATAATAATAATAATAATAATGCCGTGCAAAATCAAACCCCGCGTCCTAGCCGTGCACGGCGGGCAACATCAACTAGGAGACTGCCTGGCAGGGCGAAGTACGGTGGAGCCTCGTGCTCCATGGCCGTTACGGTAGCCGTGAAGGCCTACCAGGAACTCTGAAAATGATGGCAAACGGAGCAATGGTAAAACTGCCATGTTTCAAGGGTAGGAGGAGCTCTTCAATCTTGGTTCATATCCTTCCTAGAGATGGTGTCTCGATAAAAATACTGGTTGGTGGTAACCTTAAAACACACCTCATTTATGGGTGGAATGTCTATTACTAATAATGTAAATAACGGCGTGAACGGGGTTGGAATCAATGGTGAAGGTCCGGCGCCCGGTAGGTGTCCCACTGAACCGCAGGGTGGGCCCGACCGTCATCAAGCGACTGCGATGAGAAAAAAGTGGACCAAGAACATGAATATGGTTGTTATGGAATGTTAGTTTCGGAGCAAGCCAGTTGATGAAAATGGTATCCCACTAAGAGGGTACAGACAGAGATTACTCAGGGAGTGGAATGAGAGAAGGCTATTTCCGACAACTGAACAGTGCCTCAGTGATCAGGCGAGAGCGATAAGGAAAAATGGGTGGTTGACGGAACTTGAATTGGAAGGGATCAAAAGGAAAATACAGGTTGATAACGGTGAAGAGGAAAATTTGAATGAAGAAATTGATCGAAATGTAGGACTTGAAAGGAGTGAAGGTGAGTCTACAGAAAATGAAGAAAGAGAGATTGATACTGGAAATATGGATAAATTAAGCATGGAGGATCAGAATACTGTCAGAGAAATTTTGGAAATGATGAAAACGAAGGAATTCACAGATTGCAAAGATTTCAAAAAGGTGGATAGTAGAAGACTAAAGAACATAACGGGCAATGCTAATTGGTTGCTTTGGTACATAGAAGTACGAGATATCGCGAAAATAAATGATTTAATCAGGGCTGGAACAACATACGAGGCAAAGGCATTGGGACTAAAGAGTAAAAGGAGGGTAAAGACAGAACCATGGTGGAAGAGAAGGATTCAAGGGGACATAAAGATTTTGAGGCGAGATGTTAATATACTTGAAAGAAAGGCCAGGGGTCAACTGAAAAATGAGAGGAAGTACAAAGAACTAGACCGCAGATACAAAATTGCGAGGAAGGGATTGGATGTTGTTTTAGAAGAGCTAAAGCAAAGACTAACAGCCAAAACAGCGAAAATCAAAAAGTATGACCAGAGAATAGCTCAATACAGACAAAATTGGATGTTCAGGACAGACCAGAAAAAGTTCTATCAAGAATTTAATGGTGATTTTTGGCAAGAGGGGTTAATTCCAGATGCGGAAGAAAGCAAGAAATTTTGGGGAGACGTTTGGAGTGTGAAAAAGAGCACAAGGCTGATGCAGAATGGTTAACTGATGTCAAAAACGAAAGGAAACACGCATTGCAAAACCCATTTGTGATTACAGAGCAAATGGTTAACATCCTGTGTCGTAAAGTACCAAATTGGAAGGGGGCTGGGCCAGATGGTGTTCAAGGGTATTGGTTAAGAAAGTTTACATCTCTTCACGGTAAAATATGAGTTGAACTCAATGATATATTAAATAGTGTGAAACCAATACCAAGTTGGATGACTTACGGGAGGACTGTGCTATGTTTAAAGGACCCGGGAAAAGGGAATGCTGTGGACAACTTTCAGCCGATATCGTGTCTACCACTTATGTGGAAATTAATGACAGGGATTATAGCTGAAAGTATGTACGCATTTATGGACACTGAAAACATACTGCCAGAAGAGCAAAAGGGATGCAGACGGAGGAGCAAAGGCACAAAGGATCAATTGCTGATAGATAAGGCAATACTTCGAGACTGTAAGAGGAGACATAAGAACTTGGCCATGGCGTGGGTGGATTATCGGAAGGCGTATGACCTTGTCCCCCACAGTTGAATATTGGAGTGCATGAGGATATTTGGAATTGCTGAGAATGTAACCGAATTCATGAAGAGAAGTATGGCAACATGGAAAACACAACTAAGCTCTGCAGGGAGAGTGCTAGGAGAGGTGAATATAAAAAGAGGAATTTTTCAGGGGGATAGTCTTTCACCTCTTCTTTTCGTCTTATGCATGATACCGCTTACACTATTGCTGAGAAAAACTGGAATGGGATATGAATGGTGTGAGAGAAAGGTGAAAATCAACCATTTGCTTTTCATGGATGATATCAAGCTGTTTGGCAAGAGTCAGAATCAGATTGATTCATTGGTGAATACAGTGTATCTTTTTAGTAGTGATATAGGTATGGAGTTTAGCATTGGGAAGTGTGGCGTATTGGTGATGCAAAGAGGCAAGGTGATTGCAATTGACGGGATAGAGCTACTGGATGGTCAGGCAATGAAGGAGATAGAAGAGAATGGTTATAAATACCTTGGGATTTTGGAGATGGACAAAATTAAGGAGGTTGAAATGAAGGAAGCATTTACAACTGAGTACTACAGGAGATTGGGCTGGTGTTTTACTCGAAATTGAATGGCAGGAACAAAATCACTGCAATAAACACATGGGCTGTTGCAGTTTTACGATATGGAGCGGGTATACTGAAGTGGACACAGGAGGAGGTCAAAGAATTGGACAGGAAAATCAGGAAGAAAATGACGATGTCTGGAGCAAATAATCTAAACAGTGATGTAGATAGACTGTATATACCAAGATACAAAGGAGGGAGGGGACTCATTGGATGCGAATATTGCATAAGAAGTAAGGAAAATGGACTAGGATGGTATATAAAAAACAGTGAAGAACAATTTTGAATGGAGTGAGACAAGTAGGGATAATAGACACAGAAAACTGCAAAAGTAAAGAAGAATTCAAACAGAACATCAAAGAAGGCAGGATGACAGTATGGTGAGAGAAAAGAATGCATGGCCAATTTGTGCGGGATATGGAAAAAGAGCAACACAGAGATAGGATTGATAAAGAAGACACATGAGCCTGGATGAAGAAATCTGATTTGAAAATTGGAACAGAGGCCTTGATCTGTGCAGCCCAAGAACAGGCATTGCGTAGTAAGTATGTTAAATACAATATTGACCACACAGGAGATTCTCCATTGTGCAGATTGTGTGGTGCAGCAGGGGAAACTGTGACCCACATAATTAGTGCATGTACCATTTTGCCACAGAAGGAGTACAAGCGGAGGCACGACAACGTTGCACGCATAGTACATTGGGAATTGTGTGGGAAGTTTGGGCTGGAAAGACCTGAGAAATGGTGCGAGCACAACGCTAAGGCAGTGCTGGAAAATGAAAAAGTGAAGCTCCTTTGGGACTTCAGTATCCAATGTGATGAGAATATCGTAGCAAGAAGACCAGATCTGGTACTGGTAGAAAAAGAAAGAAAACAGTGCCTCTTGATTAATATAGCAGTACCAGGAGATGACAATGTTGCGGAGAAGGAAGACGAGAAGGAAGATAAATATCAGCCACTGAAATTTGAAATAATGCGGATTTGGGAAATGAACAAAGTGGAGGTTATTCTATTTGTTGTTGGAGTCCTTGGTGTGGTAACAAAGAAGACCCAAAAGTGGTTATTAAAGATTGGTGCGGAAATTCGAACTGAGTTGCTGCAAAAGACTGCACTCTAGGGAACAGCCAGAATTTTGAGAAGGGTACAACAAATGTAGTAAGAAGTGTGAACTGCAGGACCCTTGGTCATTTGTTATGACCCGCTCCTGCATGTTAGTTTTGACGACATAAGATCTGTCTGAGTTTGAGGATAATAATAATAATAATAGCTCTTTATTTACCGAAAATACAACAAGTAAAGCATAGCTTTTTTCCAGCTTGGTCCTCTTAATAATAACAATATATATAAATCTTTACAGTCGTAATAAATAATATAAACAATAAAATATCATTACAATATTAGTAAATTAAAATGATAAAATACTTCAATAAAAGTACAATATGTCAATCACTGACATGTTAAAAAACAGTTTGTGTATTTACAAAACTGTTACATTAGTAGAGTCTAATGTTCTTGAGCTCCCTACTTCCTTTTAGTTTATTCTTGAAGAATTTCTTGAAGAATCTTTTAAAGCTTGACAGGCTGGTAAGGGTGGTGGCAGTATTAGGATACTTGTTCCAGAGGGACGTGGCTACAAAGGGATATCTTCGTTTCCCAGCATTGATTCTGGCCTTTGGCATGCATACCTCATTATTTGCCGTGTATCTTGTCGAGTATCGGTGCATAGGCGTTGACAAAAGTTTAGTCAAGCAAGGTGGATTAAGATTATTTAGAATTTTGAAGGCCATAATTAGTATACGATACTGTATAGCATCACCAATAGGGATAATATTAAGTTCCTTAAATAACTGAAGGGACGAAGTAGTATAATGAGCATTAAGAATTATCCTTGCTGCTTGTTTTTGTGCTAATAATAGTTGGTCAAGGGGCTCAGCAGAGCAGTTACCCCAAACACTGCAGCAGTATTCCATCGTTGGTTTTGCTAAAGAATTGTACAGCATGATTAAGTCGTTACGTCCAAGAAAGAGTTTAGCTCTTCGTATTATTTCAAGTTTAGAGTTGTACTTCTTGATAGTTGTTGACACATGGTTGTTCCATGTAAGGGACGGGTCAATATGTACACCGAGGAATTTTCCACAGTTTGATTGTGTAAGAGGAGCTCCTTCGAGGTTGACATGTAGCGTTTCAGAGATTGTAGCAAGTTTCTTCTGTGTTCCAAGAATCATGACTTTTCAGGGTGAATAGCCATCTAGATCTGTGATGCCCATAGAGACAAATCATCAGCAGCTTCCTGTAGCGTAGAATTAACATCATAAATAGAAGAACCGCCACAGGTTACTGTTGTGTCATCTACATATAGATGTGTGTCACAGGTTTTGTTAATGAGTGGTATATCATCCATAAATAAAATGAACAGAAGTGGGAATAATGATGAACCTTGTGGTACACCACCCCGGACAGGAAGAATGTCAGAAACTGATCGTCCAATTGACACTATCTGTCTTCTATCT
This sequence comes from Heliopora coerulea, assembly GCA_030142905.1. NCBI lineage: Eukaryota > Metazoa > Cnidaria > Anthozoa > Scleralcyonacea > Helioporidae > Heliopora > Heliopora coerulea. The sequence goes on along the minus strand of JASJOG010000565.1, from coordinate 4,561 downwards.
GTGAGATATGACTTGAACTATTTTAAAGCAATATCTTCCGCCCCATAGATGGAGAGTTTTTTAATAAGTAGTTGGTGGTTGACAAGATCGAAAGCTTTACAGAAATCGACAAGTAGCAACCCAACTAGGTCTCCCTTATCCATAGTATCAAGCCATGTATCCGTAAGTTTAAGCCGTAGTGATTCACAGGAATATAGTGATTGTTTGGATCTATGAATATAGTGATTGTATACAGGATCGGTATTGTATGGTATTCCTACTTGCCTCATTAGTTTTTATCCCAGCATTACATAGTCGTACAACCAACATAGGATAGTGGTCACTCAGTGAAAGCGTTGGGACGTACACTGACGCAACATTTCGTTTGGATAAAATATAGATATGACCTATGAGCGTAGACGTAACGCCAAATGATCGATTAGTATAGTGTGCACCTGTACGTGTAGGTTTGGTAACTAACTGCTTAAGGCCAAGTCGCCGTAACGACTTTATGACACTGAGAGAGTTAGATATTCGACACAGTAAATTAATGTTAAAATCGCCCAGTACAAAGCATTCCTAATTTTCAGCTGTTATTTTCTCCATAATGAGTCCCAATTCACAGTCATATGCCCTATCAGCAGATGGTGGACGACATATATTTGTTATTAATATTGGTGCCACAAAAGGCAATTTGATTTCAATACAAGTAGACTCCATAGTCTGAGTTATCAGATCATGTCTGGGCGAGTACAGTACGTCTTTATAAATGTACGTAATGATCCCACCACCACGAATATTCGAGGAGCGGTCACAACGTACAAACGAGTAGTTCGGGATAACTAACATGTCGTCTGTCCAAAAGTCGTCCAGCCATTTTTCAGAAAATGATATTATATGTACTGTCGGTTATTAGAAAAGGAGAGCTTCAAGTTCATCGAGTATTGTTCCAGCTTTTATACTGTGGATGTTTAGATGGCCAATAATAAGACCTTTGGTCTTTTTCGGGAGGTTAAAACCTACAACATAATCATCACCTGGCGGAACATTAGTAAATGTAGAGACTTCATGATTGGATGACATTCCATGGACAGTTGCTTGCAACGATTGGTCTGTAGTTGAATCAAGTTCTTCTTCATTTTGGGGCAGCAGGCACTTAGGGCAAACCCATCCAGTATGAGATAATACGGACTGAATGAACTGATCGCGTGAAAAGGAAAGGCACTTAACATGCCACCAGAATTTGCATGGATCACAGAAGAGTCCAGCAATAAGGTTGACATTTTGATTGCAAGGAAGACACAATGTTTGCACCGAGTTGGAAGTAAAATCGTTTTTATCTGATGTAAGCGTTAAATATCAAAAACAGGTCCACCAAATAAATCTTTGGGCTGATTCTTCGCCTGTAGTCTTATAAGACTTTCATTCTGTGAGTTTAGACACCAGCAAAGAAGCACATAATGAGAACGATAACCAGGCTGTTTGATATATTTTTAGCCACATCACTTTCTACAATCAACAGCAAGAATGAATTTTGAAAGAATTTAATCCAGGCGCCTAACCTATGTTCGGCGCCAACTTATGATCGGCCCCATAACTATTAATTCTCAACACACCTCATGTCCAAGAACGATCGATAATAACTAGAGAGGAAATGTTGCCATTCTACCACCACATGTAGGTTGACGGTTGTTTAACAAACCCTCCGGCGTAACTCATCCCAACTACGTTGGCAGCTCGCCTCTGTGGCCTATAGTTTTGTGGCTTGGCCAATGGGTGTGGCCGCAGAGACTGTGCCCACCCACCGAAAAGAGCAATTCAAAGGCGTAAGACAAAATCTAATGAGACAAAATGTTTCACGGATTAAGACAACTGAGGGCTCGATTGTTTGATGATATTACGAACGTGTCAACCGTTTTAGAACAGTCTTTCTCCAACCCACGGATAACTAAAGAACAAAACTTAAACGAAACTAGTACCAAGACGTAGTTTGGACACCTGATTTAATGAGCATAAAATTTCGACATCTTTTAATCCGATTTTCTCCCGACATACGGATTCTTTTGAATTTTGAGAAGCCAGATCATACACTTGAAAGTCGTCTTTAATCTGATTTCCAAACACTTCATCGGATGCGAAACCAGGAATTTCGAAGGGCAGGGGTCGGATGGTAGTGTCAAGACACCATTAGAGCGATTTTGATTACTTCGAGTGAAATAGATCAGGGGTGGCGCCAGAGGGGGCTACAGCCCCTCCGTCGGGGAACCTTAGCCCCCCTGTCGGGGAAAAAATTGACCATCCGTAGAGGAATTTTCACTGATAAACACACTTATTATTATTATTAATATGAGAACTTATTGATTTAGCCAAGAAAGATAATAGACTTTTCTCTTCATGTCAAATCTAAAAGCAAACTGTTTCTAGTCAGAAGTTGAGATTTTTTATTGCGAAAAATAAGACGATGTTTTCGACCTTCAAGTAACAAAATTATAAAGAGGGCGTGGTCATGCCTCCTTTGGTTTAGCTCCCCTGTCGGGGACGTTAGCCCCTGCGTCGGGGAATTCCTGGCGTCACCTCCGAAATAGATCTAGGCGGCTTTGGGAATATAAGGGCAAAAAGTTCTCACTAATAAGGGGATAATTACTTGGAGAATTTCAGCCCGGACTGAAATCCCGGTCCGGTTAACTGGACTGAGATTTCAGTCCGGTCTTTCGATAAGGCTGAAATCTTTCCATGTAATCAGCCCCTGAGGCACATCTGGGATTTAATATGATTTAATAAGGCCGCGGAGGCAGGATCAAATAGGGCAGAGGTAGCGATCCCCCTCAACTCCCCCCAGTTGCGCCCCTGCAACATAATTAAAATGGTTGAAAACCCCCGGATATCTCTTTTTTTCAACTTTTTTTTTGTTGTTGTTGTTTGGAAACATATCAAAGACTCCTCGAGTATGATATACTACATCCGAAATATCGCGAAGTTTACACAAGCCATAAAAAGGCAACAAAAGGACCCTGAACCGAATATGGGTTGGAATTGTTATTTACACGTTGTTCCATAGCGTGAAGAGTTCCACTGCATGCTAAAGTGATCCATGTCCCGTCGAGTACATAAACAATCTACGTTTCAATCAAGAAGGAGGAAATATAAGACGTTCGAGCTGAATGGTGCATCTGTGCCGCTCAACTTGTAATCACGAGCAGAAAAGATGACAATGAAAGGTTTAACTTGTCATAGATGCTTTTAGTTTGTGAGGGAAACCACCGCCAAAGATTTAATGTGCTAATTGCGCAAAATGTGACAAGAAGTCTAGACTTCCGCAAATCTCTCTCAAGATAAACACGAACGGTGACAAATGAACTAGATGAGCCTTGACAAAACAGTTTATATACATGATAAATATGTTCATTTTTTACCCTTAACATGAAATTTATTACAATAAATAAGATTCATAGATATCTGGGCTTCTTCCAAGATTCTATACAAAATAGATCGTTTGATGTTGTTTCCATACAGTTCTTAATGCCTTACGCCAAAATGAAATCATTGATACCCGAAAGTAAAATGACTAATATTTGTATGTGTTTACCTACGAGGCAACTATTGACGTCTTGTATTTCGATAAAGCTGAAGTGAAGACCAATGGTAGACGTTCAAGGAGGCTATAAAGAAATGTTACGAATGAATATATACAACGGAAAGCATAAGCAGAATTCACCACGTCATGTAAATTAACTCGGCCATTTTTTCGATATCTCCAATCGGGAGACTCGCCAGGGGGTTGCCTTGTCAGAATATGAGTCTCGTTTTGTAAGTGTGAGAACTTATCAGTCTTCAAGAATTCTCGAATTTTACAGAGTACTAGCGTTCCCTCACCAAACGTCTGTGACTTTACTTCCTTGAGAAACCTGTGTGGTCTCTGATGGTGGTATTCCAGTCCGATAATTTGTTGTGGGAAACAACGCTAACTTAACCACAACTCCTCTAATATGTTCGATGTCGCCAGACGCGATCAAGTCTGCTGAAAACTCTCCCTTTCGCACGATACCTTGGCTTTCCATAATGTTCAAAGCGACCCTAACCTTTATCAAATTCAAGCTGTAACTGTCATCCATTTCGCCAAAGACAAAAACCATGCCTTGCGGTCTTCGTTTGATTCCGAAGACAACTATCGACCAACTGTAAAAGCGAGGTGCCCTCGGCAAGGTCTGTCAGAGTTCTTATGTGATAAAACCTGTCTGAAATTTTGCTGTTGATCCAGTCGGTGTAGGAAGAGTAATCTTCGACTCTTCTTTCAGAAAGCATACGTCGACCACAAGCTATCGGCATTAATAAACCATACCGTAATGTCGACCAAATACACCGTGCTGGGCGAAACAAACCATTCGGTTTTCTTAAATTACTCGAAGTCATCAGTGACTTTTTTTAAATCATACAGTTGTCCCATGAGATGCTTACGTTTGATTTCAGTTGTTCAGCAGTAGTGGGAACGTGATCTAGCTATTCTTTTACAGCTGTAGGACCAGATACAATCCTTTCGCAATGTCTCCGATAACGAACTGTTTCCACCGTGATTCCCAACAGT
>JASJOG010000564.1:0-111666 GCA_030142905.1 Heliopora coerulea | reverse complement strand
CTCCAACTCTAATTTTTTGTTCAGTTTAGGTGTAAAGTGCCTCCAATTGATGCAAAACGATATTATTTGCCTTAAACTTTCGTATTTTAGGGTTTTTTCGAATGTTTAAAATTGGTCGAAATTTGGTCAAAAACCAAAGGTTAACCCCTTTACTTTTTGGTCGAATTTTTCCAACTCTAATATTTTGTTGAGTTTCGGCGTAAAGTGCCTCCAATTAATGCAAAACGATATTATTTGCCTTAAACTTTCGTATTTTATGGTTTTTTCGAAGATTTAAAATTGTTCGAAATTTGGTCAAAAACCAAAGGTTAACCCCTTTACTTTTTGGTCGAATTTTTCCAACTCTAATTTTATGTTCAGTTTAGGTGTAAAGTGCCTCCAATTGATGCAAAACGATATAATTTGCCTTAAACGTTCCTATTTTAGGGTTTTTTCGAATGTTTAAAATTGGTCGAAATTTGGTCAAAAACCAAAGGCTAACCCCTTTACTTTTTGGTCGAATTTTTCCAACTCTAATATTTTGTTGAGTTTCGGTGTAAAGTGCCTCCAATTAATGCAAAACGATATTATTTGCCTTAAACTTTCGTATTCAAGACTTATTTCGAAGGTTTAAAATTGGTCGAAATTTGGTCAAAAACCAAAGGTTAACCCCTTTACTTTTTGGTCGAATTTTTCCAACTCTAATATTTTGTTGAGTTTCGGTGTAAAGTGCCTCCAATTAATGCAAAACGATATTATTTGCCTTAAACTTTCGTATTTTATGGTTTTCTCGAAGATTTAAAATTGTTCGAAATTTGGTCAAAAACCAAAGGTTAACCCCTTTACGTTTTGGTCGAATTTTTCCAACTCTAATATTTTGTTGAGTTTCGGCGTAAAGTGCCTCCAATTGATGAAAAACGATATTATTTGCCTTAAACTTTCGTATTTTAGAGTTTTTTCGAAGGTTTAAAATTGGTCGAAATTTGGTCAAAAACCAAAGGTTAACCCCTTTACTTTTTGGTCGAATTTTTCCAACCCTAATTTTTTGTTCAGTTTAGGTTTAAAGTGCCTCCAATTGATGGAAAACGATATTATTTGCCTTAAACTTTCGTATTTTAGGGTTTTTTCGAAGGTTTAAAATTGGTCGAAATTTGGTCAAAAACCAAAGGTTAACCCCTTTACTTTTTGGTCGAATTTTTCCAACTCTAATATTTTGTTGAGTTTCGGCGTAAAGTGCCTCCAATTGATGCAAAACGATATTATTTGCCTTAAACTTTCGTATTTTAGGGTTTTTTCGAAGGTTTAAAATTGGTCGAAATTTGGTCAAAAACCAAAGGTTAACCCCTTTACTTTTTGGTCGAATTTCTCCAACTCTAATTTTTTGTTCAGTTTAGGTGTAAAGTGCCTCCAATTGATGCAAAACGATATTATTTGCCTTAAACTTTCGTATTTTAGGGTTTTTTCGAAGGTTTAAAATTGGTCGAAATTTGGTCAAAAACCAAAGGTTAACCCCTTTACTTTTTGGTCGAATTTCTCCAACTCTAATTTTTTGTTCAGTTTCGGTGTAAAGTGCCTCCAATTGATGCAAAACGATATTATTTGCCTTAAACTTTCGTATTTTAGGGTTTTTTCGAAGGTTTAAAATTGTTCGAAATTTGGTCAAAAACCAAAGGTTAACCCCTTTACTTTTTGGTCGAATTTTTCCAACTCTAATATTTTGTTGAGTTTCGGCGTAAAGTGCCTCCAATTGATGCAAAACGATATTATTTGCCTTAAACTTTCGTATTTTAGGGTTTTTTCGAAGGTTTAAAATTGGTCGAAATTTGGTCAAAAACCAAAGGTTAACCCCTTTACTTTTTGGTCGAATTTCTCCAACTCTAATTTTTTGTTCAGTTTAGGTGTAAAGTGCCTCCAATTGATGCAAAACGATATTATTTGCCTTAAACTTTCGTATTTTAGGGTTTTTTCGAATGTTTAAAATTTTTCGAAATTTGGTCAAAAACCAAACGTTAACCCCTTTACTTTTTGGTCGAATTTTTCCAACTCTAATATTTTGTTGAGTTTCGGCGTAAAGTGCCTCCAATTAATGCAAAACGATATTATTTGCCTTAAACTTTCGTATTTTATGGTTTTTTCGAAGATTTAAAATTGGTCGAAATTTGGTAAAAAACCAAAGGTTAACCCCTTTACTTTTTGGTCGAATTTTTCCAACTCTAATTTTTTGTTCAGTTTAGGTGTAAAGTGCCTCCAATTGATGGAAAACGATATTATTTGCCTTAAACTTTCATATTTTAGGGTTTTTTCGAAGGTTTAAAATTGGTCGAAATTTGGTCAAAAACCAAAGGTTAACCCCTTTACTTTTTGGTCGAATTTTTCCAACTCTAATATTTTGTTGAGTTTCGGCGTAAAGTGCCTCCAATTGATGCAAAACGATATTATTTGCCTTAAACTTTCGTATTTTAGGGTTTTTTCGAAGGTTTAAAATTGGTCGAAATTTGGTCAAAAACCAAAGGTTAACCCCTTTACTTTTTGGTCGAATTTTTCCAACTCTAATATTTTGTTGAGTTTCGGTGTAAAGTGCCTCCAATTAATGCAAAACGATATTATTTGCCTTAAACTTTCGTATTTTAGGGTTTTTTCGAAGATTTAAAATTGGTCGAAATTTGGTCAAAAACCAAAGGTTAACCCCTTTACGTTTTGGTCGAATTTTTCCAACTCTAATATTTTGTTGAGTTTCGGCGTAAAGTGCCTCCAATTGATGCAAAACGATATTATTTGCGTTAAACTTTCGTATTTTAGAGTTTTTTCGAAGGTTTAAAATTGGTCGAAATTTGGTCAAAAACCAAAGGTTAACCCCTTTACTTTTTGGTCGAATTTTTCCAAGTCTAATTTTTTGTTCAGTTTCGGCGTAAAGTGCCTCCAATTGATGGAAAACGATATTATTTGCCTTAAACTTTCGTATTTTAGGGTTTTTTCGAAGGTTTAAAATTGATCGAAATTTGGTCAAAAACCAAAGGTTAACCCCTTTACTTTTTGGTCGAATTTTTCCAACTCTAATATTTTGTTGAGTTTCGGCGTAAAGTGCCTCCAATTGATGCAAAACGATATTATTTGCCTTAAACTTTCGTATTTTAGGGTTTTTTCGAAGGTTTAAAATTGGTCGAAATTTGGTCAAAAACCAAAGGTTAACCCCTTTACTTTTTGGTCGAATTTCTCCAACTCTAATGTTTTGTTCAGTTTAGGTGTAAAGTGCCTCCAATTGATGCAAAACGATATTATTTGCCTTAAACTTTCGTATTTTAGGGTTTTTTCGAAGGTTTAAAATTGGTCGAAATTTGGTCAAAAACCAAAGGTTAACCCCTTTACTTTTTGGTCGAATTTCTCCAACTCTAATTTTTTGTTCAGTTTAGGTGTAAAGTGCCTCCAATTGATGCAAAACGATATTATTTGCCTTAAACTTTCGTATTTTAGGGTTTTTTCGAATGTTTAAAATTGGTCGAAATTTGGTCAAAAACCAAAGGTTAACCCCTTTACTTTTTGGTCGAATTTTTCCAACTCTAATATTTTGTTGAGTTTCGGCGTAAAGTGCCTCCAATTAATGCAAAACGATATTATTTTCCTTAAACTTTCGTATTTTATGGTTTTTTCGAAGATTTAAAATTGGTCGAAATTTGGTCAAAAACCAAAGGTTAACCCCTTTACTTTTTGTCGAATTTTTCCAACTCTAATTTTATGTTCAGTTTAGGTGAAAAGTGCCTCCAATTGATGCAAAACGATATTATTTGCCTTAAACGTTCGTATTTTAGGGTTTTTTCGAATGTTTAAAATTGGTCGAAATTTGGTCAAAAACCAAAGGCTAACCCCTTTACTTTTTGGTCGAATTTTTCCAAGTGTAATTTTTTGTTCAGTTTCGGTGTAAAGTTCCTCCAATTGATGCAAAACGATATTATTTGCCTTAAACTTTCGTATTCAAGACTTATTTCGAAGGTTTAAAATTGGTCGAAATTTGGTCAAAAACCAAAGGTTAACCCCTTTACTTTTTGGTCGAATTTTTCCAACTCTAATATTTTGTTGAGTTTCGGTGTAAAGTGCCTCCAATTAATGCAAAACGATATTATTTGCCTTAAACTTTCGTATTTTATGGTTTTCTCGAAGATTTAAAATTGTTCGAAATTTGGTCAAAAACCAAAGGTTAACCCCTTTACGTTTTGGTCGAATTTTTCCAACTCTAATATTTTGTTGAGTTTCGGCGTAAAGTGCCTCCAATTGATGAAAAACGATATTATTTGCCTTAAACTTTCGTATTTTAGAGTTTTTTCGAAGGTTTAAAATTGGTCGAAATTTGGTCAAAAACCAAAGGTTAACCCCTTTACTTTTTGGTCGAATTTTTCCAACCCTAATTTTTTGTTCAGTTTAGGTTTAAAGTGCCTCCAATTGATGGAAAACGATATTATTTGCCTTAAACTTTCGTATTTTAGGGTTTTTTCGAAGGTTTAAAATTGGTCGAAATTTGGTCAAAAACCAAAGGTTAACCCCTTTACTTTTTGGTCGAATTTTTCCAACTCTAATATTTTGTTGAGTTTCGGCGTAAAGTGCCTCCAATTGATGCAAAACGATATTATTTGCCTTAAACTTTCGTATTTTATGGTTTTTTCGAAGGTTTAAAATTGGTCGAAATTTGGTCAAAAACCAAAGGTTAACCCCTTTACTTTTTGGTCTAATTTCTCCAACTCTAATTTTTTGTTCAGTTTAGGTGTAAAGTGCCTCCAATTAATGCAAAACGATATTATTTGCCTTAAACTTTCGTATTTTAGGGTTTTTTCGAAGGTTTAAAATTGGTCGAAATTTGGTCAAAAACCAAAGGTTAACCCCTTTACTTTTTGGTCGAATTTTTCCAACTCTAATATTTTGTTGAGTTTCGGCGTAAAGTGCCTCCAATTGATGCAAAACGATATTATTTGCCTTAAACGTACGTATTCAAGACTTATTTCGAAGGTTTAAAATTGGTCGAAATTTTGGTCAAAAACCAAAGGTTAACCCCTTTACTTTTTGGTCGAATTTTTCCAACTCTAATATTTTGTTGAGTTTCGGCGTAAAGTGCCTCCAATTAATGCAAAACGATATTATTTTCCTTAAACTTTCGTATTTTATGGTTTTTTCGAAGATTTAAAATTGGTCGAAATTTGGTCAAAAACCAAAGGTTAACCCCTTTACTTTTTGTCGAATTTTTCCAACTCTAATTTTATGTTCAGTTTAGGTGAAAAGTGCCTCCAATTGATGCAAAACGATATTATTTGCCTTAAACGTTCGTATTTTAGGGTTTTTTCGAATGTTTAAAATTGGTCGAAATTTGGTCAAAAACCAAAGGCTAACCCCTTTACTTTTTGGTCGAATTTTTCCAAGTGTAATTTTTTGTTCAGTTTCGGTGTAAAGTTCCTCCAATTGATGCAAAACGATATTATTTGCCTTAAACTTTCGTATTCAAGACTTATTTCGAAGGTTTAAAATTGGTCGAAATTTGGTCAAAAACCAAAGGTTAACCCCTTTACTTTTTGGTCGAATTTTTCCAACTCTAATATTTTGTTGAGTTTCGGTGTAAAGTGCCTCCAATTAATGCAAAACGATATTATTTGCCTTAAACTTTCGTATTTTATGGTTTTCTCGAAGATTTAAAATTGTTCGAAATTTGGTCAAAAACCAAAGGTTAACCCCTTTACGTTTTGGTCGAATTTTTCCAACTCTAATATTTTGTTGAGTTTCGGCGTAAAGTGCCTCCAATTGATGAAAAACGATATTATTTGCCTTAAACTTTCGTATTTTAGAGTTTTTTCGAAGGTTTAAAATTGGTCGAAATTTGGTCAAAAACCAAAGGTTAACCCCTTTACTTTTTGGTCGAATTTTTCCAACCCTAATTTTTTGTTCAGTTTAGGTTTAAAGTGCCTCCAATTGATGGAAAACGATATTATTTGCCTTAAACTTTCGTATTTTAGGGTTTTTTCGAAGGTTTAAAATTGGTCGAAATTTGGTCAAAAACCAAAGGTTAACCCCTTTACTTTTTGGTCGAATTTTTCCAACTCTAATATTTTGTTGAGTTTCGGCGTAAAGTGCCTCCAATTGATGCAAAACGATATTATTTGCCTTAAACTTTCGTATTTTATGGTTTTTTCGAAGGTTTAAAATTGGTCGAAATTTGGTCAAAAACCAAAGGTTAACCCCTTTACTTTTTAGTCTAATTTCTCCAACTCTAATTTTTTGTTCAGTTTAGGTGTAAAGTGCCTCCAATTGATGCAAAACGATATTATTTGCCTTAAACTTTCGTATTTTAGGGTTTTTTCGAAGGTTTAAAATTGGTCGAAATTTGGTCAAAAACCAAAGGTTAACCCCTTTACTTTTTGGTCGAATTTCTCCAACTCTAATTTTTTGTTCAGTTTCGGTGTAAAGTGCCTCCAATTGATGCAAAACGATATTATTTGCCTTAAACTTTCGTATTTTAGGGTTTTTTCGAAGGTTTAAAATTGTTCGAAATTTGGTCAAAAACCAAAGGTTAACCCCTTTACTTTTTGGTCGAATTTTTCCAACTCTAATATTTTGTTGAGTTTCGGCGTAAAGTGCCTCCAATTGATGCAAAACGATATTATTTGCCTTAAACTTTCGTATTTTAGGGTTTTTTCGAAGGTTTAAAATTGGTCGAAATTTGGTCAAAAACCAAAGGTTAACCCCTTTACTTTTTGGTCGAATTTCTCCAACTCTAATTTTTTGTTCAGTTTAGGTGTAAAGTGCCTCCAATTGATGCAAAACGATATTATTTGCCTTAAACTTTCGTATTTTAGGGTTTTTTCGAATGTTTAAAATTTTTCGAAATTTGGTCAAAAACCAAACGTTAACCCCTTTACTTTTTGGTCGAATTTTTCCAACTCTAATATTTTGTTGAGTTTCGGCGTAAAGTGCCTCCAATTAATGCAAAACGATATTATTTGCCTTAAACTTTCGTATTTTATGGTTTTTTCGAAGATTTAAAATTGGTCGAAATTTGGTCAAAAACCAAAGGTTAACCCCTTTACTTTTTGGTCGAATTTTTCCAACTCTAATTTTTTGTTCAGTTTAGGTGTAAAGTGCCTCCAATTGATGGAAAACGATATTATTTGCCTTAAACTTTCATATTTTAGGGTTTTTTCGAAGGTTTAAAATTGGTCGAAATTTGGTCAAAAACCAAAGGTTAACCCCATTACTTTTTGGTCGAATTTTTCCAACTCTAATATTTTGTTGAGTTTCGGCGTAAAGTGCCTCCAATTGATGCAAAACGATATTATTTGCCTTAAACTTTCGTATTTTAGGGTTTTTTCGAAGGTTTAAAATTGGTCGAAATTTGGTCAAAAACCAAAGGTTAACCCCTTTACTTTTTGGTCGAATTTCTCCAACTCTAATTTTTTGTTCAGTTTAGGTGTAAAGTTCCTCCAATTGATGCAAAACGATATTATTTGCCTTAAACTTTCGTATTTTAGGGTTTTTTCGAAGGTTTAAAATTGGTCGAAATTTGGTCAAAAACCAAAGGTTAACCCCTTTACTTTTTGGTCGAATTTTCCCAACTCTAATATTTTGTTGAGTTTCGGCGTAAAGTGCCTCCAATTAATGCAAAACGATATTATTTGCCTTAAACTTTCGTATTTTATGGTTTTTTCGAAGATTTAAAATTGTTCGAAATTTGGTCAAAAACCAAAGGTTAACCCCTTTACTTTTTGGTCGAATTTTTCCAACTCTAATTTTATGTTCAGTTTAGGTGTAAAGTGCCTCCAATTGATGGAAAACGATATTATTTGCCTTAAACGTTCGTATTTTAGGGTTTTTTCGAATGTTTAAAATTGGTCGAAATTTGGTCAAAAACCAAAGGCTAACCCCTTTACTTTTTGGTCGAATTTTTCCAAGTCTAATTTTTTGTTCAGTTTAGGTGTAAAGTTCCTCCAATTGATGCAAAACGATATTATTTGCCTTAAACTTTCGTATTTTAGGGTTTTTTCGAATGTTTAAAATTGGTCGAAATTTGGTCAAAAACCAAAGGTTAACCCCTTTACTTTTTGGTCGAATTTCTCCAACTCTAATTTTTTGTTCAGTTTAGGTGTAAAGTGCCTCCAATTGATGCAAAACGATATTATTTGCCTTAAACTTTCGTATTTTAGGGTTTTTTCGAAGGTTTAAAATTGTTCGAAATTTGGTCAAAAACCAAAGGTTAACCCCTTTACTTTTTGGTCGAATTTTTCCAACTCTAATATTTTGTTGAGTTTCGGCGTAAAGTGCCTCCAATTGATGCAAAACGATATTATTTGCCTTAAACTTTCGTATTTTAGGGTTTTTTCGAAGGTTTAAAATTGGTCGAAATTTGGTCAAAAACCAAAGGTTAACCCCTTTACTTTTTGGTCGAATTTCTCCAACTCTAATTTTTTGTTCAGTTTAGGTGTAAAGTGCCTCCAATTGATGCAAAACGATATTATTTGCCTTAAACTTTCGTATTTTAGGGTTTTTTCGAATGTTTAAAATTGGTCGAAATTTGGTCAAAAACCAAACGTTAACCCCTTTACTTTTTGGTCGAATTTTTCCAACTCTAATATTTTGTTGAGTTTCGGCGTAAAGTGCCTCCAATTAATGCAAAACGATATTATTTGCCTTAAACTTTCGTATTTTATGGTTTTTTCGAAGATTTAAAATTGGTCGAAATTTGGTCAAAAACCAAAGGTTAACCCCTTTACTTTTTGGTCGAATTTTTCCAACTCTAATTTTTTGTTCAGTTTAGGTGTAAAGTGCCTCCAATTGATGGAAAACGATATTATTTGCCTTAAACTTTCGTATTTTAGGGTTTTTTCGAAGGTTTAAAATTGGTCGAAATTTGGTCAAAAACCAAAGGTTAACCCCTTTACTTTTTGGTCGAATTTCTCCAACTCTAATTTTTTGTTCAGTTTAGGTGTAAAGTGCCTCCAATTGATGCAAAACGATATTATTTGCCTTAAACTTTCGTATTTTAGGGTTTTTTCGAAGGTTTAAAATTGGTCGAAATTTGGTCAAAAACCAAAGGTTAACCCCTTTACTTTTTGGTCGAATTTTTCCAACTCTAATATTTTGTTGAGTTTCGGCGTAAAGTGCCTCCAATTAATGCAAAACGATATTATTTGCCTTAAACTTTCGTATTTTATGGTTTTTTCGAAGATTTAAAATTGTTCGAAATTTGGTCAAAAACCAAAGGTTAACCCCTTTACTTTTTGGTCGAAATTTTCCAAATCTAATTTTATGTTCAGTTTAGGTGTAAAGTGCCTCCAATTGATGCAAAACGATATTATTTGCCTTAAACGTTCGTATTTTAGGGTTTTTTCGAATGTTTAAAATTGGTCGAAATTTGGTCAAAAACCAAAGGCGAACCCCTTTACTTTTTGGTCGAATTTTTCCAAGTCTAATTTTTTGTTCAGTTTCGGTGTAAAGTTCCTCCAATTGATGCAAAACGATATTATTTGCCTTAAACTTTCGTATTCAAGACTTATTTCGAAGGTTTAAAATTGGTCGAAATTTGGTCAAAAACCAAAGGTTAACCCCTTTACTTTTTGTTCGAATTTTTCCAACTCTAATATTTTGTTGAGTTTCGGTGTAAAGTGCCTCCAATTAATGCAAAACGATATTATTTGCCTTAAACTTTCGTATTTTATGGTTTTTTCGAAGATTTAAAATTGGTCGAAATTTGGTCAAAAACCAAAGGTTAACCCCTTTACGTTTTGGTCGAATTTTTCCAACTCTAATATTTTGTTGAGTTTCGGCGTAAAGTGCCTCCAATTGATGCAAAACGATATTATTTGCCTTAAACTTTCGTATTCAAGACTTATTTCGAAGGTTTAAAATTGGTCGAAATTTGGTCAAAAACCAAAGGTTAACCCCTTTACTTTTTGGTCGAATTTCTCCAACTCTAATTTTTTGTTCAGTTTAGGTGTAAAGTGCCTCCAATTGATGCAAAACGATATTATTTGCCTTAAACTTTCGTATTTTAGGGTTTTTTCGAATGTTTAAAATTGGTCGAAATTTGGTCAAAAACCAAACGTTAACCCCTTTACTTTTTGGTCGAATTTTTCCAACTCTAATATTTTGTTGAGTTTCGGCGTAAAGTGCCTCCAATTAATGCAAAACGATATTATTTGCCTTAAACTTTCGTATTTTATGGTTTTTTCGAAGATTTAAAATTGGTCGAAATTTGGTCAAAAACCAAAGGTTAACCCCTTTACTTTTTGGTCGAATTTTTCCAACTCTAATATTTTGTTGAGTTTCGGTGTAAAGTTCCACCAATTGATGCAAAACGATATTATTTGCCTTAAACTTTCGTATTCAAGACTTATTTCGAAGGTTTAAAATTGGTCGAAATTTGGTCAAAACCAAAGGTTAACCCCTTTACTTTTTGGTCGAATTTTTCCAACTCTAATATTTTGTTGAGTTTCGGTGTAAAGTGCCTCCAATTGATGCAAAACGATATTATTTACCTTAAACTTTCGTATTTTAGGGTTTTTTCGAATGTTTAAAATTGGTCGAAATTTGGTCAAAAACCAAAGGTTAACCCCTTTACTTTTTGGTCGAATTTTTCCAACTCTAATATTTTGTTGAGTTTCGGCGTAAAGTGCCTCCAATTAATGCAAAACGATATTATTTGCCTTAAACTTTCGTTTTTTATGGTTTTTTCGAAGATTTAAAATTGGTCGAAATTTTGTCAAAAACCAAAGGTTAACCCCTTTACTTTTTGGTCGAATTTTTCCAACTCTAATTTTATGTTCAGTTTAGGTGTAAAGTGCCTCCAATTGATGCAAAACGATATTATTTGCCTTAAACGTTCGTATTTTTGGGTTTTTTCGAATGTTTAAAATTGGTCGAAATTTGGTCAAAAACCAAAGGCTAACCCCTTTACTTTTTGGTCGAATTTTTCCAAGTCTAATTTTTTGTTCAGTTTAGGTGTAAAGTTCCTCCAATTGATGCAAAACGATATTATTTGCCTTAAACTTTCGTATTCAAGACTTATTTCGAAGGTTTAAAATTGGTCGAAATTTGGTCAAAAACCAAAGGTTAACCCCTTTACTTTTTGGTCGAATTTCTCCAACTCTAATTTTTTGTTCAGTTTAGGTGTAAAGTGCCTCCAATTGATGCAAAACGATATTATTTGCCTTAAACTTTCGTATTTTAGGGTTTTTTCGAAGGTTTAAAATTGTTCGAAATTTGGTCAAAAACCAAAGGTTAACCCCTTTACTTTTTGGTCGAATTTTTCCAACTCTAATATTTTGTTGAGTTTCGGCGTAAAGTGCCTCCAATTGATGCAAAACGATATTATTTGCCTTAAACTTTCGTATTTTAGGGTTTTTTCGAAGGTTTAAAATTGGTCGAAATTTGGTCAAAAACCAAAGGTTAACCCCTTTACTTTTTGGTCGAATTTCTCCAACTCTAATTTTTTGTTCAGTTTAGGTGTAAAGTGCCTCCAATTGATGCAAAACGATATTATTTGCCTTAAACTTTCGTATTTTAGGGTTTTTTCGAATGTTTAAAATTGGTCGAAATTTGGTCAAAAACCAAAGGTTAACCCCTTTACTTTTTGGTCGAATTTTTCCAACTCTAATATTTTGTTGAGTTTCGGCGTAAAGTGCCTCCAATTAATGCAAAACGATATTATTTGCCTTAAACTTTCGTATTTTATGGTTTTTTCGAAGATTTAAAATTGGTCGAAATTTGGTCAAAAACCAAAGGTTAACCCCTTTACTTTTTGGTCGAATTTTTCCAACTCTAATTTTTTGTTCAGTTTAGGTGTAAAGTGCCTCCAATTGATGGAAAACGATATTATTTGCCTTAAACTTTCATATTTTAGGGTTTTTTCGAAGGTTTAAAATTGGTCGAAATTTGGTCAAAAACCAAAGGTTAACCCCTTTACTTTTTGGTCGAATTTTTCCAACTCTAATATTTTGTTGAGTTTCGGCGTAAAGTGCCTCCAATCGATGCAAAACGATATTATTTGCCTTAAACTTTCGTATTTTAGGGTTTTTTCAAAGGTTTAAAATTGGTCGAAATTTGGTCAAAAACCAAAGGTTAACCCCTTTACTTTTTGGTCGAATTTCTCCAACTCTAATTTTTTGTTCAGTTTAGGTGTAAAGTGCCTCCAATTGATGCAAAACGATATTATTTGCCTTAAACTTTCGTATTTTAGGGTTTTTTCGAAGGTTTAAAATTGGTCGAAATTTGGTCAAAAACCAAAGGTTAACCCCTTTACTTTTTGGTCGAATTTTTCCAACTCTAATATTTTGTTGAGTTTCGGCGTAAAGTGCCTCCAATTAATGCAAAACGATATTATTTGCCTTAAACTTTCGTATTTTATTGTTTTTTCGAAGATTTAAAATTGTTCGAAATTTGGTCAAAAACCAAAGGTTAACCCCTTTACTTTTTGGTCGAATTTTTCCAAATCTAATTTTATGTTCAGTTTAGGTGTAAAGTGCCTCCAATTGATGCAAAACGATATTATTTGCCTTAAACGTTCGTATTTTAGGGTTTTTTCGAATGTTTAAAATTGGTCGAAATTTGGTCAAAAACCAAAGGCGAACCCCTTTACTTTTTGGTCGAATTTTTCCAAGTCTAATTTTTTGTTCAGTTTCGGTGTAAAGTTCCTCCAATTGATGCAAAACGATATTATTTGCCTTAAACTTTCGTATTCAAGACTTATTTCGAAGGTTTAAAATTGGTCGAAATTTGGTCAAAAACCAAAGGTTAACCCCTTTACTTTTTGTTCGAATTTTTCCAACTCTAATATTTTGTTGAGTTTCGGTGTAAAGTGCCTCCAATTAATGCAAAACGATATTATTTGCCTTAAACTTTCGTATTTTATGGTTTTTTCGAAGATTTAAAATTGGTCGAAATTTGGTCAAAAACCAAAGGTTAACCCCTTTACGTTTTGGTCGAATTTTTCCAACTCTAATATTTTGTTGAGTTTCGGCGTAAAGTGCCTCCAATTGATGCAAAACGATATTATTTGCCTTAAACTTTCGTATTCAAGACTTATTTCGAAGGTTTAAAATTGGTCGAAATTTGGTCAAAAACCAAAGGTTAACCCCTTTACTTTTTGGTCGAATTTCTCCAACTCTAATTTTTTGTTCAGTTTAGGTGTAAAGTGCCTCCAATTGATGCAAAACGATATTATTTGCCTTAAACTTTCGTATTTTAGGGTTTTTTCGAATGTTTAAAATTGGTCGAAATTTGGTCAAAAACCAAACGTTAACCCCTTTACTTTTTGGTCGAATTTTTCCAACTCTAATATTTTGTTGAGTTTCGGCGTAAAGTGCCTCCTATTAATGCAAAACGATATTATTTGCCTTAAACTTTCGTATTTTATGGTTTTTTCGAAGATTTAAAATTGGTCGAAATTTGGTCAAAAACCAAAGGTTAACCCCTTTACTTTTTGGTCGAATTTTTCCAACTCTAATATTTTGTTGAGTTTCGGTGTAAAGTTCCACCAATTGATGCAAAACGATATTATTTGCCTTAAACTTTCGTATTCAAGACTTATTTCGAAGGTTTAAAATTGGTCGAAATTTGGTCAAAACCAAAGGTTAACCCCTTTACTTTTTGGTCGAATTTTTCCAACTCTAATATTTTGTTGAGTTTCGGTGTAAAGTGCCTCCAATTGATGCAAAACGATATTATTTACCTTAAACTTTCGTATTTTAGGGTTTTTTCGAATGTTTAAAATTGGTCGAAATTTGGTCAAAAACCAAAGGTTAACCCCTTTACTTTTTGGTCGAATTTTTCCAACTCTAATATTTTGTTGAGTTTCGGCGTAAAGTGCCTCCAATTAATGCAAAACGATATTATTTGCCTTAAACTTTCGTTTTTTATGGTTTTTTCGAAGATTTAAAATTGGTCGAAATTTTGTCAAAAACCAAAGGTTAACCCCTTTACTTTTTGGTCGAATTTTTCCAACTCTAATTTTATGTTCAGTTTAGGTGTAAAGTGCCTCCAATTGATGCAAAACGATATTATTTGCCTTAAACGTTCGTATTTTTGGGTTTTTTCGAATGTTTAAAATTGGTCGAAATTTGGTCAAAAACCAAAGGCTAACCCCTTTACTTTTTGGTCGAATTTTTCCAAGTCTAATTTTTTGTTCAGTTTCGGTGTAAAGTTCCTCCAATTGATGCAAAACGATATTATTTGCCTTAAACTTTCGTATTCAAGACTTATTTCGAAGGTTTAAAATTGGTCTAAATTTGGTAAAAAACCAAAGGTTAACCCCTTTAGGTTTTGGTCGAATTTTTCCAACTCTAATATTTTGTTGAGTTTCGGCGTAAAGTGCCTCCAATTGATGCAAAACGATATTATTTGCCTTAAACTTTCGTATTTTAGAGTTTTTTCGAAGGTTTAAAATTGGTCGAAATTTGTTCAAAAACCAAAGGTTAACCCCTTTACTTTTTGGTCGAATTTTTCCAACTCTAATTTTTTGTTCAGTTTAGGTGTAAAGTGCCTCCAATTGATGCAAAACGATATTATTTGCCTTAAACTTTCGTATTTTAGGGTTTTTTCGAAGGTTTAAAATTGGTCGAAATTTGGTCAAAAACCAAAGGTTAACCCCTTTACTTTTTGGTCGAATTTTTCCAACTCTAATATTTTGTTGAGTTTCGGCGTAAAGTGCCTCCAATTGATGCAAAACGATATTATTTGCCTTAAACTTTCGTATTTTAGGGTTTTTTCGAAGGTTTAAAATTGGTCGAAATTTGGTCAAAAACCAAAGGTTAACCCCTTTATTTTTTGGTCGAATTTTTCCATCTCTAATATTTTTTTGAGTTTCGGCGTAAAGTGCCTCCAATTGATGCAAAACGATATTATTTGCCTTAAACTTTCGTATTTTAGGGTTTTTTCGAAGGTTTAAAATTGGTCGAAATTTGGTCAAAAACCAAAGGTTAACCCCTTTACTTTTTGGTCGAATTTTTCCAACTCTAATTTTTTGTTCAGTTTAGGTGTAAAGTGCCTCCAATTGATGCAAAACGATATTATTTGCCTTAAACTTTCGTATTTTAGGGTTTTTTCGAATGTTTAAAATTGGTCGAAATTTGGTCAAAAACCAAAGGTTAACCCCTTTACTTTTTGGTCGAATTTTTCCAACTCTAATATTTTGTTGAGTTTCGGCGTAAAGTGCCTCCAATCGATGCAAAACGATATTATTTGCCTTAAACTTTCGTATTTTAGGGTTTTTTTTGAAGGTTTAAAATTGGTCGAAATTTGGTCAAAAACCAAAGGTTAACCCCTTTACTTTTTGGTCGAATTTTTCCATCTCTAATATTTTTTTGAGTTTCGGCGTAAAGTGCCTCCAATTGATGCAAAACGATATTATTTGCCTTAAACTTTCGTATTTTAGGGTTTTTTCGAAGGTTTAAAATTGGTCGAAATTTGGTCAAAAACCAAAGGTTAACCCCTTTACTTTTTGGTCGAATTTTTCCAACTCTAATTTTTTGTTCAGTTTAGGTGTAAAGTGCCTCCAATTGATGCAAAACGATATTATTTGCCTTAAACTTTCGTATTTTAGGGTTTTTTCGAATGTTTAAAATTGGTCGAAATTTGGTCAAAAACCAAAGGTTAACCCCTTTACTTTTTGGTCGAATTTTTCCAACTCTAATATTTTGTTGAGTTTCGGCGTAAAGTGCCTCCAATCGATGCAAAACGATATTATTTGCCTTAAACTTTCGTATTTTAGGGTTTTTTTTGAAGGTTTAAAATTGGTCGAAATTTGGTCAAAAACCAAAGGTTAACCCCTTTACTTTTTGGTCGAATTTTTCCAACTCTAATTTTTTTTTAAGTTTAGGTGTAAAGTGCCTCCAATTGATGCAAAACGATATTATTTGCCTTAAACTTTCGTATTTTAGGGTTTTTTGGAATGTTTAAAATTGGTCGAAATTTGGTCAAAAACCAAAGGTTAACCCCTTTACTTTTTGGTCGAATTTTTCCAACTCTAATATTTTGTTGAGTTTCGGCGTAAAGTGCCTCCAATTGATGCAAAACGATATTATTTGCCTTAAACTTTCGTATTTTAGGGTTTTTTCGAAGGTTTAAAATTGGTCGAAATTTGGTCAAAAACCAAAGGTTAACCCCTTTACTTTTTGGTCGAATTTCTCCAACTCTAATTTTTTGTTCAGTTTAGGTGTAAAGTGCCTCCAATTGATACAAAACGATATTATTTGCCTTAAACTTTCGTATTTTAGGGTTTTTTCGAAGGTTTAAAATTGGTCGAAATTTGGTCAAAAACCAAAGGTTAACCCCTTTACTTTTTGGTCGAATTTCTCCAACTCTAATTTTTTTTTCAGTTTAGGTGTAAAGTGCCTCCAATTGATGCAAAACGATATTATTTGCCTTAAACTTTCGTATTTTAGGGTTTTTTGGAATGTTTAAAATTGGTCGAAATTTGGTCAAAAACCAAAGGTTAACCCCTTTACTTTTTGGTCGAATTTTTCCAACTCTAATATTTTGTTGAGTTTCGGCGTAAAGTGCCTCCAATTAATGCAAAACGATATTATTTGCCTTAAACTTTCGTATTTTATGGTTTTTTCGAAGATTTAAAATTGGTCGAAATTTTGTCAAAAACCAAAGGTTAACCCCTTTACTTTTTGGTCGAATTTTTCCAAGTCTAATTTTTTGTTCAGTTTCGGTGTAAAGTTCCTCCAATTGATGCAAAACGATATTATTTGCCTTAAACTTTCGTATTCAAGACTTATTTCGAAGGTTTAAAATTGGTCGAAATTTGGTCAAAAACCAAAGGTTAACCCCTTTACTTTTTGGTCGAATTTTTCCAACTCTAATTTTTTGTTCAGTTTAGGTGTAAAGTGCCTCCAATTGATGCAAAACGATATTATTTGCCTTAAACTTTCGTATTCAAGACTTATTTCGAAGGTTTAAAATTGGTCGAAATTTGGTCAAAAACCAAAGGTTAACCCCTTTACTTTTTGGTCGAATTTTTCCAACTCTAATATTTTGTTGAGTTTCGGCGTAAAGTGCCTCCAATTGATGCAAAACGATATTATTTGCCTTAAACTTTCGTATTTTAGGGTTTTTTCGAATGTTTAAAATTGGTCGAAATTTGGTCAAAAACCAAAGGTTAACCCCTTTACTTTTTGGTCGAATTTCTCCAACTCTAATTTTTTGTTCAGTTTAGGTGTAAAGTGCCTCCAATTGATGCAAAACGATATTATTTGCCTTAAACTTTCGTATTTTAGGGTTTTTTCGAAGGTTTAAAATTGGTCGAAATTTGGTCAAAAACCAAAGGTTAACCCTTTTACTTTTTGGTCGAATTTTTCCAACTCTAATATTTTGTTGAGTTTCGGCGTAAAGTGCCTCCAATTGATGCAAAACGATATTATTTGCCTTAAACTTTCGTATTAAAGACTTATTTCGAAGGTTTAAAATTGGTCGAAATTTGGTCGAGAACCAAAGGTTAACCCCTTTACTTTTTGGTCGAATTTTTCCAACTCTAATTTTTTGTTCAGTTTAGGTGTAAAGTGCCTCCAATTGATGCAAAACGATTTTATTTGCCTTAAACTTTCGTATTTTAGGGTTTTTTCGAAGGTTTAAAATTGGTCGAAATTTGATCAAAAACCAAAGGTTAACCCCTTTACTTTTTGGTCGAATTTCTCCAACTCTAATTTTTTGTTCAGTTTAGGTGAAAAGTGCCTCCAATTGATGCAAAACGATATTATTTGCCTTAAACTTTCGTATTTTAGGGTTTTTTCGAATGTTTAAAATTGGTCGAAATTTGGTCAAAAACCAAAGACTAACTCCTTTACTTTTTGGTCGAATTTTTCCAAGTCTAATTTTTTGTTCAGTTTCGGTGTAAAGTTCCTCCAATTGATGCAAAACGATATTATTTGCCTTAAACTTTCGTATTTTATGGTTTTTTCGAAGATTTAAAATTGGTCGAAATTTGGTCAAAAACCAAAGGTTAACCCCTTTACTTTTTGGTCGAATTTTTCCAACTCTAATATTTTGTTGAGTTTCGGTGTAAAGTTCCTCCAATTGATGCAAAACGATATTATTTGCCTTAAACTTTCGTATTCAAGACTTATTTCGAAGGTTTAAAATTGGTCGAAATTTGGTCAAAACCAAAGGTTAACCCCTTTACTTTTTGGTCGAATTTTTCCAACTCTAATATTTTGTTGAGTTTCGGTGTAAAGTGCCTCCAATTGATGCAAAACGATATTATTTGCCTTAAACTTTCGTATTCAAGACTTATTTCGAAGGTTTAAAATTGGTCGAAATTTGGTCAAAAACCAAAGGTTAACCCCTTTACTTTTTGGTCGAATTTTTCCAACTCTAATATTTTGTTGAGTTTCGGTGTAAAGTGCCTCCAATTGATGCAAAACGATATTATTTGCCTTAAACTTTCGTATTTTAGGGTTTTTTCGAAGGTTTAAAATTGGTCGAAATTTGGTCAAAAACCAAAGGTTAACCCCTTTACTTTTTGGTCGAATTTTTCCAACTCTAATTTTTTGTTCAGTTTAGGTGTAAAGTGCCTCCAATTGATGCAAAACGATATTATTTGCCTTAAACTTTCGTATTTTAGGGTTTTTTCGAAGGTTTAAAATTGGTCGAAATTTGGTCAAAAACCAAAGGTTAACCCCTTTACTTTTTGGTCGAATTTTTCCAACTCTAATATTTTGTTGAGTTTCGGCGTAAAATGCCTCCAATTGATGCAAAACGATATTATTTGCCTTAAACTTTCGTATTTTAGGGTTTTTTCGAAGATTTAAAATTGGTCGAAATTTGGTCAAAAACCAAAGGTTAACCCCTTTACTTTTTGGTCGAATTTTTCCAACTCTAATTTTATGTTCAGTTTAGGTGTAAAGTGTCTCCAATTGATGCAAAACGATATTATTTCCCTTAAACTTTCGTATTTTAGGGTTTTTTCGAAGGTTTAAAATTGGTCGAAATTTGGTCAAAAACCAAAGGTTAACCCCTTTACTTTTTGGTCGAATTTCTCCAACTCTAATTTTTTGTTCAGTTTAGGTGTAAAGTGCCTCCAATTGATGCAAAACGATATTATTTGCCTTAAACTTTCGTATTTTAGGGTTTTTTCGAAGGTTTAAAATTGGTCGAAATTTGGTCAAAAACCAAAGGTTAACCCCTTTACTTTTTGGTCGAATTTCTCCAACTCTAATTTTTTGTTCAGTTTAGGTGTAAAGTGCCTCCAATTGATGCAAAACGATATTATTTGCCTTAAACGTTCGTATTTTAGGGTTTTTTCGAAGGTTTAAAATTGGTCGAAATTTGGTCAAAAACCAAAGGTTAACCCCTTTACTTTTTGGTCGAATTTCTCCAACTCTAATTTTTTGTTCAGTTTAGTTGTAAAGTGCCTCCAATTGATGCAAAACGATATTATTTGCCTTAAACTTTCGTATTTTAGGGTTTTTTCGAATGTTTAAAATTGGTCGAAATTTGGTCAAAAACCAAAGGTTAATCCCTTTACTTTTTGGTCGAATTTTTCCAACTCTAATATTTTGTTGAGTTTCGGCGTAAAGTGCCTCCAATTAATGCAAAACGATATTATTTGCCTTAAACTTTCGTATTTTATGGTTTTTTTGAAGATTTAAAATTGGTCGAAATTTGGTCAAAAACCAAAGGTTAACCCCTTTACTTTTTGGTCGAATTTTTCCAACTCTAATATTTTGTTGAGTTTCGGTGTAAAGTTAATCCAATTGATGCAAAACGATATTATTTGCCTTAAACTTTCGTATTCAAGACTTATTTCGAAGGTTTAAAATTGGTCGAAAATTGGTCAAAACCAAAGGTTAACCCCTTTACTTTTTGGTCGAATTTTTCCAACTCTAATATTTTGTTGAGTTTCGGTGTAAAGTGCCTCCAATTGATGCAAAACGATATTATTTGCCTTAAACTTTCGTATTCAAGACTTATTTCGAAGGTTTAAAATTGGTCGAAATTTGGTCAAAAACCAAAGGTTAACCCCTTTACTTTTTGGTCGAATTTTTCCAACTCTAATTTTTTGTTCAGTTTAGGTGTAAAGTGCCTCCAATTGATACAAAACGATATTATTTGCCTTAAACTTTCGTATTTTAGGGTTTTTTCGAATGTTTAAAATTGGTCGAAATTTTGTCAAAAACCAAAGACTAACTCCTTTACTTTTTGGTCGAATTTTTCCAAGTCTAATTTTTTGTTCAGTTTCGGTGTAAAGTTCCTCCAATTGATGCAAAACGATATTATTTGCCTTAAACTTTCGTATTTTAGGTTTTTTCGAAGATTTAAAATTGGTCGAAATTTGGTCAAAAACCAAAGGTTAACCCCTTTACTTTTTGGTCGAATTTTTCCAACTCTAATATTTTGTTGAGTTTCGGCGTAAAGTGCCTCCAATTGATGCAAAACGATATTATTTGCCTTAAACGTTCGTATTCAAGACTTATTTCGAAGGTTTAAAATTGGTCGAAATTTTGGTCAAAAACCAAAGGTTAACCCCTTTACTTTTTGGTCGAATTTTTCCAACTCTAATATTTTGTTGAGTTTCGGCGTAAAGTGCCTCCAATTGATGGAAAACGATATTATTTGCCTTAAACTTTCGTATTTTAGGGTTTTTTCGAAGATTTAAAATTGGTCGAAATTTGGTCAAAAACCAAAGGTTAACCCCTTTACTTTTTGGTCGAATTTTTCCAACTCTAATTTTATGTTCAGTTTAGGTGTAAAGTGCCTCCAATTGATGCAAAACGATATTATTTGCCTTAAACGTTCGTATTTTAGGGTTTTTTCGAATGTTTAAAATTGGTCGAAATTTGGTCAAAAACCAAAGGCTAACCCCTTTACTTTTTGGTCGAATTTTTCCAAGTCTAATTTTTTGTTCAGTTTCGGTGTAAAGTGCCTCCAATTGATGCAAAACGATATTATTTGCCTTAAACTTTCGTATTCAAGACTTATTTCGAAGGTTTAAAATTGGTCGAAATTTGGTCAAAAACCAAAGGTTAACCCCTTTACTTTTTGGTCGAATTTTTCCAACTCTAATATTTTGTTGAGTTTCGGCGTAAAGTGCCTCCAATTGATGCAAAACGATATTATTTGCCTTAAACTTTCGTATTTTAGGGTTTTTTCGAATGTTTAAAATTGGTCGAAATTTGGTCAAAAACCAAAGGTTAACCCCTTTACTTTTTGGTCGAATTTTTCCAACTCTAATATTTTGTTGAGTTTCGGCGTAAAGTGCCTCCAATTAATGCAAAACGATATTATTTGCCTTAAACTTTCGTATTTTATGGTTTTTTCGAAGATTTAAAATTGGTCGAAATTTGGTCAAAAACCAAAGGTTAACCCCTTTACTTTTTGGTCGAATTTTTCCAACTCTAATATTTTGTTGAGTTTCGGTGTAAAGTTAATCCAATTGATGCAAAACGATATTATTTGCCTTAAACTTTCGTATTCAAGACTTATTTCGAAGGTTTAAAATTGGTCGAAAATTGGTCAAAACCAAAGGTTAACCCCTTTACTTTTTGGTCGAATTTTTCCAACTCTAATATTTTGTTGAGTTTCGGTGTAAAGTGCCTCCAATTGATGCAAAACGATATTATTTGCCTTAAACTTTCGTATTCAAGACTTATTTCGAAGG
This sequence comes from Heliopora coerulea, assembly GCA_030142905.1. NCBI lineage: Eukaryota > Metazoa > Cnidaria > Anthozoa > Scleralcyonacea > Helioporidae > Heliopora > Heliopora coerulea. The sequence continues at coordinate 90,062 of JASJOG010000564.1, read as the reverse complement.
TTTAAAATTGGTCGAAATTTGGTCAAAAACCAAAGGTTAACCCCTTTACTTTTTGGTCGAATTTTTCCAACTCTAATTTTTTGTTCAGTTTAGGTGTAAAGTGCCTCCAATTGATACAAAACGATATTATTTGCCTTAAACTTTCGTATTTTAGGGTTTTTTCGAATGTTTAAAATTGGTCGAAATTTTGTCAAAAACCAAAGACTAACTCCTTTACTTTTTGGTCGAATTTTTCCAAGTCTAATTTTTTGTTCAGTTTCGGTGTAAAGTTCCTCCAATTGATGCAAAACGATATTATTTGCCTTAAACTTTCGTATTTTAGGGTTTTTTCGAAGGTTTAAAATTGGTCGAAATTTGGTCAAAAACCAAAGGTTAACCCCTTTACTTTTTGGTCGAATTTTTCCAACTCTAATATTTTGTTGAGTTTCGGCGTAAAGTGCCTCCAATTGATGCAAAACGATATTATTTGCCTTAAACGTTCGTATTCAAGACTTATTTCGAAGGTTTAAAATTGGTCGAAATTTTGGTCAAAAACCAAAGGTTAACCCCTTTACTTTTTGGTCGAATTTTTCCAACTCTAATATTTTGTTGAGTTTCGGCGTAAAGTGCCTCCAATTGATGGAAAACGATATTATTTGCCTTAAATTTTCGTATTTTAGGGTTTTTTCGAAGATTTAAAATTGGTCGAAATTTGGTCAAAAACCAAAGGTTAACCCCTTTACTTTTTGGTCGAATTTTTCCAACTCTAATTTTATGTTCAGTTTAGGTGTAAAGTGCCTCCAATTGATGCAAAACGATATTATTTGCCTTAAACGTTCGTATTTTAGGGTTTTTTCGAATGTTTAAAATTGGTCGAAATTTGGTCAAAAACCAAAGGCTAACCCCTTTACTTTTTGGTCGAATTTTTCCAAGTCTAATTTTTTGTTCAGTTTCGGTGTAAAGTGCCTCCAATTGATGCAAAACGATATTATTTGCCTTAAACTTTCGTATTCAAGACTTATTTCGAAGGTTTAAAATTGGTCGAAATTTGGTCAAAAACCAAAGGTTAACCCCTTTACTTTTTGGTCGAATTTTTCCAACTCTAATATTTTGTTGAGTTTCGGCGTAAAGTGCCTCCAATTGATACAAAACGATATTATTTGCCTTAAACGTTCGTATTCAAGACTTATTTCGAAGGTTTAAAATTGGTCGAAATTTTGGTCAAAAACCAAAGGTTAACCCCTTTACTTTTTGGTCGAATTTTTCCAACTCTAATATTTTGTTGAGTTTCGGTGTAAAGTGCCTCCAATTGATGCAAAACGATATTATTTGCCTTAAACTTTCGTATTTTAGGGTTTTTTCGAAGATTTAAAATTGGTCGAAATTTGGTCAAAAACCAAAGGTTAACCCCTTTACTTTTTGGTCGAATTTTTCCAACTCTAATTTTATATTCAGTTTAGGTGTAAAGTGCCTCCAATTGATGCAAAACGATATTATTTGCCTTAAACGTTCGTATTTTAGGGTTTTTTCGAATGTTTAAAATTGGTCGAAATTTGGTCAAAAACCAAAGGCTAACCCCTTTACTTTTTGGTCGAATTTTTCCAACTCTAATTTCTTGTTCAGTTTAGGTGTAAAGTGCCTCCAATTGATGCAAAACGATATTATTTGCCTTAAACTTTCGTATTTTAGGGTTTTTTCGAAGGTTTAAAATTGGTCGAAATTTGGTCAAAAACCAAAGGTTAACCCCTTTACTTTTTGGTCGAATTTTTCCAACTCTAATATTTTGTTGAGTTTCGGCGTAAAGTGCCCCCAATTGATGCAAAACGATATTATTTGCCTTAAACTTTCGTATTTTAGGGTTTTTTCGAAGGTTTAAAATTGGTCGAAATTTGGTCAAAAACCAAACGTTAACCCCTTTACTTTTTGGTCGAATTTCTCCAACTCTAATTTTTTGTTCAGTTTAGGTGTAAAGTGCCTCCAATTGATGCAATACGATATTATTTGCCTTAAACTTTCGTATTTTAGGGTTTTTTCGAAGGTTTAAAATTGGTCGAAATTTGGTCAAAAACCAAAGGTTAACCCCTTTACTTTTTGGTCGAATTTCTCCAACTCTAATTTTTTGTTCAGTTTAGGTGTAAAGTGCCTCCAATTGATGCAAAACGATATTATTTGCCTTAAACTTTCGTATTAAAGACTTATTTCGAAGGTTTAAAATTGGTCGAAATTTGGTCAAAAACCAAACGTTAACCCCTTTACTTTTTGGTCGAATTTTTCCAACTCTAATATTTTGTTGAGTTTCGGCGTAAAGTGCCTCCAATTAATGCAAAACGATATTATTTGCCTTAAACTTTCGTATTTTATGGTTTTTTCGAAGATTTAAAATTGGTCGAAATTTGGTCAAAAACCAAAGGTTAACCCCTTTACTTTTTGGTCGAATTTTTCCAACTCTAATATTTTGTTGAGTTTCGGTGTAAAGTTCCTCCAATTAATGCAAAACGATATTATTTGCCTTAAACTTTCGTATTCAAGACTTATTTCGAAGGTTTAAAATTGGTCGAAATTTGGTCAAAAACCAAAGGTTAACCCCTTTACTTTTTGGTCGAATTTTTCCAACTCTAATATTTTGTTGAGTTTCGGTGTAAAGTTCCTCCAATTGATGCAAAACGATATTATTTGCCTTAAACTTTCGTATTTTAGAGTTTTTTCGAAGGTTTAAAATTGGTCGAAATTTGGTCAAAAATCAAAGGTTAACCCCTTTACTTTTTGGTCGAATTTTTCCAACTCTAATTTTTTGTTCAGTTTAGGTGTAAAGTGCCTCCAATTGATACAAAACGATATTATTTGCCTTAAACTTTCGTATTTTAGGGTTTTTTCGAATGTTTAAAATTGGTCGAAATTTGGTCAAAAACCAAAGGCTAACTCCTTTACTTTTTGGTCGAATTTTTCCAAGTCTAATTTTTTGTTCAGTTTCGGTGTAAAGTTCCTCCAATTGATGCAAAACGATATTATTTGCCTTAAACTTTTGTATTAAAGACTTATTTCGAAGGTTTAAAATTGGTCGAAATTTGGTCAAAAACCAAAGGTTAACCCCTTTACTTTTTGGTCGAATTTTTCCAACTCTAATATTTTGTTGAGTTTCGGCGTAAAGTGCCTCCAATTGATGCAAAACGATATTATTTGCCTTAAACGTTCGTATTCAAGACTTATTTCGAAGGTTTAAAATTGGTCGAAATTTTGGTCAAAAACCAAAGGTTAACCCCTTTACTTTTTGGTCGAATTTTTCCAACTCTAATATTTTGTTGAGTTTCGGCGTAAAGTGCCTCCAATTGATGCAAAACGATATTATTTGCCTTAAACTTTCGTATTTTAGGGTTTTTTCGAAGGTTTAAAATTGGTCGAAATTTGGTCAAAAACCAAAGGTTAACCCCTTTACTTTTTGGTCGAATTTTTCCAACTCTAATTTTATGTTCAGTTTAGGTGTAAAGTGCCTCCAATTGATGGAAAACGATATTATTTGCCTTAAACGTTCGTATTTTAGGGTTTTTTCGAATGTTTAAAATTGGTCGAAATTTGGTCAAAAACCAAAGGCTAACCCCTTTACTTTTTGGTCGAATTTTTCCAACTCTAATTTTTTGTTGAGTTTCGGCGTAAAGTTCCTCCAATTGATGCAAAACGATATTATTTGCCTTAAACTTTCGTATTCAAGACTTATTTCGAAGGTTTAAAATTGGTCGAAATTTGGTCAAAAACCAAAGGTTAACCCCTTTACTTTTTGGTCGAATTTTTCCAAGTCTAATTTTTTGTTCAGTTTCGGCGTAAAGTTCCTCCAATTGATGCAAAACGATATTGTTTGCCTTAAACTTTCGTATTCAAGACTTATTTCGAAGGTTTAAAATTGGTCGAAATTTGGTCAAAAACCAAAGGTTAACCCCTTTACTTTTTGGTCGAATTTTTCCAACTCTAATTTTATGTTCAGTTTAGGTGTAAAGTGCCTCCAATTGATGCAAAACGATATTATTTGCCTTAAACGTTCGTATTTTAGGGTTTTTTCGAATGTTTAAAATTGGTCGAAATTTGGTCGAAAACCAAAGGTTAACCCCTTTACTTTTTGGTCGAATTTTTCCAAGTCTAATTTTTTGTTCAGTTTAGGTGTAAAGTGCCTCCACTTAATGCAAAACGATATTATTTGCCTTAAACTTTCGTATTTTAGGGTTTTTTCGAATGTTTAAAATTGGTCGAAATTTGGTCAAAAACCAAAGGTTAACCCCTTTACTTTTTGGTCGAATTTTTCCAAATCTAATTTTTTGTTCAGTTTAGGTGTAAAGTGCCTCCAATTGATGCAAAACGATATTATTTGCCTTAAACTTTCGTATTTTATGGTTTTTTCGAAGATTTAAAATTGGTCGAAATTTGGTCAAAAACCAAAGGTTAACCCCTTTACGTTTTGGTCGAATTTTTCCAACTCTAATATTTTGTTGAGTTTCGGCGTAAAGTGCCTCCAATTGATGCAAAACGATATTATTTGCCTTAAACTTTCGTATTTTAGAGTTTTTTCGAAGGTTTAAAATTGGTCGAAATTTGGTCGAAAACCAAAGGTTAACCCCTTTACTTTTTGGTCGAATTTTTCGAAGTCTAATTTTTTGTTCAGTTTAGGTGTAAAGTGCCTCCAATTGATGAAACGATATTATTTGGTTTAAACTTTCATATTTAAGGCTTATTTCGAAGGTTTAAAATTTGTCGAAATTTGGTCAAAAACCAAAGGTTAACCCCTTTACTTTTTGGTCGAATTTTTCCAACTCTAATATTTTGTTGAGTTTCGGCGTAAAGTGCCTCCAATTAATGCAAAACGATATTATTTGCCTTAAACTTTCGTATTTTATGGTTTTTTCGAAGATTTAAAATTGGTCGAAATTTGGTCAAAAACCAAAGGTTAACCCCTTTACGTTTTGGTCGAATTTTTCCAACTCTAATATTTTGTTGAGTTTCGGCGTAAAGTGCCTCCAATTGATGCAAAACGATAGTATTTGCCTTAAACTTTCGTATTTTAGGGTTTTTTCGAAGTTTAAAATTGGTCGAAATTTGGTCAAAAACCAAAGATTAATCCCTTTACTTTTTGGTCGAATTTTTCGAAGTCTAATTTTTTGTTCAGTTTAGGTGTAAAGTGCCTCCAATTGATGCAAAACGATATTATTTCCCTTAAACTTTCATATTTAAGGCTTATTTCGAAAGTTTAAAATTGGTCAAAAACTGGTCAATAACCAAAGGTTAACCCCTTTACATTTTGGTCGAATTTTTCGAAGTCTATTTTTTTGTTCAGTTTCCCTGTAATGTGCCTCCAATTGATGCAAAACGATATTATTTGGCTTAAACTTTCATATTTAGAGCTTATTTCGAAGGTTTAAAATTGGTCGAAAACTGATCAAAAAGCAAAGGTTAATCCCTTTACTTTTTGCTTGAATTTTTCCAAGTTAAATATTTTGTTTAGTTTCGGCGTAAAGTGCCTCCAATTGATGCCAAACGATATTATTTGCCTTAAACTTTCATATTTAAAGGTTATTTCGAAAGTTTAAATTTGGTTGAAAAGTAGTGAAAAAGCAAAGGTTAACCCCTTTAAGTTTTGGCGAAACTTTTGTACCTTAAAAATTCTAAATTTCGTTGTAAAATGCCTCAAAATATGGAAATCTATTCTACTCACCTGAAAATTTCATGTTTTGGACCTATTTCGGAATTTTAAAAAGGGGTCGAAAAATGGGGAAAAACCAAAGATTTTTGTACGATTATCTCCTGTAGAAGCAGTGGTGTAATAAATCCCAGGGGAATTAAGTTGAAATAATAAAAATTGGTAAAAAGTTAAGGTGAAATTATATATATATATATATATATATATATATATATATAATTAACAATTCGATTATATGCTGGAGATTTCTATGAGGTGATAGTTGACGAGGGCGAAGCCCTCGTCAACTATCACCTCAGAAATCTCGAGCTTATAATCTAATTGTTTTAGTAGAAGCACACTTTGCAAAGAACATTTTTCGTCTTCTCTGGGATTGCACTTTCAAGTAAGCATTCTATATCGTGTTCAGAAACTTCACAAAAACGAGAGGCGGAAGCCATTTTCGCTACTCGCTATCTATCGACAAATAGATAGCGAGTAGCGTAGCCAATCAGAATGCAGCATTTGCAATAGTACTCTACTAAGTTTCTACTAAATATATATATATATATTATATATATTATATTATATATATATATATTATATATATATATATATATATACTATATATATACTATATATATATATATATATATATACTATATATATATATATACATACTATATATATATATATATATATATACACATATGCATATGTATACATTAATGCAATACAAAACTGGCGGCCATTTATGAATGTAGTTTATTTTGCTGCAGTTTGATGGGAACTCCTAACGCCAGGTGAACTAGGCTACCGATTTTAACTATAATCGACACAAAAAGTTAGCTTTTCAGTTTTCTTCTTTGGATAACACAGTGAATGACAATTGTTCGTCTCTTAAATTTCATTTCGATCAACAATCAAAGTCAGTCCACTTCTTACAAGCTGCAATCTTTGTCGTTGCATTGAATCAGATGAACGAGAACATATGTAAAAATTAAAGCAAAAAGCTTTCTGTCTGTAACACACAGACACACAGACACCAGGGAGTTTAAGCAAGCTAGTACGGTGAAGGCATTTGACAAAATAGATTAGTTTTTATGGATAGAACTGCATTCTATTGACATTGTAAATGAATGTTGTTTACACCTCAGAAGCTCTCCCCAGCAGCTCTTATCTGTTGACATTTAAACTACCAAAAACGTTCAGCGTATTGTGTGCGGACGTAGCTGTAAAACCGTGGATATGCTGTCAAAGAGTTACTAAATAGACGTAGGACGGCATTGAAAATACTCAGCCGAGTCTTAGGAGGGCAGATGGATTATTCCTTTTATTTTGAATGAAAATTTATACCGTAAAACCACGTTGCCGTAGTATTTGCTTGAACTCCCTATTGTTGATTGTTTACAGTCAAATATTTGTATCGGCGAACGACGAGGTTGTAAAAAATCTCTAAACAAAAGAAAAATAAAGAAAAGAAACAGAAGAGAAAAAAAGAGGAGACGACGAAACCAAACGAATAACAGCCTGACAGACCTAAAAGGAACATGTGAAACACCCCACCCCCTCAATTCCCATACACGTGTATTTCAACTACTAATTAACTCTAAGTACGAATAGGGGTCAAAATGACCCGGCAAAAAACAAAAGAACCAGTGAGTGAACAAAGGAAAAACAAAGAGGGAACAAAGAACAAAAGGAACAAAATTCAGGAGTTGGAGTTAATACTAAAATATTACCACGGACGATCAGTTTATGACAGCCACATACAAACCAGAATTGGCTAACTACATCCTGAGTTAGATAAAAAGCAACCGAGACACATTCTGCTTAAAACCCTAAAATCTGAATTGGAGGCTGGCCGTGTGCTCGAACGTTCGAGCACCTTCAAATAGATATAATTTGACCAAGTATTCCCACTGTTTGCAATTAGTTAGTTGTAGGAGAAAAGCACTTTTCACAATAAATTTGAAGAAAATTGAACAACCTCTTAAAACACGGTGTGAATAATCTGCATTGTGAAACGTTAAAATGAATAAGCTGAAATAAATATCAAGGGAGTGGGATTTTTGTAATATTTGGATAAAAAACACTAACGCTAAAAAGGAAGTGAACAAAGATGTTAGCGCTAAAAAGGGTGTGGAAAAGAAATTTGATGAAACTACATAACAGCCAAAAATCACACGCTCAATTGCAACGTCGTGTGTTCATACTGCAACAGAAAATCACTAGAAAAATGATTTGCAAACATTACGAAAACTAGCTAAAAAACCGGTAAAAATGTCACCACTGAAAGGAAATGAAAGAGGTGAGAAAACACCATTCCCTGTAAATCTGCAGTGAATAATCTGCCTACTAAAATGTCAAGTATTTAAGCTGAAAGTGAAATGACAGAAATTTTATTAACACGAAACTAGCCTTTTAAAAAGCACGTGTTGATGTTAGTGCTGAAAGAAAGTGAGTACAAAAGACATGCAAGAACCCCTGAAAACATACAAATAACTTGCCAATAAGAATGTCATAATTTTAAGCTGAAAGTGAAACGAGAAAAATTTAAATTTGTTAGCAGTAGAAAAGTCCTTCAGAAAGAAAACAGTTGTTAATACCCTACATAGTGAGCGGAAAAAGCAGACGGAACACAAATTTGAGCAACCACAAAAATCTACAACTAAAACGATCATCTCAATATGTCAAATGTTTAAGCTGAAAGAGAAATCATAAAGAAAGTTATGCTAAAGTTAGAAAAGTCTTTGAATGCAAAATGTTAGTGCTAAAAGGACGTTATCTAAGAAGTCTGATAAAGCAGCATTATCCATGAAAAATCAGTAATCTTACACTTGAAATTCAAGTGTTTAAACCGAAAGTGAAATCACAAAAAAATATTTGCTACAATAAGAAATATCCTTAAATGCAAAGTGTTAATGCTAAAAGGACGTCAGTTAAGAAGTTTTATCAAGTTGTAAGACCTCTGAAAAATCAACAATCAAACTGACACTTGAAATGTCAAGTGTTTAAGCTGGAATAGAAATCGTAAAAAAAATAAATTTGCTAAGATGAGAAAAATCCTTAAATGCAAAGTGTTAGTGTTATAAGGACATGATTGAAAATATATTTTCACAATAAATTTGAAGAAAATTGAACTATCTCTTAAAATACACTGTGAATAATCTGCATTGCGAAATGTTAAAATGAATAAGCTGAAATAAATATCAAGGGAGTGGGATTTTTGTAATATTTGGATAAAAAACACTAACGCTAAAAAGGAAGTGAACAAAGATGTTAGCGCTAAAAAGGGTGTGGAAAAGAAGTTTGATGAAACTACACAACAGCCAAAAATCACACGCTCAATTGCAACGTCGTGTATTCACACTGCAACAGAAAATCACTAGAAAAATGATTTGCAAACATTACGAAAAATAGCTAAAAAACCAGTAAAAATGTCAGCGCTGAAAGGAAATGAAAGAGGTGAGAAAACACCATTCCCTGTAAATCTGCAGTGAATAATCTGCCTACTAAAATGTCAAGTATTTAATAAGCTGAAAGTGAAATGACAGAAATTTTATTAACACGAAACTAGCTTTTTAAAAAGCACGTGTTGATGTTAGTGCTAAAAGAAAGTGAGTACAAAAGACATGCAAGAACCCCTGAAAACATACAAATAACTTGCCAATAAGAATGTCATAATTTTAAGCTGAAAGTGAAACGAGAAAAATTTAAATTTGTTAGCAGTAGAAAAGTCCTTCAGAAAGAAAACAGTTGTTAATACCCTACATAGTGAGCGGAAAAAGCAGACGGAACACAAATTTGAGCAACCACAAAAATCTACAACTAAAACGATCATCTCAATATGTCAAATGTTTAAGCTGAAAGAGAAATCATAAAGAAAGTTATGCTAAAGTTAGAAAAGTCTTTGAATGCAAAATGTTAGTGCTAAAAGGACGTTATCTAAGAAGTCTGATAAAGCAGCATTATCCATGAAAAATCAGTAATCTTACACTTGAAATTCAAGTGTTTAAACCGAAAGTGAAATCACAAAAAAATATTTGCTACAATAAGAAATATCCTTAAATGCAAAGTGTTAATGCTAAAAGGACGTCAGTTAAGAAGTTTTATCAAGTTGTAAAACCTCTGAAAAATCAACAATCAAACTGACACTTGAAATGTCAAGTGTTTAAGCTGGAATAGAAATCGTAAAAAAGATAAATTTGCTAAGATGAGAAAAATCCTTAAATGCAAAGTGTTAGTGCTACAAGGACATGATTGAAAAAAATAACACTATCCCTGAAAGATTTGCAATGAATAATCTACCACTTGAAATGTCAAATGTTTAAGCTGAAAAAGAAAATCATAAAAAAAGTTATTTACTAAGACCACAAAAATCCCTAAATGCAAAATGTTAGCGCTAAAATATCAGCAATCAGTAATCTGACACTTGAAATGCCAAGTGTTTTAGCTGAAAGTGAAATCACAAAAAAACCCAAAATTATTCGCTAATACCAAAAAAAATCCTTTAATGCAAAATGTTAGCGCTAAAAAGAAGAAAGTAAAAAAATAGCACTATCCCCGAAAGATCTGCAATGAATAACCTGCCACTTGAAATGTCAGGTGTTAAAGCTGAAAGAGAAATTCCAGTCAAAACCTGAAAAATCTTTCAATTCAAGCTGTTAGCGCTAAACGGACGTGAACGAAGACGCCCAATGAATAGCAGTACCCCTGAAAAATCTGCAAATGAAATATATGCCTATTGAAATGTCAAGTGTTTTAGCTGGAAGTAAAGAAAAACAATTCATATATTTTTAACACCAATCAAAACTTTAAAGAAGTACAACATAATGTTAAGACTGGAAGGGAAGTGAAGAAAAAAAGACAAACCTAAATGTTCAACCTCCTAAAAATTCACAATGAATAGTCTGCTCATTAAAATGTGAAGTGTTGAACTCGAAAGTGACACGAGAGAAATGTTTAAATTTATGCACACTAGAAAAATCCTTTAAAAAGAAAATCATTGTTAGTGCTAACAGATTAAAAATAGAAGGCATTAGACAAATTATTTACACAACCATAATCTCATGCCTAATTAGCACATGTCAACGGTTTAGTCTGAAAAAGAAATTAAAATATATCAGTTTGTTAGGATTTAAGATGACAGAACAACATATTATCGTGAGGAAACACAAAAAAATCCTTTACTTAGAACAAATTTTTTCAACGTAAATTTATGCTTAAAAGTACTTTAAAATTTAAGGTTGTTTACTTACGTGATAAAATATTCCTGAAAGACAGAAAAAGATTAGACAATGTTAACCACCACAGTACAGAAATGAGAATAAGCTCAATGCACAGATGAGCTTAATACCCATCAAGTCTCCCCACTGATCTACAAAACAAGCGGTTATTTTGACACTTCTTTTCACCTCCCAAAATGATGGCTTATGCCACCAAAGATGCATGGTTGAAGATCTTGCAGTAGCTTTCCACTAACAGACCATAAACCAATGGTTGATGGGTCGAACATCCAAGCTAAATTGTGCGACACCAACCTGTAAAACATCAAACTGTTAGTTTAACATTACTGGCTCATACTTTGGGTTCAGGCACAAGTTGCACCAAGCACAGGCAGTTCATCTTGCAGATAAGTTGTCACTAGTGGTTTGCACTATCCAGTATGCATGTTTTGAACAGTGTGACTTATACTAATCAGCATTTATCTTTCTTTTAGTGCCATATAGTTGCCAAAAATTCAAGTTTGTTTCAGGGCTGACACCAGAGAGGAACAGGGGGCAACATCCCCTAGTTGGGGAACCTTATCCTCCTGTCGATTAACAATTTGTAAAAGAATTTTCACTAATGATAACGCATTTATGTAATTATTGTACAAACTGAGTACTTGTTATTGATTTAGCTGAGAAAGATAATAGACTCATTCTTGCCATGTCAAGTCTAAAAGTTAACTGATCCTAGTCAGTTGTTGCAATTATTCTTTGGAAAAATAACATTGTTTTTCGACCTTCAAGTAAGGAAATTATAAGGAGGCATGATCCTGGCCTCTATGGTTTAACACCCCCTGTCTGGGATGTTTTGCTCCTGCATCAGGAAATTCCTGACACCAGTGTTCAACTCTGGGTAGTGCTATTCCCTTGGTCACAACTATCTCTTGCACAATAAATGCAGACTTGGTACAACCAGTCCTGGGTCCATTGTTGTAAGAGTTTACAGGTTATGGCATAACTTTGAGATGTGTAGCATAGTGAACAACAGCAGTCTAGTGTCAGTTTAATCATGCTGGTCTAGTTTGAGATAACTGTTCCTAGGTATGTAAGACCGTTGGTATACATTTGTGAAGTAGACAGTTTCAAGAGCACCAGCTAGGTATGAAAAGGTCAGCTTAATACCCCCTGATGAGCAGTGTTTGGAACTTTGGAGGGTGGATCCATCTTGGTAATTGCTGTATCTTCATGGTAGCTAATAACTCAATTGGTTGATGGTTGGCCGGTGGTATCAAAATGTAGTTGCACTAATCAACTTGTCGTTTAGTTGGTAGGCCATTAATTTGCCTACAATACAATTAGTTGGATCCTACAGGTGTGTCTGAGGGTTACTTGAAGATAGAAACAGTTGTAGGCTGAAAGCCAGGAAAGATGCTCAGAAGAGCACAACAAGTTTTTATTTTCAAGCAAAGTCTTAACATAGTTCAGTGAAATAAAATACTGGCTTGTGTTGGCTTAGAAATTGCTTTGTGGGAAAATGAAAGTGACTATGAAAAAGCAACACAAATTTTAACTATCTTGCTCTGCTGAGAAGGGAAGTACAGTGTACTTGTGTTCCAAGCTGTGAGAGTGTTTGTTCATCAGTTACCCATGGCCTAGTATCTCAATAAAGCTTTCCTCATTGATAAAGACTGTTGGTCAAAGCCTAGTGACTGATCAGTTTATAAAGCATTTTGAGGTTGGCATCAGTAGCCCAACTAGGACATTTCTTGTGGGGGACCATAAGGGGCCTCAGCAAATTTGGGGGGTCAACATCAATTAGTACAGATTTTAAGGAGTGCCTCTCAAACATACAAATAATCATGTCTTGTTGCACACCTGTAATTGTGGAAATGTCTACTTTCAGAGGTTCATGATTGTACTCACTGTTAAGTTGGGGTGGCCCAGTAAATTTTTAGGGGGCTGGCTCCTGCCCCAGCAATTACATGAATGGTTGGCATTCCCAGTCAGTTCTTCCAGGTGGATTCCTGGTCCATGGTACTGATACCTACTGTTCTTATTTGGTTAAAAAGGCTGTTCTCACCTGACAACATCACTTACCTTTACCTATGGAACAAAAGCTTGTTAGTTTGATGTGCCTAAAGGGAACTAGACTTACAACAGGGCTTGTAGCCTAACTGATAGAGTGACAAACGTTGTGCGTCATTGTTTTGGCATTTAAAGCTAGTGTGCACTTCCAAAATTGGTTTGCTTGATTGTGCAAATTATGGAGTACTGGACAATGAAATTTTGTTGATTAAATATTGCAGTCCTGAGTCATCATGTGTCAAAGGAGTAATCAGTTTTTGATGCTACAACCAGCTACGTTTGTTGTGCTTATGGTAGAACCTTGGCCAGTGAAATGAAATGCTGTTGACTTAACTGTCCTCACATTTGTTTATCAATGGGATAAGCACATTGCACTCCTGTTTATGCCAAGTGCAATTTTTCAATGATTTTCTCTGTAATTTGTCAAAATTAGTTTTTATATTCTCCTGTGTTTGGTCTACCTAATGACTGTCAGTTAACTTGGGGTAATGTCAGCAATTATGTATGTATGTTACACAGTATGTTATGAATGAAAACCATCGAATGAAGTTTTTAGCTAGGCAATCTGCAATATCAAAAATTTTCTTTGTAACAATAAAGCAATCAATTCTTGAATTTTCTAAAACCAATTAAATGACCTGTTATCCAAAAGTTATGATGTGAATTGTTTCAGATACTTTGCCTTTCTTTGGCTAAGGAATAACTATTTTTTTTGGTGCTATAATTTGCCATTTTTGCTGTGCTTATGGTAGAGCCTTGGCCAGTGAGATGGAAGGCTGTTGACTTAAGTGCAGTCCTAACTATTGTCTATGGGATGACTAAATCTGTACTCATGTTTGAAGAGAACAATTATTCCAATCATTTTCTTGATAAGTTATCAATTCATACTCACATTAGTTTTGGTTTACCTAAAGATGATCATTAATGTAATATTTTTCTCTTTCTTGGGCTCATGGGCAATGCCATCCAAAATATAGAAATTAAAATGTTGGCTGGATGAAAAATAATATGCAATATTGTGAAAATGGCATTTTACGAATTGAAAACATTAAGTGAAACACTTCAGCTAGAGGATCTGCAAGTGCAAAGATTATTCATTTGTAACAAGCAAATAAATTCCTAAACTTTTAAAACTACTCAAATGGCCTACTGTCCAAAATTTATGATGTGGATTGTGATGTTAGATTGCGAATCTATTAGTCAGATCTGCTAATCATGTTGTTTAAATAAACCACTTCTGCCATTAGATTTGTTCCCATTTTTATTCATAAAAGAACATTTAACTATTACATTGAAAGTGTAGTGTACTGTTATGAGTTGGAATTCCAACTTAAACTATAAGCTGCAATGCAGCTCACTTTAACCTGAATACCTTGCATCAAAAACATTAAGCAAGGAAGAGGTTTCCAGCAAGTAAGATCAATAGACACAACACTACAAAGAACTTGACATTTTATTTAATTTTCCACATAACTATTACAGAGAGAAGATGCTGTCTATTGTACAGGTTATTTGTGGAATCTCAGTCTTATAACAAAATTTGTCTAACAATCTGAAAGTAAATTTAGGTGAACACCACAATTATGAGTGTTCCAACAGAGTGATTGATTTGCTGAATTAGATCTTGCATTTAGTGTCAATGCAAAAGGATTGAAAACCATATGCACATGATAATTGTTTTCTTTTGAGTTTGTATTATTCTAAAATATTATTCTAATATTCTCAATTTGTATTGCCCATTATCAGTTGATTTGTCAGGAAAGGTTACCATCAAGAACACTTTTTGGTTATGAAAAATCATTGGTATGTTTGTTTCACATGTTAACTGAAATTGTAATTTTCCTATGGAAAAAATGTCTGCCTCATTACCAATGACACTTATACTCTGTTCTCAGAATGCTGCCTCATAATGCCACAATTTTAAAGTTTTGTCATGAATGTTGTTGAGCAATCCACCCATGAAATAAAAGGGTGACTTTATAACTGTCCTGATCTGTTTGTCAAATAAATGATCAACTTATTCACATGCTCATGATGAGAGCCATTTCCACATGTTTGCCCACAGTAATTTGTCAATTTTCTACTCACTCTTAGTTTCTTATGCCACTCTGTTACTCTAACCTGTTTGTTTTTTTCTAAGGGTCACATAAAACCCAAAGCAAGATTTGACATTGTTGTTTCTCAAACATCAAATTAAATTTCACTAATTAAGCAATCACTTGAACAAAGATTAGTTAGTTGTTATAAGCAACAGGGACTTGTACAATTTTTGAAACCGAACTATTTAGGCATTAGTCCAAGTTTGCCATGTGAATCATGATGACCTTACAGAATATTAAACATCATAATGAAACGTTGATCAAGCAGCAATATCAGTCACTTAAGAAAGAAGGCAATCTGCAGCAAAATCTATTGAAATAAAGCACTTCAAACATCATTTTTTCAACTTTTATTGATAAAAGCATCTTTAGCTATTACACAGAAAGTTTCATATTGTTCTGTAATGAGTAGGAGTTTTTAACCTTCACTACCTGTTGAAATACTTTAGGTAGAAAACCAACATGCCCAGCACCAAAATTAATTATGTGAAGGGATAAAAAGTTAACAAAGAACTCAAAGTTGCTTTAGTGAGGAGATTGATTGAGTTGTTGGAGGTTTGAGCTGATGTTAAAGCAATGAAATTAAAGACAGAATATTCATACATGTTCTTTTTTTGAGGTTTTAAAACTGCATGTGCAATAAGAGAACAAAATTGCCATAAATTTGTTTGATAATATTGTAATGATTACTGATTCATGTTGCTGATTGATTTTTGTTGAGGAATGCACGATCAGTGTACAGTGAATAACCCCATTTACACACATTGGTTTTTTAAGTTTTATTTGAAACTACATCATTTTCCAATAATGGCACAAAGTAATTACATGTACTTACACGGGAATAATTGTATTGAAACACTTGTCACAAAACAGGCATTCATGATATTAAAAGTACTCATGGCCAAATGAAAGATTTCTTATTGCTCATAATTAATACCCGTGACAGGCCATTTAAATAATCAAGCACACTGGTTTATGATTTTATCTAACAAATCAAGCAAACAAAAAGTTGACAAACCATAGTCTTTTGAGATTTTTATTGCCATTAGATTAGCTATTACAAAAAAAAGTGATTTAAATTGTGATGAATATCAAACATTGTGTATGGAGAAGATGCCATGTAAACAGATTCAACAAATGCATTTGTAAGGACCCAGTAACAAACTGACTTCCTTTTTGTGTGAACACCAGAAAGCTTTGAATGCCGCCAGGACTGGAGCTATCAAAATCTGAAAGAGCTAACTCTTCTCTAATTGTAAGAGTAAAATTAGCTTTAATCTTACATTCCAGATTTTCTTTGCCACAAACCGAAGATTACTCAACACCGAAGACTGAAGTTCCGAAAATCTTAAATTACACTAAGTTTTCTCTTACAAGTTGTAAGAGTAAAATTAGTATTGGACAGTTATTTAACAGTAAAATTTAATACTAAACTGTAGTGTGGCAGTACAGTTAAATATAAACGTTAAAGAACTTGGAGAGAGGTTCCCTGTCCAAGCATAAAATTAATTATTTTTAGTTTTCCTTAACCTAGTCTGAGAGAAATAAGTTGTACTACTGCCTCTATAGGCACTGCAACAAAGTTATACTAACAGCAAACATATATATTACCCAGGGGGACCCTAAACTGTTTGTCCGCACTAATGAAAAGTGATGAGCTGCGCAAATTTGCCTAGTTCGCCAGCGCCACGTACCTTCCAGTAATGGGAGCATCTTCTTCACCTAACCTATGGACAATCTGATTCATGCCAGAAAGTCCAAGGAAAATCAAACCCAACCATAAACTGACAATGAAATGTTGTTTGGTCAATTTATTAGTTGTCTTTAATTGTCCTTACCTAGCTAGACATTTATAAGCCTACAGTGCCCAGTCTTTTTATCTACAAATATGAGCACAAAAGAGAAATTAAACAGCAACATGTCAGCAACAGATACCGTTTTAGAGTTGCGGCATTGATGGTTTAATTTCTCCCTTTTCCTAACCTATATGAGCAAGTGATACTTCTAGGAAATGTGTAACACTTTACCCATACCCTATGGTTCCTAAACACTGAAGCCACACGTTCTAACCTGACCAATGCGCTGAATGTACAGTAACTGTACATTAAACTTGCTTTAATGGTGAAAAAATGTCCAGGAGTCTTGATTTGGCTGTACAGGTCGAGCATTGGATGGTCTGACATGTTATCCAGTTCACAATACTAAGCAAGAACATTGAGATTAAAAGTTATTATCACAATTATTCTCTACTTTCAATAAACTTATTTACTACTTTTTAAAACCCCTGTTTCAACCACATGGAGTATTGCCTAAGGATTTTGATGCAGGGACAGCAAAACCAGGGGGTTAGACCCCATGATGACAAATACAGCCAAGTTGATGATTCCCCAAACCAGTAAGATGGGGAAATTATTTGCTATGAACAAAAATGGTGAACTTGCAGACAAATCTAATCTTTCTAGCCTCCTCACTAGTAACTCATTTTAAATAGAGGAAGAAATATTATAGCATTACAGGGGAATTCTGCTCTCTCTCAAGCTTAGCCATCTGATTATTCTAATAAATCTTGAAACCTTAAGCTAAAAGCAACTTTTTTTGAATGTCACATCACTTAATGTAAGATGGGGACATTATTTGCTATGAACAAAAATGGTGAACTTGCAGACAAATCTAATCTTTCTAGCCTCCTCACTAGTAACTCATTTTAAATAGAGGAAGAAATATTATAGCATTACAGGGGAATTCTGCTCTCTCTCAAGCTTAGCCATCTGATTATTCTAATAAATCTTGAAACCTTAAGCTAAAAGCAACTTTTCTTGAATGTCACATCACTTGAAGCTACCCTCAGTATGTCGAAACTCCCTATTTCTATCATTCTTTCTTTCATTCTTTCTTTCTTTCTTTCTTTCTTTTTTTTTTTTTTAAACGTTAGTTTGAGATGGCAAAATCCCACTGTAATACCTTTGTTACGAACAGGACACTACGGGTCATTAGGGGAACATGATGGTCACGTTCATAACTGGCTTCTAACCATGATTGAAGGAAAACTTGGTGATTCGAAATTGAAACGTAAAAGCGCTGAGTAATATTAATTTTTTCCAGCAGTCAAACGAGGTAAAGCAAACTTAATGGTAACTGAAAAGGAAAAACCGCGAATAAAAGAGCTCCCGAACTCTGGATCACCAATTTCTACGACAACTAACAAGTTTGACTATCAAAAAAAGCTCGTTTTTCCAGTGTAAACAATTTTAACTTTGTTGGAAAATTTTAACTTTGTTCTGAGCGTTTGAAAGTGCCTCGAGGGGAACTTTGACAACGCAACAAACGGCTAAGGATAGGCGGAGATATTTCGTTTGGACTTCATAAGATACGCGTTAAAAGAAGGAAATATTTTTCGAAAACTTGTAATCACATCACAAAATGTTGTACAGATATTGAAAACTTGTCAAGTTCAATGTCAGTCACAGTGACTGACATCATACTTGAAGCGACTCATTTGTCCATTGACTTCATTTTCAACCAGACAAATTTCTTTCTTTCTGATGCAACTGCTTCGCTGTTTCCAACTAAAGTTCAGTTCATTTTTTATCTTCATAATCACCAGTTGTTATATTTCGACAGTTTTTGAGATATTCCTGTCGCATCTTTGACGGTCAATTTACTTTTACAAGTTAAACCTTTCGCGTCCATTTCGAAAAGCGTGTCGGAAAATGAGACATGACGACACAAATTCTGCCAAATAAAACTTCAAAATAAACATATCACCGTAAAACTGAGCTTCAAATTTCCTCAAAATAGCTGACTAGTCAGGAAACTCTCAGGAATTTTTCGCAGAAACGGGCGAATGGCGAGCGATTTTCCGCTTGACTTCCCTTTAACGTTCCTTACCCATGCCTTCAACTTTTACACCATATCTCAAAATTGCTGTAAATTCCCTTTTGTTTTCGACACGAATCCATCCAAGAAATCGGTCTCAACACTTACAATGGTTTTCAAGATATTTCGTGGGGCATAAATAACTAAAAGAAGCGGTAACTGTCTTTGGAATTTACCAGCCATCTTGGTTGCCTCGAGGCAACAAAACACGGTAGAAATATTTGTTCAAATTTTGGGGGTCCTTACCCAAACTTGTCAAGCCACGACCTGGCACAAATTGAAAAAAATAATTTTCCTACTGAACAGTCGACAAAAGATGAAATAAGCTCTTCCTTCCTCCAATACTTTGAAAAGTCGGCTCCTCGCGTTCTCACTGAATACAGGTGACTTAATTTCCTTAACCATTTTTAAGATAACACCTTACCTGAATTACGCCCAAGGACTGGCTTTGAACAACAAACTGTTTCCAATGTCACTGTAACCGTCTTGCTTCCACTGAATTTACTGTAATTTGAAAGACGTAATCCGCAATAATAATTCACACAACTTCTTCTACCAGACGAAAGTGAACGACCAGGTAATTTGGAAGTTGGAATGCTTCTTCTGTAATATCTGAAAGGGTCACGTGGAAGCTTTCAGCGCGAAAACGTCCAGAATGCATCTAATTGGTGGAACAAGAAAAGGAGAGGGGTTTTGATTGGATAACTTAAACTGCAATTCCCTTTTCGCAAATAGTTCACGCTTATATTTCGACATATTCATATTTCCTCATTCAACCAACAGGACAATAGGTTTGAAAGGAAAAGATGTTCAACAAACTGGAACCGTCAGTTAAGAACTTTAAACAAAACTTGCGGTTACAAAATAAACCGACCGGATGTCAACATGGTTGTTGTGATACGACTGACAAGATTATGGTGAATGTTTGCTTGCCTACCTTCAAATTGCTGTCCAAGGGACATCTAGTAGTCAGCTAGAGGGCGTGGGAGCTTGTCCGGAGGGCTGAGACAGTCCATCTTCCTGCAGGTGATGAAGCCTGATTTCTCACTCCACAAGGCTCACAATTCAAGACTGCGTAGGTTAAGCCTGGTTCACACGCGAGCATAAGCATAAGGACAGAACAAAAGGCAAAACATAGGAATGAAGTCAAGCCTGCGACGTAAGGATCGTCGTAATCATAAGCATAAGACCATAGTCCAAGCACAAGCCTAGAGTCGGACAAAAGATAAAACAAAGAAAAATTCTTGTTTTATCTTTGCAAGTCTCTGAGCAGATATCATGCTTTGTTTTCGTATTGGTCTTGTCCTTATGCTTATATCGCTCATATGAACCAGGCTTAAGGCTAGCAAGATAATTAACTCTTTCCAGCTAGCCAGAGTTTGTTTCCCATTGTTTTGATCATCTGATGTCTGTGACAAATGCCGGGTGACTTTCCTGACCAAAGCCACACCTCTGCACACATGGGTTGTTAGCTTTTCGCCTAATTTCTTTTCCACCTGGATGGCTCTTTCCTAATTCTTCTCTCGCTAACGCCCAACTACTTTACTTGATGAGAGACGGCAGAAGAGGAGAGTTAATTTTAGAGTCCCGGGCGTCCTCTTTCTCAACGATCTTTCTCCCAAAAACACATCTACGAATAATTTGTGATCCCAAGAGAGGATACCAACCATCGCTGTTGTCCCTCACTGACATCATCCAGTGCATTTTCATGCCATTCAAATATCAATATCTAACGAGCCTAGTTTTCATGGGTGACTGCCGATATGTCCTCAAGACTAAGAAGCGGAACATGAACATGTCCCATAGGTAGAACTCAAACCGAAACGGGGACAATTTTTCTGTTTCGCCTTTTACCCAATACATCGACTTACTATTATACTTGAGGATAAATTTGCGAGATAAACAGGATCTTGTCTCTTAAACTGGTATCATGCTTATAGAGAGGTGAAAGTTAAACTTATCACTGATCCACTGACAAGATCTACTTTCGAAATACACACGTCACTACAATGTTGATAGTAAGCATTTTCTTTCAAGAATTAAAAAAAAAATCAGAAGCAAAAAAGAAAATAAAGGAAAGCAAATTAAAAGAATGGAAAAGAGAAAAGAAAAGGGAGAAGAAAAGTAAAGAAACCAGAACATCTAAAAAAAATCCCTTCATATCCTCTTCAAATTTCCTGTCTTCTCCCTGTATCTCCTTAGAAGTGTTTTTGCATTTCTTCTGTATTCCCTAATACGTCTATTGGATTTCCTCAACATTCCCAAAGTTTTTCTCTCTATTCCGATTGTATATTCCCTAATGCTATCGGTATTCCCGTTGTATTTCTACTCGATCCTCTGTCTCTACTTTATACTATCACCGTTTCTCTCTGTACTCCTCCTTTTTCGCTCTTTAATCCTACCAACGTATTTCCTCTCTGTCTTTACCTTATCCTACCTTGCTACTGTATTTCTTCTATATTCCCTCTAGTCTGTTCTCCCACAGTAGTTCCTCTGTATTGCAACTGTGGTTTGACGGATCGTCTGAATTCTTACATCACATTATTACCGCATTGTCGTTATTCCTTCACCACGACCTATGTTTCCGCTCAGCCACTCTCTTCGATAAGAAAGTTTCACCAATATGTTTCAAAAAGTATTCACAGTTTAATTTTTAATCTATCAACATGAAGAACATTATATATTACTTTGATATGTACAGAAGATATGATAAATTAAAGTTTCAGTGTTGAAGAAACGTTCAAGTGGTTCAATTGTACACTTTCCTAATATCGTTCAAGTTGAATCCATTAACTCGAGCAAGTCATCACCTCTACTGCCTACGAAGAATCGTAAAAACAAGTAATCATGAGATTACTTCAATTAAACACTGTTTGAGTAAATTCAGAGATTAACCAGAGCAATTTATGCTCGGCGTTTCTCCTAGAAATTAAAAAGACCACTCCTACGTAAGTCAGACAAGGACACTTTCATTAATTAAGGGCATGTTTGCCTTATTAAGAGCATTGGAGAGTCCTCTGACACAATCTGCTGTTCACTGGATAAAAGATCGATCCATGGCTCGCTGTCGGGAGTGCAAAAAAAAAAATTGCCAGAAGTATATCGTGATTAAAGCCATTGTTCCACATATGCTTTCTCAAGGGCGGGCATGGCGGGCATAGCGGGCCGCTACGCTCAAGTTCCTGGGGTAAATACTGCCGCGATGACCCAGAATACTCTAAAGCTAACAGGGCACATTCCGACACCCATCAATCACTTTCAGAAATTGCCTCGACTTGCCCATAGCTTGCCTCAGTATCCCCTAAGGATTAAGCTACTATTAACGAGCGGTTTTACTATTAACGAGCTACTATTAACGAGCGGTTAAGTCATAACCTAAAGATACAACATAACAAGTAGTTTATCATACCGCTACTTAAAGATCCTTCGATTGAAAACTCGTTCATCAATTGTGTTAGCTCATTACGTTGACTGGCCTACGAAGTGAAATGAGAAAACACGAATTTTAGCAAGGCACGTAGAACATTACTGCAATCTCTTACATCAGTGTTTGGAATTTGTGGTAAATATGTCGAAGCATGTCGCGAAATGCTCGACCTGTACCACAAAATGTTGGGAATTACTTGAGAAGTTCTCGAGGTATTTCGTAACATCTCTAAACTGTTACGGCCAGGGCTTGGACCAGTTAAAATTTTCCTTTGACTGGTTAGCTGGTCAAAGGAAAACCAGTTAACCAGTTAAAACAGTCAAAATGAAGAAGAAAGGATAAAAAACAATTATCGAACACAGAACGTCAAATATTTCAGTTAAATTTAAAAGAAACATTTATAAGATTCTCTCTTTGGTGAGGGTTCTCCAAATCTGACGTCATGATCATGGTTTTGCCTTTATAGAACGCTATTTTGACGATCTTCACACCCGAATTGTTAGCTTTCACCATTCAGAACGATACTTTTTTCATCATTTAACATGACTTTTCTTTTTTTTTTTTGACTGTTTTACCAGTTAAACCAGTCAAAACTTTTTTGACTGGTCAAAATTTCTTTGACTGGTTAACTAGTTAAACAGTTAACTGGTCCCAGCCTTGGTTACGGCATCACTTAGTCTTGCAAATTTTGTCCTTACTTTAGTGGCGTCCACAGTAATGACTTTTCCTGATTGTTGCTTCACATTTTTGACTTCAGCTTGCCTGAAACGAACAGCAAAAATTCTCAGAGATTACCCCATGGTTTCATCAAGATTCATGTGCAAATGGGACAAGCATTCTTGGAAACGTGGAAGCCAAAACAAACAAGGATTTGTGAAAAGTAATAAGCCTAATATGCAGTGCCAGCAGTCTGTTTAAAAATTAAGGATAAAGCAAATAACCAAAAACTATATTAACATCCCTCCGAGTATCGTCGCAATCTCAAAACTCTTGTCTTTTAAAGATGTCAGGATTTTTCGGTATTTACGGGTATTTCATTGTTTAGTAATAAACTTACTGTTCTTCTTCGTCTGAACTAAAAAGATTAAGTCGGAATGTGTGGCCTAGGAAGAAAATACATTACGTCAAAAACGCAAAGTTAGTCAAAAACGATTTCTGAGTCAAAGACGGGGATCGAACCCGTGACCTGATAATAACTGGTGAGACGCTCTAACCATTGAGCTACCGAGCATTCAGGTCGACAGCGAAGGTTAGAATTAGGGACAATCCGAGACCTTCTGATGACTGGTGAGACGCTCTAACCAATGAGCTACTAAGTACTTACATAAGGTGCCAAAGTATTGGTTGGAGACTTATGCTACCTATGTAGAGAGTCTCACCGATCATTATAAGTTTGTGGGTTTGATCCCCGTCTGGGGTACAAAACGTCGACGAACTTCCTTTTATTATATTCAGTAACTTCAAGTCCTCCACATGTTAAACACTCGCGTATTAAGCTTACATAGAGGAAAACAACCGATTTACGAAAGCCCAACCCTAACTCGTATTCTGATCGTTTTTTTTTTTTTCTTTAACGCTTACCATAAAACCTGATTTCCACAAGGTAGGCTGGCAAAACTTTCTTTTTTTTTTTTTCAAATTATATTCACTTGAAAACTCGTAAGACCAAGACAAAATTTCATCAGCGCGGAAAATTCAGCCTAGCTTAATTCAAGCCTTGCTCTTCTAATATTTTCCAGCTGATTTGAAGACTGTTCCTCGTTCATGCTGTCTTGTAGACGCTGCAACATTGCGTGTATCCACGAATGCATAATAACTTAAAGCATGAAGACCGCAAAGAGAAAACTATGTTCACCAAGTCGAGCTCATACCTTTTTCAGTGACCTGATCTGAGTTTCCCATCAGATGAGCAAGAAGATTTAACTCAGCTTTCGCCATTGGGTTTGGATTTTCGGTCGATTCCTTTTTCCATAAAAATGAGAATGAAAAAATTGGTGATACGTAAAACATTGAACATGATAGAGAACGTTTGCCACGAGGTCAAACATGACAGATAAGTTATTGTAAAAACGACGCGAAGCCGAGTTTTGTATAAACGTTCTTAGTGATGTTTGGTCAAAGGGGCAAACACTCTCAAAGGTGTTAAATATGTCTTCTCAAACAAACAATATATCGAGTTAACCGTTGGTTTAACTTTTGGTAATGTTTCATCATGGTATCAGGAAAGGGTAACAGGACCAAGTGTCCGAGTTTCTGAGATTAATTTTCCACCAACGACGACAATAAACACTTACTTCCGCATGAAAAATGAGATTACTTAAAACTATTTTAAAAGTTATAATTTAGTATTTTTGGAAAAAAACACCTACACCATACTTACAGCTTCAGTGAGAGTTGTCATTGATCCTGATTTATTTGATTCTTGATTGGTGGTTTTGGAAGATGTTTCCACCGGGCGAGCAACTGTGTACCTTGAAGTGAGCAATTGGGATATTTGAGTGCTTGTAGGGAGTGAAGGAATAAAGAAAGAAACGGATAAAAACAAAAAAGGAATGAGTTTTGAAAGGAAGGACCATTGGAGGGAAGGAAGAAAGAAAAGTCCGATCGAAGTTTGGAAGAAAGTAATGAAAGAATGTAAGAAGGAAGTATAATTTAACTACATGAACTAATTTCCATCTACTCATCTTATTACTTATATATGTTTAAAGTTTTCGTACATATTTGTTCCTAAAGTTACCACTCGATCACCAAACAGTTCAAAGGAGCCTTGCTTGTCTGATAAATGATGTTTGCATCCACTGTCAAATCCGTTTGTCCTGCAAACTTTGCCATTCTCATCAAAATATCTAGCAGGATAAAAAAAGCAAAATGGACCAGCAAATCTCAAAAGTACAAAAGATAATTTAAAGACTGGTTTGTTTAAAAGAGTCATACAGCACTTCAGACAAAAAACATTGCAGTATTTGTTGCCCTACGGCAAAACCCAGCGTTTCATTTTCTTAATGGCTTGAGAATTATGGTAGTCAATCCCACAAGCCTTCATCATTAATACCTTATGAGTCCTGGTACTTCGGTACCCCATGGAACCGCTCCATCAATTGACAAAACAAACTTTCCATTAGTATTCTGCACTTTGTCTTTTAGAAATATTGAAACCTAAACGATAGAAAATATAATTACACCAAATTCAAATGATTTGCCAATGGTAATAAGATGTCTCAATAATCACTGATTATATTAACCCATTAAGGGGCAAGGGTACCCTCAATAATTCTACTGTGGCTAATGCCAGACAATTTTACTCATCAACAGGATGAGCCTTGCCCCTTAACAAGTTAAACACATCAGTAAAGTGAAGTGAAGTAAAGCATCTTTATTTGTACTGGATAACCTGATCAGCTACCCAAGCTGTTCTCCCTTGAGGTCCAGTAAGGGCCACTCCTCATGGGTCCAGTGTTACTACAGGAGGAAACCAGACCACCTGGAGAAAACCTGCAATGTTTGGTGCAGTCAAACTGGACAACACTCTTCTCACATGAGACCAAGGTAACTTTAATCAGATAACTGCACAGAGCTAGAATCAGACCCTGGTCACAGTGGTGAGAGACATGTGGACTACCACTGTGTAACCATCACCCCTTATAGCAAATTAAAACAGGAGAGTGAGGGATGTTTATACTGCCAAGTTGCTTCAATCCTTTGACATTCAAATGACAAAGATATAGCAGGTGTACTCAAGGTTACATACAATATCAACCAATGAGATTCTTTTGTTCACGGACAACCAATGTGATCACCATTTCAATTCATCAAAATTAATACATCAGACTTGTTGATGTTGAAGCTGTTATTAATATTTTGATTGGCCTGTTATCTGGCTTCCATCTGAATCTCACACTTGGTGAACTAAACATGCAGGAATTACATGAGTTGTATAAAATTCTGTGATTCATACCCTGATGTGAAGGTCTTGTAGAAAGGCCAGAAGTGATTGTCTAATTAGCTGGAACTGTGATATACTAAGAGAAGCGTAATTCTAGAAGATTAAATAAATGGACAACTGCATCAGGCTACTGTATATTGTCAACACAATATGCATTTCTGAATAGTTCTAAGGTTATGCTTAAAAACACTGCATAATTTTTAAGAAATTTTGTTTCTTACATGTCAGAGTAAAGTGTCTCATATGAAGGATTTTAGGTTGCAGACAGTTGACATTATTTGCTGTATTCATTAACTTAATAATGGAGAGAAAAATCTTTTCAATTTTTATTAAAACTAAAAGCAGGTAATTACCTAAAAAAATGTCATCTTGTGACTTGATATTCAAGTTTGAACAGGAAACAGACAAGTTGAAAACAGTAATATTTCGGCTCTTTCTTTCACTTGGTCTGATGATGACTTGGAAATAGAGCTGAAATATCACCGTTTCCAATTTGTCTGTTTCTTGTTATAACTTGAATATCAAGTCACAAGATAACATTTTTTGGTCTGTGTTTTATCTGTTACTTTTTCAAATTGTCCTCTGGTCATGGTTTGCAGTACTTACCTGATACAACAGTTTGTAGACGTTGTTCACTTGTTCCATCACATTATCATTGCCTTCTACAAATTTTCTGACAGCATCCACATGATTCAAAGTTACCAAGAGAATATCACGAGGGCTCATGCTTAATGAAACCTGCAGATAAGGAAAGAAAAGTTGACTAGATGATGCATTACATCTTCCACATGAATTCCTGCAAGAATGTTCTATTGATCTTTGAGCAGTCCAGGAAGATTTTTCAGTGAGTTAATGCATTGTTTGAGCCCCCTTCAGCATCCATCAAGGTTTCTGATAATCTCCCTTATTCCCCTTGTAGAACTCAGCAAAGATCAAATTGGATTATTAAAGGATTTTTCAATTTCAAGGATTAAATACAGTATTAAGTGTAGTGGTTAAACCTGCTACAGAGAAGTCACATAATATTATGCAATTTAATGAAATAGGGCTTTGACAGATTAGCTTTGAATTTTGCTGTAATAAGAACTGTAAGTAAAATCATACACAAAATTCTAAATAATAGAACCATTACAAAAGACAAGTAAAGAACTGACATTTTGGGAGCAAGTTATTACTCATGCAGTAAATCACTGTACCTGATATTTCAGTGCCATTGTCATCAAGTCATACAGCTAAATGTAATGATTCAAAAGTAAGGCATAGCCAGCCAATAAATATCATTTTACAGAAATATAAAATGAAGTTCAGAAATGGGGGAAAAGTGTAACAAAAAATGAGGCAGAAATGAGTGTTTTTCAGGAGTTTTAAATGTCTGAAAACATGTTAATGGTTTTCCATGATACTTTATCAAAAGTTGTTTGAACACTAAGTGTTTGATAAATTATCACAGAAAACCATTAACACATGAGGCTGTGTACTATTACTCTGTAGACTCTTCTTTATTTCTATAACATGGCAGAACTGGTGATCATTTACAGCATAGTTAAGTGACCAGTCCCCTGAACCAAATACCAAGTGTGTTCCCTTAACTGTATCTGGGACAAAATACTTTATTCTGCCTCACTGGTAATATTACAAAAAATTAATAACTCCAGTGCCTAATAACTTTTCTTAATGATCTCAATCTCAATTACCTTATCCATACTTGCAGAGTTGAGTCTCATTATGGAAGCATGGGCTAAACGATCAAATACTGTTCTCATGGCCTTCTTTGAGTAAGCATCTTGAGGCTTAAACAGTTCTTCCATAAATCTTTTATTAAACATACTGCCAATAATATCATGGAGTACTAGAAAAGTAAGAGAAGTGAAGATAAGAAAGACTGTACGGTTCACCAAAGAAGTAGACAATGCAGGTAGAAGTCTAGTTAGTGTTATTTGGTGTAATAAGGCTTAGCAAACAACAAGTTAAGATACTGTAGCCTTTGGTTTAGTTTTATTTAGGTGAATGGTTGAGCATTAAAATAATATGAGAACATTTGAAGATTAACTCTTGAAGGGGAAAGGGTGCACTAGAGTATTCTACTCTGGCTAATGTCAGTTAACTTTACTCATCACAAGGATGAGCCACTGGTTTCTAAGGGTGAACAGAAATGAGAGTCATCAACACCCAGAGCATTGAAGGTCTGTGTATTACAGTCATGAGAGAAGATTTGGGGAACATTACAAGTTGAGACAGCATGCTACTGAGGAACGTCTCATTAAGGTAAAAGTCTGAGTGAGTGTTACGTCAGTGTGCTGCAGTATGAGAAGATTTTGGAAAACAGTCCAACTTGAGGTGTCCATCACCTGAGCGACATCTTTAACATGTGAATGTCGGTGAGTTACTGTATAAATAATAGCGGGGCCCACAGAAGGTGTAAGAAGGTGGGGAAGCACTGAACTAGTTGCTGTCATTGAGAATGGACAAGAGGATTAACGCCACATCGTACTAAAACATTCACCACTTATTCCCTTTATCATGCCCAACAAATTACGCTTCCCACACAAAGCCACAATAAATTTAACGCTGTCAAACGCTTAAGATGAACTTTAGTGAAAACAGATTACCGTTGGTTAAACAAACAGACATAAAAGGGTGATCACTCATGGATATTTGGACAGCTGCAGGCCAAAACGAATAAAAGTAATTAGTATCAAAAACACCGACAATGATTTACTTTCCAAAACTAGCTGAACTTCGATGAATAATACTTAGAAATACTGTAACTAAACGTTCACGAGATAGTGTAGGTGTTTTAAGTCTCGGCCGAGCAGCTTAAATTAGATTACAGGTCCAAACTGCCCAAGACTTGTTCAAAGATGGGACAGTTTTGTACAACGACAAATGTACGGTAACACAACACACACAACTTTATCTCCATGCAACAACTTTATTTCGAAGTCCTTACCTTTCCGTGATTTCTCTTGAGGAATGGATTGTGCTCTCAGTCGTTGATCCAAAATATACAGCATCTCTCCACCAAGATTTAGGAAAAGTATGGGTAGAGTCTTGTTCGACATAATTGCTGAATATTCGATGAATCAATAACCTCTCAATCTATGAAGCCGTATCAAGAGGCGACCCCAACCACGGTCGCCTCGCTAACAAAGCAATATAAGTGATAAAAAGACTTTGCAGATGTTTCCAGTGCAAAAGGATTAATCCATTCTGAAAAAACCGTTCGCTTAGTTTGACAACTGGTTAGAAACTTTCCAGACAACACACTGACCACAAGTATCCCGTTTAAAGTTGAGGTATCCCCAAGTGTCTTTCGTATCCAATGATGCACGTTGTAGTCCCAGAGTTCACGTTGATGCGGTTGTTTACATCGCGACTTGTTGTACGTCTTTAGTCCAACTTTTAGAAACTACAACGCCAGAAAATGCTAAAGTAGATGAAAGTTCTTCTTTCTTTTCAACCATTTCTTTCACAAGGAAGACATAAGGTAGGAGTGCTATTTTAATAAATATAATAAATGTTAAATATTAATAAATTTTATTCATTAACATTTAAGAACATGTACATGTCATCCGAGTGCTTTACGTACAGTGTACATTGAAGTACGAAGTTTCAAGTTCCCAAGTTTTAAAGGCTGGAGAAGCCTTTGAAACTTGGGAATAATTTGTACGTTTAAATGTGACCATTTTATTGAGTTAATGCATTGCATCAATTGTTTCATTTTACTTAAACAAATTCTTTCACACATGTATAGTTGCTTATTATGCATTAACAGATACGCTCATCCATACATACATATATAGATACCTACATACACACATGGATACAATATCCATAATATGTAATATATAATACATCCCATCCAAATCCATAATAACATACAAAGTCAACATACATATACACTATATATATAGTATAATATGCATACATACATCTATTGTCATATGTATTATCTGAGGTTATACACCATTAAGTATACAGGTAATCAAGATTCTAGTTTGTAGTTTATTTCATTTTTTAGGCTTCATTCAACCCAAAGCTGTCACTTCTAAATAAGTTTGCTTGTATCAAAATTGGTTTAGACATTTCGCACATAGCTTTCACAAATCCTGACAGGAAGTGCAGTGCAACAGAATTGAGTGCTGAAATTAAGCCCCCATTAAGTGTGAAATTAGCAGCCCAAAACCATGAAAACAGAGGGAGAATTTATGCAGGCAATCTTCCTAGTGTGACTGCCATTCTGGATGCAACTAGACCCAAATCTGACCTCTTTGCTCTGTTCAACTGGAAGCGGAAACAGATTTTGAACTTGGGTAAGACTGGATATGAGGAAAAGGTGGCTAACATAAGAAGTCATGGTATGACATTCCATAAGGTATGACACCTCGAACATATTCATAATTCTGCAGTGTAGTTCAGGAACAGAATTTTACTTGAATCTTTTTTACTGCTTTTTGCTACATACAGTGTACTAATGCACTGAGTATCAAAGTTTATCTAATTATGGCGAAACAGTGGTTGTCAGTGCATTTGTCTTCCACCTCTGTGAGTAAGGTTTGATTCCAGGTCCATGCAGTTATCTGATTAAAGTTACCTTGGTCATATGTGAGAAGAGTGTCGTCCAGTTCCACTCGACCAAGCATTCCAGGTTTTGCCCAGGCACTCTAGTTTCTTCCTGTAATAACACTGGACCCATGAGGAAGAACAGCTTCAGTAACTGATAGGGTTATCTGGTATATATAAGAACAATTTAATAGCATGAAGCTGGCCCAGTTTGATATTACATGGCCCCTACAGCTTTGGGTTTAACATAATTTGGTGGTTAGTTTTCCCATATTGGCATACAGGTATGTCTCTTATATGTATCTGCCACCTTAGCTCAGATTATTGTATTAGGAATTTCTATTTTTTTTAGGCCATCAATCAGTATCTGTCTACTGGCAATGAACCTGGACTACTGGAACCAAACAAAGGCCACTGGAAGAGCATAGAACATGTTCTGTCCAAAATTGATCATGTTATTGCACTGGAAAGTGCCGTTGTCCACCCACAATTACAATACGCTGGCACATTAGATGGCCTGGTCTACTATCAGGGCAAACTTTGTGTAATTGACTGGAAAACCTCAGGAAAAAAGCGCACCACACTTAAAGATTGCTTCTCCTATCCTCATCAAATTGTGGCATATGCTGGTGCAGTAAATTTTGATCACAACTATTCTCCTATTCAGGTAGTCTTCTAAAAGGTGTTCACTCATCTAAAAATTTCCCAGCAGGTGCATAGGAAGCACATTTGAGTTATGGGGCACACTGGCTTTTGAAAAAGAAAACAAAGATATCATTTGATACCATGATTATCCATCCTTACTGTTACATTTTTTTTTTAAATCAAAGGTATTTTAAATCAATATGTATATACATTTATACTATGTATATATACTATATAACTCATAGCAAGCCTTTTCTTTCCAAGCTTTATGGTATGTAGTCTGATCCTGAAATAGAGCAAAACTATTACCATACTTATTTTTTTTGTTTAGTTTTAATATCATCTTTACACATGAGTTTCAAGATGACACTAAAATGAGACAAAAAAAGTTCCATGATGATGTTAATTCTTCACATCATGTTTTATCCTAGACAAACTTGTACATTGGGATGGATTTATCATGTGCATTACATCAAATATTATTGCACTGTGCAAGACTTAATGCATGGTACACAGACATCAGACAGTTCTATTAAACCCAACTTTGTGTATTTATTTTCACAGGTCTGTTCTGGCTTACTTGTTTTAGCCTATAGTGATGGCAGTCCAGCAGATACAATTTGGATGCAAACTGACACTTGCCAGCATTACTGGAGTGAGTGGCTTCTTCGAGTTGAATTATTTAGGCAGCTGGAGCAGCCTGGATGTTCAGCCACTTCACTCCACCAAAAAAAAGGAAACAGCATTAATGATCTGGCTCAATACATTGGAGGTATGTCAGTTTTAGCACAACTTGGCAATGTTGCATCAGAGCCTGAACCTGCAGCAGGATATGGGAATAAAGTACTGGAAGATGGTTGTTGCAACACTGCATCAAGTGAATGGTTGGAAACTAGTATTGATATTTTAGAGGAAGATCCAACATTGGTTGAATTTAAAGACAGTTCTGAATGTGACAACAACAATATAGATTGTGAACAAACTCTACAGAAGGATTCAAATCTTCACTGACCATTGTGAAATGACATGAAAAGAAATGTTTGCTGAGTAAGAATAAAGTTTAAAGGTCCTTTTCCACTGCACAAATTTTTCGTGAGAAGCACTTTTTTTTCTATCATGGACTTTCAGCTGGATCTGATGATGGGTCTATTGAATTTGAACAATGAGAAGTTGATCTGCAAAACAAAATTCACCTAGTGGAAAATGGGCTTAAGACTTAAACTCCCATGATATATATGAAAAAAATTCCTCATTTCTGATTGGCTAAGAGCAGTGCAATTTTAAGGTGACAGTAATGAGCATATTATTAATTGGATATATCATGGTTTCTCGTGGAACTTGGAAGAACATGCACTAGTGAGTTTTTAAAAACCATGTAATTCTTTTTTGCTTCAATTTGTCATTTATATTTTTTTTTAAACATTGATATTTGTCACAAGAGTCTGAATACTAACAACAGTTAAATAATTTCTTTGCATGCTATATTGACCCATGTAAAAATATTTACTATAAAACCATCAAGGAAGTCTTGAATGTTTTTGGATGAATCAAATACAGCCCACTATCGGTTAGTACCACATATCTCACAAACAAGAAGGCTTCCATGATTCAGGAAGGTGCATTTAGAACAACTCCACTGTGCACCTAAAGAAAGAATCCAGAAAACCATAAGTAAGCTGTTAAAAGCAGTTTTAAGAAATTCCTTGATAATTCATGGAGTAAATCATAATTGTGACGTGTCTTGTCTTTCAAATTTAACATAGATCCACTGTCTAGTTCCTTCTGCTCACACAACATCAAACTAATTCTTTAATTAACATATGAAATGGTTAACTTAAGTTAATTTTTAAAGCCATGAAAAAATCTGGCAGTACATGCTTAACTGTTTCTAATACATTCCACTGTAGCTTCATGTTTTAAATGCAATAAAGCACCTACTGCTTGTTTAGCACACATTACTTTAAGAGGTACTTTAAACATCACAGAAAATTTTTTTTCAGTTAAAGGGATATTCTTGACCTCAAAACTGAACTGAAAAACAAGCTAATACAAATACAAGATACCTTAACAATAAAAAGTATTTTTATCCTTTTATATCAAAGCAGTAAACCTGAACAGGAATAATAAGTGAGAACTTCCAACATCATCATGGTTAGCAGTTCCATTATTACCTAGCTCCAAATTTGAGCTTGTCAATAAAGTTGTTGAGAGTGCTAACATTTCATGATTGGCAATCCTGACATTGTTTTCATTAAATGAAGAGGTTGCAACAACTAAAATCTATGCCAAATCCACTTCTCCCACCCAGAATCATGTTGCCAAAGATCTGGTTGTGCTTCGTTTGGGGGATTGTTATTATCATCTTCAAATGTAATTGGCAAAATTTAAGGTTTTACTGACTCTATTAAAAATTGCTCAATAATTAAACATTCTCTCATGTTCATCTTAGTGACCTCATTTGCCTTACTTGGAAGCAATGATTCTTTTAAATTACAAACATGAGAATGTTTGTAACAAAAGCATATCTTTCTCAGACAAACTTGAAAATTCCCAAGTAAAAATTAATTTTTAACACAGGAGAACCTTGCTAACTTGAACCAAATTCAATTTCTTTCAGATTTGATCCCATTTTCCCTATCATTTACTATCATATAACTTGAACTCAGTTAATTTGAACTCCCTGCTAACTCAAACCAATTTTATACTCCCTAGGCTCAGATTTACCATGTTAATTTGAACTCTATCTTGCAAATGTTGGTCAGTGAGCCTGAAAGTGTCTGGGCATAGCTGTTTGACTAGTCAGAATCTTGAATCTTTACTGATAACATGACAATGTATGGAAATGTAATTCAAGCCCATGAAAGACCTTTCCAGAGTATTATCTAGGGTGAATAATGCACAACAATCCTTAAAATGTCTTACAAATTAGTTGTGAATAGCCTATCATAACCGTTCTAGTTTATCCAGTTTATTTTGTGGGGCTTTCATAAATTTGTACTGCCATATCTAAAAGAGCCAGACATTCAAATTCACTGAACTTGTACATGTGTTGTGGAATAGCAATTTCATTATAGACAGCTACTCAACCCATAGTGGCAGACATTGCAGTATGGTAATATCAGTATTAACGACAACACAATCAACCCTATCCATGAAGAAAAATTAAAATATTCTTAACTGACTGCACCAAAATGACTTGTAATAGTTATCATAAAACCACAATACCTTATAAACTGTTAGCATGATGCTTGAAATCCAATGCCCACCCCAATAACTCAAACCCCTGCTAACTCAAACTATTTCTCACTGCCTTTGGTAGTTCAAGTCAGCAAAGTTCTACTGTATGGGAAACTACCTCAATAAGACATACCCAAAACAATGACTTATGAGGCTTAGTGATTTAATTGATATCTGACAATTGACCATACTTTATTTTCCATTTTCACCTTCTCAAATCCAAAGGCTATAAAATTTTGAATCCAGCCAAACAAATATAATCAAAATGCTAGAACTATTTTCAATACATTTTACACCAAAATGTCCTAGCACAATCCACAAATTATGCCTGAAGAAGTATCAAATTCCCTTTAAATTTTTTTAAAATCTTATTTACTAACATGAATACTGACTGTACCTTCATCATTATGTGTTGGTCCTACGTTTGGATCTGGTAGGATACAGTTTATTTCTCGATTTACCAAGCTCCAGTCTTCCAAACTTGAGTCTGAAGGTGGAGTCAGCCGATCTAGACATGAATTTACAATTGTGTAAACAATGAAATTTGTGTATGCTTCACAAAAGGTTTGTTAACATCAGTAATTAGCAAAAGCCTTTTCCAGCTGACAGTTGGCAATGATAAGCCATTTCCAAATCAAAGCCTTTTAATTACTAACTGTTTTAAACTAAACATGCAGTACTTACATTGCACAGTCCTTTGATCAAGATTGATATTAAGATCATGTTCTGAAAGAGGTCTGCCTAATGGTGGTTTTTGACCTAATGAAAATCAACACAAACCAGTGAAACTGAACTTATAACTTGAATATAAAGCTAGACTTTGAAAATTATTTAATAGACATCCAGGCAGCTTTAACAAACAAGTTAAGCATCAAACCCATTTTAAAATGAAATAACATTGTGAAACTAACAGTATTCATTTCAATTTGTTTCATAGGTTTCTAGTTTTTTTCTGGGAAAACCATTATACAATCTTTATCACACTGACATGTTTATGGCATGGATTTATGTTACTCCAACATTAAATATGTTTTCATTTCAAACATTTTAAAAGATACCAATTTATTTAGTGTACATTATGTAAATATATAAAATGTCATGAAAAATCAACTGTAAAATCTAGCCTAAGGACAGCTTGGTGCATCTGTCCATTTTTACATTTTTATTTTGTGCTCAAGTGTTTGCCCTGTCTCCAGCAACTCATCATAATCACTATTTCCACAGTCCTCTACAGTGTACATGCATTCTGCTCTCATTAGATGGTTCAAAATCTCAGTCATAAAAATAATATTGACCTTACCATTATCAATGGAAGCTGGCAGACAAGGAACACTATTGGACCTATCAAATGGTTCTAGAGTAAATGAAACAAAATGAAGTTTAAGAATTACAGTACCCCACTATCAAGAACCAGTAAAGCATTTTACCTAAATTAATGTGACTATCAGAAATTTGGATTGCTGATTCTCTCTTACCAGAATTCAAATTCAGAAATTGCAGTGTTCTTACCAATGACTACAGTGTATAGGATTTTAAATGAGATATATTTATTTTGCTATGCTACTATTATTTATTTCTTTTTGTTTGCTTTTACTCCCCCATTTTTGGTACTTCCAGTCAATACTCATGTTAAAAATACCACTGCCCCAGGGTGTATTATTCTCAAATTGTTGATGTTATTGTAGGATTGTAAGCTGCTAACCATCAACATAAAGATTTTCTTGATAACCTAATAAATACCAACTCTACTCTATATATATAGTTCGGTCTTTAACTCATGAAGGGGCAGGGCTAATCCCCTTGACAAGTAAAATTGTCTGGCATTAGCCAGAGTAAAATGATAGAGTGTGTCCTTACCCCTTAACCGGTTAATTTCCAGAAACTTTCATGTTCAGATTAAGTTCTTCAATTTTGCTGGGTTAACTTGACGATTTAGAAATGCAAAACATCTAGTGCTCAAAAGCATCAAACAAGGCTTACTTTCAACTCACCTCACAATTTAAACTAAGATGCTTTGACTTTCAAATCCTTATAAAGTCCCAGGTCACATCTTAAAATTAGGAACAACCCAACCCATAAACCTTACCCTTTGGCCGAGGACTGGGAACAATGCGATGAGGTGTGTGAAGCCTGGGATCAGGTGGACGCAAAACATCTGCAAATGGAGAAAGAACTATCAATCCATGTTTTTGAAAAGTGAACATCCAAGGAAATAGAAATCAAATTCCTAACCTAACAACTACTATCCATATCATTTCATAGTATTAGTAAACCCAACATATAAAGTGAACCACGAGACAGAAAAATTTAATGTCAAAGGGTTCACAAGATTGTTTAAGAGAAAATTAAATTTAAAAAATTGAAATTGAAGAGATTATAATTTATTATTATTATTATTATTATTTGGATGAATCATCATCTTCCTGAAGCTCTATAGTACAATGGGATAAGGACTTGAATAAGCTGAGAAAAGTCTTCAAAGTCTTTTTAAAGTTTAAAAAAGTTATGCCTTGACTATCACACAGACCAAAACTAAATAAAACACTTTGACCTTACCTTGGCCATTTTCCACTTTATCAATGTTTTTAGATATTTCCTCAATAGCCCTTTTCAAATGATCATTTTCTTTCAAAAGCTGTTGTATTTGCTCGTTCTAATAAATACCAAACACAGAAGACAAAGTTTTCCCATTTCACTGTTGAATGAAATCATATTTCTTTAAATATATTATTGAAAGAAACAGTAACCAAATGCAGTCATTTAAATGGGGTGAAATGCCAGGGAACAAGTTTCAAAACTAAGGCACTAACATAATAATACAGCACTTAAAATTTTTTAAGGAAACTTACTGTTGGATTAGGAGCCACAAGATACCTCAGGTCGTACAAGTCATGATCTCGATCTGATATTTCCTTGATAAGTATTTCCAGTCGTTCTTTTTCAATGTGAACCTCCTTTAAAAAAGTTGACCCTTGGATTAAGTTGTGAGGAAAAAAACTGTGAAATTATGTATATATGCATGGACATGCTCCTTAATAAAAATCAATAACCAACATTTTACTTTTTAGAAATGTGAGAGCTTGGATATAACTTAAGAGAGATGAAAGATCATCAAGCTCTATACTCAGAAAATGATTTCTGAGCCCCAGACAGGGATCAAACCTACAACCTTCTGATGACTGGTGAGATGCTCCAACCATTGAGCTACCAAGACTCAGATGGTGAGCTAGGTGGAAGTTCGACATGAATGTGTGACCTAAGTGGAAGCCACTATATATTAATAATGATGGATGCAGTTTATGATTTTAGAAATGTGAGAGCTTGGATATAACTTGAGATGAAAGACCATCAAGCTCTATACTCAGAAAATGATTCCTGAGTATAGAGCCCCCTGTCTGGGGCTCAGAAATTGTTTTCTGAGTATAGAGCTTGACGATCTTTCATCTCTATTAAGTTATGGCCAAGCTCTCATCAATACTTTCTTAATTCCTACCAAAAAAATCTATAAACATTATACACTCAGTATTTTTATGCAAGTACCATACTTTCATTCTTCAAATAAACTGACAGACAACTGCTCAAATTACACAATAACACTGTTGTGTTTCAAACCTGTACTCACATATTTCAAATCTGTTGTTTTTAATAGTAAATGATTACACCATCAAAACTTAATAATGACTTATGTCTTAACAACATAGACATTGGTATAAAATACCTTACGGAGATTTTGAAACCTCTTCCTTTGTTGTGAAAGACAAGCTGGAAAAAAAAAGTAAAAATATACTGGGTATTTGGCTAAAGAGATTTCAAGCATAGGATAATGTGGGTATAACCAGCTGTGTTTGCAATTGTCAGCTTGATTCAGAAACTAACCACGTGCTTAGGTGTACACTAAGGTTTGTGGTCCTTAATCTTAGCACTCTCGCTATGCAATGCAAGGTGTTATGAATTAAAGTAATCCCATGGGGTGTGAGAGAGTTTGAATGTACGAATTAAGCTCACATGATTATAATTAACTCAAGTGAAACTTGAGTTGAAGTGCTCTAAGCATCAAAGGACCCTCTAAGTTCCAAAGACTTTTATCAAACCAAAGCAAAAAACAACAATAAATCAATCTAAAGTTCTTACACTCCTTTGACCTCTCAATTTTTATTATTCCTTAGTGACATAACTGCCATGACAAACCTTTAAGATATTCATCATTAGCGATGGGTTGTCTTGATGCTGTTGATACTGGCCCAATGCCACTGAATATGGGTCTCTGATACTCTTCTGGACTAGGAACCCCTGGTCTTACCACTTGATTGGGAATGGCAGGAATGAGAGCTTCACTTGATGTTGAAACATACGTTTGTTCAGTATCAGGTCTGTTTACCATTGTCAGAGGATTTATTGGTACAAACCCAGCATTTACTGGCAGACGTTGTGTCTCATTTCCCGTAACTGTACTATATGGACTTGGTAAAATAACAGCTCCTGGAACACGAGATGAACCAGCAGGCAGTGTCTGACTTCTGGTGTCAAATTGAGGTGGATTTGTGGTAACATAGTAAGCTGATTTATCACCAACAGTGCTCACTGGATGGTGCATCTGACCAGAATGTGAACTATGATTGCTAGCCAATGAGTAATAAGTTGGATCAAGACATACCTCTTGAGCACCACTAGTCAATGGACAGACACTAGCTGGAGAAGTCCTACTGCTACCAGTTGATGTTGTAACATCTGTGGTATTAATCTGGTAAAAATCATTTGTGCTATGGAGTGGATAAACAACATTTGGTGATGTCTGATTAATCCTATTACCTGCCCCCGTCAAACCAGGAATGGTACCTTGTGTATAAGCATTGTCATTTAATGGTGGATAGCTCTCTCTGGGTGAAATCTGCCTGCCACTAGGCATGGCTGTAAAATGAAGAATACCACCTGGAGTGGTCAATAAACCATGGTGACCTGCACCAGCTGTTGGATGATGATAACTGCTATTAATAGGTGAATATACCATTCCAGATGACATATGACTAGGTGGAACACTTGAGTACTGGTTAGGTGTCAGGGTGTAACCAGCATTTGTTACTGGTGCATGAGACTTGGGGACAACCCATGGGGTTGGTATTACATTGACAGGGGTTGAACGACCACTTGAATGTCCTGAACTAGTGCTGCCCGTTGAATTGCTACGGTTGAAGCCAACCGGAGAGCCTGAATTGGCAGTTGATCCAGGACCAACTTTAGGTCCAATAGCTTTAAGCCCTTTCATGAGAAAATTAGGAATGTCATGAGTTGGGGAACTTCCATAGAGACATTTTATGCTTTCTCCTTCCAAAATCCTGAGGCAGTAATCTGGATCAGTCCCATACTGAAAAAAGAAAGTGCAACAGAAATTTGAAAAAGCTGTCTTAACCATAAAAAAATTGGTTCATACACATGTAAAAAACCCATGGGATAATAAATCATCACCATTACAAGAAAACTATTATTTCCAATACATGAAGGATGACATATTTTACAGTATCCTTTCAAATTTTTCTGTCTTTAGATTTTTCACCACAAGATTTTGTTCCAAGATGTTTAAGCAAACTTAAGATATTAAGTAAATTTAAGATTATGCCAATGTATTTTTGTCAAAACTCAATGTGAATTAGATACTTCAGTTGACCCAGCGATTCCCCATTGAGTGGTAACTTCCCCTGGAGGAGGAAATTCTCCTCCCGACATGGTAACCACAACGATTAAATTGCTAAAAATACTTCACATAAACTTCTCAACAAAACAGCGACTAAGTGACATTCTTGCCAAGCCCGATTTTTTGGAATACTTACATAATTTCATTAATTACAGTACCAAATTAATTACACCCAAACAAAGGCCGTTCCATTTGGCAATCCCCATCACTGCGTCGAAGATCCTTGTCATTTTATAAAATAGGGACGAAAGGCTCTACGTGAACTAACGTTGATATCCTGTTTCGAGACTGCGAAAACGTCCACGTCGTTGTTAGGGCTGAAAGTAACTGTCTTGTTTCTAAGTTTTTTGACGAGTGTCAGAAACCTGACATGAAATGGCTTCTGATAAAGGGGTTGCTATTTTAAATAAACAACTCGGAATCCATTCTCAGATTGCCATAGTAAACTTGCTCTTGATCTAAAAATGCTCTCTGGAACTTGACGTGACTAACAAGTACAAGGATCAGGAGACCGGAACATTTCAAAGACTCACCTCTCGAACTATTCTTGCCAGAATTTGCTCCGGAATTTCTGGGAACTTTCCTAGGTATTTTTCAATCAATGGCTGCCCATCTTCCTGGCTTTCTGCAGCCATGACTTCTCAACGAACTTCCTGTCGTTTCCAGCCACTTCTAACTACAAATTTCAACTTACGACACCGAATTTATTTTTTAAGCAACACCATTAACACGTCCACGAATCATAAGAAACGGAAACCGATCACCAAAGCTTTAAAATATTTCTATCAAATCACCTAAGATAACTTTCGAACATATCAGCAAAACATAGTAGCACGTGACCAAAAACGTAACGCACGTCTAGTCCCGATTCAGTTACGATTGCACTTGTAATCGGAATATCGTCGGTGATCACCGTCTGTTCCGAGAGTAATTACGGAATGTAAATTTCGAAAATTCTTTGATTTTAATGTTGCGAAGTGGCAGGAAATGATATAATTCTTTGGGAAATCATTTGTATCGGTGTTGTGAACGATGGAGAAATGTGAAACGAAGCCGTGCATTGTGGTCGATATCACTTCAGATACCATATGACCTTGGTAAGAGTTGTGGTTTGGCCATTACTAAAGTATTTTTCCGAGATGAAAGTAAATTTACTTAGTTAAAAAAGTACTTCATTGGTTTTACAGCCATAATTTATGCTGTAATTTTCCAAGTATATTTCATGGGGAAAGTCGACTGTTGTCGGTGCTAACTTTAGGGATGGTAAATATGTTGTGATATTCTCGCTTGAGATTTGACGTCTTCGCCTTAAGGGGGTTGAGACGTTTTTACCTAGGAAATATTGCAGTTGCTGAGGACAGTTCATTTGAATCACCAGTTAACTTATTTATGCAGAAATTACAGATTTAAAAATAATCAAGGAACTGAATGTACTGAAATACTGGCAAAGATTTTTCATTTGGTGATCTTTGCCCAAAACTCTAATTGTAATTCAATTTATAATTACATCAGCTGTTAGAAAGACTCTGATTCTCATTTCACATGATGAAAACACATTTTTTCCAGCCTACGATGCAATAAATCTTAAGGGTGAAGCCCTACCTTTTTTGATACCAGGTGAATTGCCTTCCCCCCAAATTTGTGAAGCAGACCTGAACCATCATAAAGGCATATTGCTGCTCATCTTTGAAGCCAATAAACTTGACTTTATGAAGTTGTGGAACAAATAAATTGTGGTCCAAGAAAGTGAGGGGCGTAGTAACTAGCGGACAAGAGGGGCACATGCTCACAAAACATTTTCTCAAGGAGATGAAATCAAAGTACTTTTTTCTTTTTAAAAATGCATTCATTTGACAATAAGGATGTATAGTCAATAGTATCTATTTGAAGGTACCTTTCCTTATGCAAAACTGTTCCATAGAGCTTAACTGTGCTCCCTCAAGTTTAATTCATTAAGGGGCAAGGCTCATCCCCTTGATGAGTAAAATTGTTTGGCATTAGCTACAGTAATTTGCCACTTAATGGGTTAAAATTGCTTTTTATTCTCCTTGAAATATTGGAGCAATGCAGGCTGTTAAGCTTCAGTTTAAGCTGGTTATCCTACCATTACATGTTCCATGAAAAAAAGTAGGTTATTCCCCTGGATGTGAGTTATACAAAGTGGAATCAGTACACACAATATAACAGGACTGAACTGACAAAATATGTAGGAAAGAAACTGATATTTTGAGCCAAATCCTGTCACCAGATCAAGCATTGTAATTAGCATTAATGAACAGGCTACCATTGAATACCATTTTCCTGCATGGACCTGGGTTTATTGATTCTTTTTCACCAAATTTCGTTTTCTTAATTTAAGTCAAAAGGTTTTTTTGGCTTATCTATCAATGTCATGTCCAGGTGTATTAAATCTTCTAGGTGCTGGGTGGGGAAACATCATCTGGAAGAAGCCATGAAAAGTTTGGAAGATGTTTCCTTCCAAGTTCTCTGGAGTCCATTCTTCTTGAATTCAAACACCCCAGAAGAAGGGATTCCTGTTCTGGAATATCTCAGCAGAAAATATGGTCCACAAGCTGCAGCTGCAGCTCAAAGTGGGAAAGGTCCACTCAATGAAGCAGCTGAGAAATATGTGAGTTCAGTCAGTATTTAGTCATTCAATTTAAAAGTTGACATTACATCATTCACTAGTTTGCGTTA
This sequence comes from Heliopora coerulea, assembly GCA_030142905.1. NCBI lineage: Eukaryota > Metazoa > Cnidaria > Anthozoa > Scleralcyonacea > Helioporidae > Heliopora > Heliopora coerulea. The sequence continues at coordinate 46,950 of JASJOG010000564.1, read as the reverse complement.
TGAGATGTAGTTGTGTTATGTAAAGTTGTGGGACATTATGTAGCATGGTGGGGCAATTTATAAAGTTGTGGGACGATTTGTAACGTCACGCGTGGATATGTATGGGACCAGATTTACTGTTGTGGGGCGTTATGTAGTGATGTGGGCGCCATCTAGGCTTGTGGGACGTGGCGTTTGTGACGTCATGTAGCGGTGTGGAACGTTGCGTAGAGTTTTGGGAGATTTGGACTCAAAGATCCGGGATAGTGAGGCTTGACTACCTCCACTGAAGTGAAGAATAACGGTTAAATGGCTTTCCATCCCTCAATATCCGGCCTGACAAATGTGCGTTTTTGCAAAAACGTTACTTAGTGAAACGTTCTGTTGAGCCGTGACACAATTGTCTCTCACAGTTCCTATTTTTTTTTCTCTTACAGGATTTGAAGTTTGATACCAGCCGTTTCATTGTCGATTCCCTCAAGTCGCACTGCCTCTTGGATTACGCAAAATGCATCGGAAAACAAAACGAGATGGCCGAAGTGCTATTTCAGTTCTATTTCAGAGACGCAAAGAGAATCGACAAACCAGCAGTGTTAAAAGAAGCTGCCGAAAGTTGCGGAATAGATTGGTCAGCGGCTGAGCAACACATGAGCAAGCCCGATGTCGTACCTCGCGTCAAGAGAGAAGCATCAACAAGCGCTCATGGAATCAACGGAGTTCCTCATTTTAACATCTACCTCAAGTCAAATACGGCTAGAGCACTTCAGTTCTCAGGAGCCCAGCCTTCCACCGTAATGGTGAAAGTTTTTCAAAGACTTCTGAATTATGCCAAATCCAGAGTTTAGGGCTGAATTTTTTTTAGCGATCTGTGTTGTGATTAACAGGTGTGATATTTGCTTTAAAAAATTTACCTCAGGTGGATGTGGAGATACACCGTTTAGAAAATGTATATCTGTAGCTTAGGTTTTTGCTCAGAAGTTCAGTCTTCTTAAAGCCAAGAGTCAAAGTTTTTATTTACGAAGATATAGAACATGTGTTGTGATGAAGACCTTGATTTTTAAAGAAACTGTGATCAAGTCGGATACTCAACAAAACACATGTAACCGTATTCTTCAATAAAAGTCTCAACATGATTTGAGTACCGTCTGCGCTATGATGGCCGGTCCCCCTTACACATCTGCTGAATACAACTACCAGAATGCCTTTCGAAATCTTGTTTTTAAATGTTAATCGGAGCAATTGTCAATGTTTGCATGAAAACGAAAAACCCGCAAAGTATTTTGGTAGTTGTATTCAGGTGACGTATTACGGGGAGCCGACTATTTAAAACGAAATGGTGGCTCTATATATGTCTGTCTAGCCACGTTTTATTTCCAGTACGCACCTCGGACGACTTTACTACGACTTTCGTGCCGACCTCAGAAAACGCCCGAAACAATTTGATAAACATAAATCAGTTGTTTCATTTTTTTTGGCTACTGACTTTTTGCCCAATTGCATGCAGGAGACCAAAGATGTCGGCTGGGGGCCCGGGGCGCAACCAAGGTAGGGGGCATTAGTAAGTAATTTTACGCCAAACATTGTATCACGAGCCATATACATTTAACAGGCGTGTCTACAAGTTTCACATACTTTCTTGGAAAGCTTTTGTGGTTTCGCTAATTCTCGCATAACTTTGCAAGTAGATATGTAAGTTAATTTACACTGATTAAGACCAAGTATGAAGTCAGCATCCCCAGTTTACATCGCACCTCAATAAAAAGTTTACTCTGTTAGCTAGGCTACGGTACATAGTGTGTACTCTGATAATGTCTTACTTGATAAGTTACTACAAAGGTTAAAATATGTCAACGTTATGGGAAAGAACTCTATACAAGCCTGTTCAAATTATACGATGCACGGTTTCTAGCCCACACGTCTATCACTACACAATGTTTGTCTGGATATATTCCTCGAACTTGGTGAAGGTTATTGACAAACTACTGCCAAAACTAAAGTTGCTGCAGGACGTCAGGTGTAAGCCATAACCACTTTATCGAACGGTACGAAGATGCCATGATTTGGTTTGCTACAAATACATCACAAGCCAGCGTCAGAATCAAGTAATGTAGACATGCTCAAAAGGCAAAAGGTTACCGGCTTATAAATTACCAGCCAGGGTAATCGGGCTTCGCCCGGGATTATGGAGAACAAATGAAAAAGTTCCCTTTTCTTTCAAATATGATTTTAGAAAATTGAATAGTTCCTCACGAGGAAATAATTGTGCACAGAGTACCAGAGATATGTATAGATAATCTTATTGTTTCTGTACCATGGTTTCTTTTTTGAGGTATTTTCTGAGGTATTAATAGCTAATGTTACTCATCTGGTCATGGTGAGTTCGAAAATGTAATTGAATCTTCTGTAAGTCTTGTGGTTCTGGAGTTTTAAGGTAACAGACAAACGTCATGACGCTCCAAATTTATATACACAGATATGCTGTTCGCGTAGTGCAAACAGAACGGGCGGAACGCATTTTTTTAAAAAAAAAAATCTTTTTGACTTGAAACAAAAGAAAAAAAGTTATAGAAGACATAAAAGTTTGGTCCGTCAACCCTTAGTAATAACTTCTAAATCAGTTTAAAATGACATTTCAAACCTTTCCATAAACCAAGCAAAAACATCTTCCCGCGTATGAAACGTCACATCTTGGTACAGCGGATTTCAAAAAGGTTTATAAAACTAATCGCAATGACGTAGTAGCTAAACGTTGGCAGTTATGGGAGCTAGTTTAATTTCGTAAAGGATTTTGAATGTGCAACCGTCATTACTGCCACAAGAGCATTCTTTAGGATCTGACGCCTTGAACATTTATGTACACCACAAAGGAGTTCACAAAAGACAGGAATGATAGCTTTCATTATAAAAGCCTGTTTTTAAGACTCCACAACATACGTAATGTCTTCTTACCACTTAAAAAATCGTTGTCCGTTAAACTTTCCGTCATGTTTTCCATCTACAAGAATAAAAAAAAGATTGTATGAAAATGGAGAACTAAAAAGAGTTCATGATATAAAAATAGGTTACTGCGTAGACAGTGTTGAATAAGGTAAAAAGATGAAAGATTGATAACTGCCGTGACTGATCTCAAAGAATTGTATTGTTTCGAGCAAAGGTCCTTGGTAAGATCCTGCAGAACGCGCTCCACCCTCTGAAGAAGGGCATTTATACGCTTTAAGATGTACCCTTCCCCTCTTCGGCATTACCACCATATATTGACTGGATTCGTGACCATGCTCTCGGCAACGGTCTCCGTAGCTCTGTTGGCAGAGCATCGCACTAGATTCGCGATGTCGCGGATTCGACTGCCAGCCGGAAGGCCCAAAGTTGCATTTTTCACAACAGGTCCCGGTCGGGTCTTAAAAATATCCAAAAACTCGAAACTTTCCTCTATCATAAAATGTAGATTTCTAAATTAGAATTGGAACATGTGGTATTTACACTCTCACACTCTGTTAATCGAGCGCAGATGCTACAATATCCTTTGCTCGAAACGTTGGATTTCTGTACGATCAGTCATGGCGATTACCAACTTTTGAACTTTTTACGTTAACACGAGCATATGCTGAAACTAAACAGGAAGAACTGAAAAAACCCCCCAAAAACATAGTAAGCAAGTTTATGAAAATCACCTTCTCTGTCAAGTTCTAGTCCAAGGTAAACGGTGTCAGATTTTGAAGGAAGATAGCCAATGTATTTCACTTTTCCACGGCCAATTTTCCCGCGCGCTCTCGTCACCAACACCTCCATACCCTGGTCAATCTCTTGTGGCGTACTCGGAGCGAATGGAGTACCTTTCCTGGGACTAGTCCTGACAGACGACTGTGGTGCTACATCTGAGGAGTCTGGAGACGATGGGGAAACATCCATTTGATAACCTCTCACTGAAAAGTTAGCTCCTCGAGATGTTGGGGTTGACCTTGATCTTGAAGCTACCGATGTTGATCCTGGGAGATTTTCATAAGAACCTGAAGATTGATATGGTATATACTGACTAAGTGTATGCGAAAAAAGGTATTATGTTACAAACAGATGGAATGGCATCAGACGTAAACAGGCTAACGTAGTATAAAATTGGGAAGGAACAGAAAGAAAAAGTAAGACAAAAAAAGGAAGCAAAGTAAAGGGACAGGAAGGAAAAACGGAGAATTGTATAAGGCAGAACACGATGGGATGAAATGAGATAGGATGGGGTATAGCATAAAAATATAGGATTGGATAGGATTGGATAGAATAACCAAGGAAGAAAGGAATGGGAAGGGTATGGGTAGGACAAAGCAATATGGTAAAAAAGGGGAACCATAAGAAAAAAGGGTAATTATTGGGAAATAAGCGAAAGCGTCTGTATAATTGGACATGAGAGAGGGGAAAGGGCGTGGAACAGAGTGGAAGACTAAGGACGAAAGAGAAGTGAAGCTAAGAAGAGAGGAGGTATGAAAGGCAAAAGAAGAAGAAAGTAAAGAATGGAAAAAGAATTGGAATGAATATGGAGGAAAGGGTAAAAAACGGTCAAGAATGAGAAGGATAGGAAAAATAATGCGAGAGAATAGGAACAGAAACGACCTAACACGAAGCGAAAGGAATACAAAGGAAGGTCAAAGGACCGATGGAAAAAGAAATCAAAGCAAAGACAAAGTAAAAAAAAAATCAGGCAAGAGTATATTTTTACCATGCTATCCAACAGTTACAACCATTGTTACCTGAATGATATGTATGAGGTCTTTGTCGCTTTTTCCTTTCTCTTTTACTATGCTCAACTCCGCCGTCTAGAGCCTGTCTTTCTCTGGACTTTCCTCTACCCTGGCTACCATAACTTTCCAACCATCCGTTCTGCAGCAACGCCGAGGAAGTGATGGAATCCGAGCTGTAACTTCGCGTCGAAAGGTAACGACTGACGTCGATATCGGAAACATCCGAAGACACAGCTCCGTCAATGGACGTCTTGCGTCGCCGGACGCCGGTCGTAAAATCACGAGCTGGGAGATATGACTCCGTGGCGAACTGACTGTATAACGAAGGTGAATAGTCATCGTGTCTTTGAACACGAACCTCACCATGGTCAGTTCCAGAAATTTTCGAACTGTAACCGGTCGGCTTTTGGTGGCCGTTTCTGAAACTCCGTATATCGTAGTTTCCAGAAATGCCACTGTCTTGTCTGATTGTGGCTTCGCCGTCGGATTGACGTCTTGATATGAACCTTGACTCGCTGGTCCCCAGGTAACCATTCACAGGGGGAGATTTACTCTGTTCATGCATTCTTTCTGAAGCACCATCATTGGTCGAAGAATAGTAAGTTTTTCCATATATAGAGGCATTTCCGGCTTTGTACACTTCCATTTGTTTGGACATTATTTCTAGTTTTCTTCTCAGTTCCCATTTTTCTTTTTCTAAAAGCTTCACTTGGTCTTGCAGGCTGGCGTTCACAGCCCGGCTTTCCATGAATTCTTCATCCAACTTCTTGTATTTGTCTAAGTAGACGGGAGAGTAACGGAAAGAATCTTGACGAAGAGTGTTTAACTGTAAACAGGACGAGACAAGAAAACACAGATTATATATTGTCACATTTACTTATGATCAACACGTTCACCTGCAAATAATCATATCCTAACTTTCGTCAGCGATACGTTAATTTCACCTCTCATTCATACAACTGGCATGTTTCGGCAATTCATTCAGTTTGATTAACTCTTTCTCGGCAGGATAAGTTTTGCCTTATTTTAATCTGGCTAACACCAGACGATTTAACTCGTGAAAGGAAGACATCCTGCCGAGAAAGAGTTAAGGGTTTTAAAATAAAGTCGAGATATCACTTCTTCAAATTTCTGTTTTTTTGATTAGTAACCCGAGTCTTGGGTTTTCAAGAAGATTCTGCTCTTTGCGATTTGTGTTTTTGTCATATACCTTTCTCCTTTTCGTAATAAATCAGTCCAAATACATGAACTTATATCATCATATAGCACTTCAACGACACACTTGCGGCGAGATCACTACAATATCCCCAACCATTATATTACGGACAGGGATATCAACTGCAACATAAAGTAAATGGTCAATACAGGAAAGGACACTAGGAATCATATCACTATTAAGTATAAAAATCGAAGCCCAGCGAAAAAATCTCATGGAAAAGGAATAACTGGGAAAAAGTTTATGAAGATCTAATATTAGCACCAAACTGCAAACCCGCAACAAGGGACAGTAACCATGACTCACGCTTGGTAGGACATATTTCGTGCAAGGACCAACATCGGGCCATCCTCCGAATTACGGTGAAGAACCAAAAAGTAGTAGAAACGTAGGGTAGTAAGTGACAGCGGAGGAAGAACCATTACCTGTTCGGCAAGCGAATTATTCACACTCTTCAACTCCTTCACTCTCAAATCATGAGTCACTTTTGTACGCTCCATTTCTGTCTGAAGAAGTCGCTGGGCTTGTTTCATGTCTAAAATCTTTTTCTCTAAATCTGTACATTCCACCTCCTTTGTATTCAAAGCTTGGGTCAGTTGGCGAACAACGTCTTCCTGCTCCTTAGCGGCTGCTCGACTTGTCTAAAAAATTATTTTAAAGCAAAAAAAGTCGACTAAGAAAGATGCAACAAGTTGCAGTTCGGTGGGCTGAGATTGCTAGATTTTCTTCCGTCGCTCGACATACGGCTTGACACCTAAGGCGGGACATACGCGATGCGATTGTCACACACGATTGTTCAATCAATCAATCAGTCAATCAAAATCTTTATTTATCCACGGATGTCTCTTCATACATGTATGCTCTTCCAGAGAGCCGTGCAAAAATAAATTAATTTTAACTATTTATAAAATTAAGTACTAAATTATGATATATATATATATATATATATATATATATATATAAGTTACTGAAATTCCATTACGTCAACACAATATTAAAAATTTAAAACTAAAATATACACAGTATTATGGGAGTGAGCGGAGAAAATTTGCATAATTTCTCGCAACTTGACATGCTTTAGGGAGTGAATTCCAAAGCACTGCACCCCTAAAAGAGAAACTTCTTTTCCCAGACTCGTTATCCGGTCTAGGTACGAATAAGGCGTGAGTCGAGTTTCTCAAATTGTGATTGTGCACTGAGCTAGTTGTAGAAAATATATCACTTAGGTAAACGGGCACTTTATTGTTCCTCCTGATGAATCCGATTCAGTCACCAGCGTTTTCAGGAAGTACACATTTTGCTGTTCATTACCAGAAAATATACTATCATTAACGCCAACCTCATTAACGCGAAAATACATTCATTCTATTCAGTTGACATTCCCTAGCGTAGATACGCAACCATTTGCATTGAAGGGCATTCTATAGCGCCAACCGACGACCATTAACACCATTCTACTATACTTTAGGGTTAATAAAATTTCAATTACCCAAGAGAAATATCTTGCCTAATCGAAATTTTATTATCCCTAATGTATAGTAGAATGGTGTTAATGGTTGTCGGTTGGCACTATAGAATGCCATCTGATGCAAATGGTCGCGTATCTACGCTAGTGAATGTCGATTGAACAAAATAAATGTATTTTTGCATTAATGAGTTTGAGGTTGGCGTTATTGATAGTATATTTTTCTGGTAATGAACAGCAAAAGACGTATTGCAACAACCGTGAGCGAATCGTAAGCAGGAATTGTGCTGCAAAGAGTTGACTGCATACGCCAAGGTGATCACTCTTATGCGACGATCGTATAATGTGTATAGGGGCCTAAAGATCACGAATATGTTTACAAAACATGACGAAATACAAAAATGGTCGCAAAGCATGATGGTATCGAGAACCAGAAGAACATTTTCAAATGCAGGTGTCTATCTCAGTATCTTTAGGCTTTGAAAGGACCTTCCTTCCACACAATAACGTCGTTTCCTTGGCCTTTTAATCTCCAATCCCAGCTGTTAAGTTTTTCTACTGCGTCCATCGTCTTACGTGGTCGTGGAAACTTGAAAGTTGGGTTTTCTTGGCAGTTTTTAAGGAATGTGTCACCTATCCCACATTTACAGCAGGGAAAAAAATAAAATTCTGTGTACAGAGGGCGCTGGTGGTACAGCGGTAGTGCACGTGTCTGTCACCACTGTGACCAGAGTTCGATTCCTATTCCATGCAGTTATCTGATTAAAGTTACCTTAGTTACATGTGAGAAGAGTGTTGTCCAGTTTGACTCTTCCAAACATCGCAGGTTTTCTCCGGGTACTCCAGTTTCCTCCTGTAGTAACACTGGACCCATGAGGGGTGGCCCTTACTGGACCTCTAGGGAGAACAGCTTAGCTAGCTGATGGGGTTATCCAGTATAAATAAAGACACTTTACTCCTAACATTGTGAGGTGGATTGCCCTGTAACTCAGCTCTCAGATACCATGCATAAAACTGAATGCAGTAAACTTTCCTCGTCTACATACCTCGGCCAAACTCAATGCTTTTGCGAGCTCCATCTCCTTCGCGCGAAGTTTCACTATTTCCTTTCCATACGCTGCAGTTTTCGTCTCAAGTTTCTTTATATAGTTCTCTCGCTCCTTAATTTGGCTTCTAAGTGCAGTCGTCTCATCATCTTCCGGTCTTTCGCTACGAACTTCAACACTGGCGTTGGTATGTCCATTCGTTCGTTTCAGCGGCTGCTTTAGAGAATCCAGGAGCTCTAAGAAATGAGACAAAAGACATCATCTTGCAACACCTTAAACACGGACCATATGATACTACGTGTAGTATAACCACAGCAACTCTCACCCACAGGCTGGAAAGCCCAAACTGAAGTCATCAGTCCCAACAGTCCACATTCACAATTCCTGTAATCGCTCATCAGTTCTAACCACTGCATGCACTTCTACGAAAGTTCACGAGGAAAATCCCTTGGATGAATGCCTGGATGAGTTAATGATGAACTGACAAAGTAATGACAGAATGGGCTAGAAAATTGGTGATCAGAGGAACTACAGATCATACCAACGGACAAACTAGTGATGGTATGGACAGACGAACTAGTGATGGTATGGACAGACGAACTAGTGATGGTATGGACAGACGAACTAGTGATGGTATGGACAGACGAACTAGTGATGGTATGGACAGACGAACTAGTGATGGTATGGACAGACGAACTAGTGATGGTATGGACAGACGAACTAGTGATGGTATGGACAGACGAACTAGTGATGGTATGGACAGACGAACTAGTGATGGTATGGACAGACGAACTAGTGATGGTATGGACAGACGAACTAGTGATGGTATGGACAGACGAACTAGTGATGGTATGGACAGACAAACTAGTGATGGTATGGACAGACGAACTAGTGATGGTATGGACAGACGAACTAGTGATGGTATGGACAGACGAACTAGTGATGGTATGGACAGACGAACTAGTAATGGTATGGACAGACGAACTAGTAATGGTATGGACAGACGAACTAGTAATGGTATGGACAAACTAGTGATGGTATGGACAGACAAACTAGTGATGGTATGGACAGACGAACTAGTGATGGTATGGACAGACGAACTAGTGATGGTATGGACAGACGAACTAGTGATGGTATGGACAGACGAACTAGTGATGGTATGGACAGACGAACTAGTGATGGTATGGACAGACGAACTAGTGATAGTATGGACAGACGAACTAGTGATGGTATGGACAGACGAACTAGTGATGGTATGGACAGACGAACTAGTGATAGTATGGACAGACGAACTAGTGATAGTATGGACAGACGAACTAGTGATGGTATGGACAGACGAACTAGTGATGGTATGGACAGACGAACTAGTGATGGTATGGACAGACGAACTAGTGATGGTATGGACAGACAAACTAGTGATGGTATGGACAGACGAACTAGTGATGGTATGGACAGACGAACTAGTGATGGTATGGACAGACGAACTAGTGATGGTATGGACAGACGAACTAGTAATGGTATGGACAGACGAACTAGTAATGGTATGGACAGACGAACTAGTAATGGTATGGACAAACTAGTGATGGTATGGACAGACAAACTAGTGATGGTATGGACAGACGAACTAGTGATGGTATGGACAGACGAACTAGTGATGGTATGGACAGACGAACTAGTGATGGTATGGACAGACGAACTAGTGATGGTATGGACAGACGAACTAGTGATGGTATGGACAGACAAACTAGTGATGGTATGGACAGACGAACTAGTGATAGTATGGACAGACGAACTAGTGATGGTATGGACAGACGAACTAGTGATGGTATGGACAGACGAACTAGTGATAGTATGGACAGACGAACTAGTGATGGTATGGACAGACGAACTAGTGATGGTATGGACAGACGAACTAGTGATGGTATGGACAGACGAACTAGTGATGGTATGGACAGACGAACTAGTGATGGTATGGACAGACGAACTAGTGATTGTATGGACAGACGAACTAGTGATGGTATGGACAGACGAACTAGTGACAGAGCAAACGGACAAAATAAAGGTAATAGTTTTTAACCTTTTCTACATAGTAATAGTACGGAAGATGGCGATGGAAGAACTAGTAAACAAAATTGACAAAATGGTGCACAATTGGGCGAATCTCGCTGGGTTTCCCATTTATTCATTTGTCCATCCGATAGACAAAATGGATAAATGGGAGATGAACAAATGGATAAGCGTGAAACCCAGCGAAAAAGAACAAGGAAGACTGGCAGTCAGAAGTATTTGATTGTGAAGTCAAACAGACGAATTAACAAAAGCAAACAAAGAAACAGGGTAACCAATATGTCATACCAAGAGTTATTGACATCTTTTACTCATTGTCATGAAGTACATTTTAAATTTTAATACTATTAATTACCCATAATTACCTCTGAGTTTATCCTCTGACCAGGGCTGCGACTCAGCAGGCTGATAGTTACCAGTAATCCGTGGGGAGGACCCATATGAACGCACGGAGCCTACTGGACTCTGACGATCCATCAGGCGTCGTAAGGACGTCGTGGAAGTTTGCTCTGTGCGTGGCAATCCACTGGGGTCATGTAATGTCCCACCATTAGGCCCAAGCCTCAAGGTTCGCGTTACGCTCCTGTCGTTTCCAGACTCATTGCTTAACTCGCTATCACGCGGTGATACCAAGGGCGAAATAACCGAGTAATCTTGCCTGGTGTATGACAGTGGGGAAAAGGGACGACTGGGAGCAGATGTGTACAAAGGAGGACGACGAATCTCCTGATCTCCGAAAATTGACCCGGCTGGACTACGCCTGGTCAATGTGTCCGTTTGCAGGTCATCTAGTAATGGATACCTTCCACTCTCTTTCAAACTACCGTCCGCATCAGTAACCCGTGGCTGCGTTTCCCCCATCGGGTCAGCGGAATTTCGCCCCCTTTCGAGAGTCGTAGGAGCACTGGGCACGGGATTATTTCCATTACCAAAGATCAGGTCATCAACTTTAACTCTTCCAGTGTCGTAACGAGTAGTTTCGTCATTTCCACCAACTGGTTCACGGCCGGAAATAGATGGGACAGACGATATTTCCGTAGGAAGTAAATTCGAGGTCACATTTCCGCTTGGGCGTTCTCTTTCTTCCAGGAGGGGTCGGTCATCTTCAACTGATCCGTGGCCACCGGGACCCGGGACTGGGGAGGGATTATCCGGTATATCAACGTGGGCGTCCGGCGTTGATGGTTCTTCGGGAACATTCGCAATTGCTGTGCTGTCGTCGGGTTCCGGAACTGGTTCAGGATCGAGAGCATTGAGAATTTCTTCGTGATCGTGGGTATCCGGGGCTTCTTCGGCATCGGAAGCCTCCGCAATTTGCTCGTGATCGTGACCGTTTAGGACTGGGATATGATCGCGGGCGTCATCTGCGTTGACTTCCAGCTGTTGGTCATTGTTTTCGCCATTGGAACCCAGTAAAACTGGCCTCGTTTCCAAATCTTCATGGGACGATAAACTGCATGAAAACTCTGTATCAGATGATTAAAATCAGACATTAAAATTAACGTTTAAAACTACTTACAAAATAAACGAAGAAATGGTAAAAAGGTCAGATATTCAAGATGTCCGATTTGGGTGGTAATCCCAAACGCTCTGTGTCTCACATTTCAACGTTAAGGAGACATCTATTTTAAGAGATATCCACATCAACCATTTTTAACCCAACTAAAGGCCGAGTAAGAAAACTTTGATGTCTTTAATATCAATCATCTGCTGGAGTTCCGACTTCTTCTCCAGGCCTAGTTCCGCAAAATTTTATGGTATAAAAATTATGGGATCCAGACATGATACACCCTTATTCTGTCGACACGCTGGAACAAAATTCAAAAGTTGGCTACTGCCGTGACTGATGGCAAAGAATTCCAACGTTTTGAGCGAAGTTCCTTCGTCAGAGAAAGAAACGTGTTCTTTACGATCAATCACGGCATTTATCAGCCTTTGAATTTTTTACGTTATTAAAAACAAGTCATTAATAATTCATGATGAAGAAATAAAGGAAAATCATAATCATGCCATGCCTTTATATGCGATAAAAACACGCTTACTTTTCTCCTCTAATTTTTTCAGCTTAGAAAACATTAATTTTCAAGCTTTCTATGCAAACAAATGTGTTAAGGGGTTAGTTTTTGAAGCCATTTAAAAAGCTCGCAGTACGTTCTTTATCTGATCTAAAACACTCGGCTGTCCTCTCGTGTTTTAAATCCGATAAAGCACCCCTATTCGTTTTTTAAATATTATTTAACACTGTCGACGCAGTATCCTGTTTCCATATTTTTGACTGACATACAGACGTTTGGTTTCTTTAGTACAAATTCTCTCCTGCGTCGCTCGGTCTTTACAAAAACTCTACCATAAATGATCGTGGAAAAGACAATTTTCCTCTAACTTTAATAAGAAATGAAAAATGTCTGACAAAAAAAATACTATCACCCACAACTCACCAGCGGAATCATGAACTGAGACTGAAGAGGCTCTTTCTTCCGTGGTTACTTCTCCGTTCTCTGGAAGTTCGGGATTGGAATTCTGATCGTTACCATCGTTTTCGCCATCCATCACTAGAACAGATTAACGAAACAGTAATTTGAATGCTAATCACGAGACCGTCCAACCCACAACCTTTGATACTCCAGTCCAACACTCTACCAACTGAACTACAAGATTATCCAACTTACAACATTTGATACTTCAGTCCAACACTCTACCAACTGAACTACAAGATCATCCAACCCACAACCTTTGATACTTCAGTCCAACACTCTACCAACTGAACTACAATATCATCCAACCCACAACCTTTGATACTTCAGTCCATCACTCTAGCAACTGAACTACAAGATCATCCAACCTACAACATTTGATACTTCAGTCCAACACTCCACCAACTACACTACAACATCAATGTACAAACTTTGATACTTCAGTCCAACACTCTACCAACTGAACCGCCACTCAAGACAAACCAACCCATATCCTTTGATACTCTACAGTAATTCAATGTTCAGGTTACAATATTCTCAGGCATCAAAACACAAAGCAACAAAGCTTTTTGGCACAAAAAATGATCCACTGACTTTGGTTTTATTTAAACTTTTTATAACAGACCTGTTTCTTGACGATCATCTCCTGTTACACTTGGCTGAAGAAACTGCTGAAAATCATTGGAGCCACTTGCTTCTTGAACCAAGCCATTTCCTTCTATTTTAACATTGGTGGTTCCTTTTCCCTCACCAGTTTGTAAACTGTATCCATTCTCATCCAAAGAATCACCATGAAGAATCTATAAGAATAGAACAGGAAATGAAATTCTTAGATTTCTGAAAAAAAATAGCTGAAAAACTTCAATTGGTCTGGAAGTGACTCCAAAAAATTGTCTAGTGTTGGCTAGAATAAATTTATCAAGTGCACTTCTGGACCTTAATGGGCTAATGAAGTTGGCAGTTAACCTATTAAACCACAGGCACTTCATCCTTCTCAATAAAATTGTCTGGTATTAGCAAGAATAAAATTTTAAACTGCACTCAGTGAATGAACCAAGCTGGGAGTTAACCTGTTAAGGAGTAGGTTTTCCTTCTTACTAAATAAACCTGTCTGGCATCAGGAAGAATATAATTCTGAACTGCTTTGAATGAATATATAAGTTTAAAAAATAAATAATAAGTTAAAAATTAATTAGGTTACCATACTTCCCGGCATATAAGTAGATTTTCTAGGGCCCAAAATTGATGCCTAAAAGTCCACCTTGACTTATACAAAGGGTCATGAAATTGAGCAAAATTAGATAGCAGATATACTAGTCCCAGTCCTCTTGAAGACAAAGAAACAGCTGACCCTTTTGATGACCGCATCACCATGGAACAATTTCATGAACTTTTCGATCAGTCTGATGATAGTGATGAAGAGTTTGAGGGATTTTGATGCACAGACATTTTAATATCCAATGTTTATTCATCTACAAGACTAGTATACTAAAATATTTCACGTAAAGTAAATTGTGGTAAATACTGGTACTGTATGTACTTTTCTGCGTACACTATTCTGTGTCTGGTAACTACTTAATTTGACGGACTCAACTTATACATGGGGTATTGTAAAAATCATGATATTTCGGTCAAAAAATAAGGGGTCGACTTATATCCCGGGTCAACTTGCACGCCAGGAAATACAGTAATTAATTTAATTGATTAATTAATTTTATAATTAAACATTATATAATAATAAGTTTAATAAATATATAAGTTTATCTTTTATATAATAAATCTGTCTGGCATTAGGCAAAATATAATTCTGAACTACTCTCTTGTATCTTACTGTGTTCAGCTAACTGTCTCTGAACTGGGTCGTGATACTAAGCTCAGATGTGGAATAAACACTGACTATAATTTACAATTTTTCTATGCAAAGTTCTCTTGGCTCAGTGATACAATGTGGTAACATCACCAAGACACATGTACATAGTTTCAAGTATTTTACTTTTGACATGTCATAAAGACGGTAACCAAATATAGCAGATGTGTTAATTCAATCTTGATAAATTTGTTGGGACAAAATTTAGTTAGTGACCGAGCAAGTACAGTTACATACTTGATGTTGGATAAGTTCTTCATACAATGAACCCTTTTTTTGCAGTGGTCTTTCACCAGTTTGAGTTTTCCTCTCTTCAGCTAAAGCAAAAGAAAAATAGTCTGTATCTTTATTATGGCACAAGATATTGTTATGAGACAAGTTGAGCCAATTCAAAACAACAAATTTTAAAACAAAAATAGGTACCAAATAATATACTGGGTGGAAAAATAGGGAAAAAAGAGCAAAAAAAGAAAAAGGAAACATTAAAATTGGATGACAAAAGAGCTCAAAACTAGTTAGAATAAGGTATGAATAAAACAGTAAACATTCAATAACATAAATTATGAAAAGCTTAAAATACTAACTTATTTCACTTCTTAATATGAAATATACCAATTTTTATATATCTGCAAGAGAACACAGCACTTATATCCCTATTTAAAGTAAGTACAAAACACTGCCAAGCTATTATCGATGATGGATATACAGGATTTAATGCAAACTGAGTATTACCTAACATAACAAACTTACTTTCTCTATTTTCTCCACTTTGATGGCTGGAATCAACCAGCATAGGTGAAGGGGGATGGACATCATGATTTTCACTGCTAGGCACATGTTTAGTGGAGCCACCAGTTAATGAAGCTAAAAAGTAATGATGAAAAATGTAATGGTAACAAAAAGATCAGAGCCCAGCTCAGAATTCTTAGGTGTATCGCCATAGTGAAATAGGCAAGTCAAAAAGTTTTAAAACATATTTACTGACGTTTCGTTGCCTCATGCAACATCTTCAGAGTGTAGGTTTACAGGGATGAGAAGAAAAAAACTATATATATGAATCTATAATTACATATTAGAATAATTAGATGGCTAACCAATAGAAAACGTCTCCCAGTTTTCTATTGGTTAGCCGTCTATTTCACTATGGCGATACACCTAAGAATTCTGAGCTGGGCTCTGATCTTTTTGTTACGATTACGCTTTCCGCCTGGAAAATCAATAGCAAAAAATGTAATGGGTTAAGCTTTTGAAAAAAAGAGAAATCTCTCTACATATTTTCCTTTAAAATACAGTTTCATTATTTTATAGCTTTAACCAAATTTGAAGTAACACTAAAAGCCCTCTCTTAAACATAAAATTTAGGGACTTGGTCATATGATTCACCATGGAATGGTGATCTTACCTTCACTGACAACAACATTTACAACTCTACTCTCATCTGTGACCTCAAAATCCTCTGTTGACATTAGTTCTTCATCAACAAGAAGTTGACAAGCATGCTGGCCTTTAGGGGCATCTGTTGGCTCTGACAAAAAACATCCACTGTCTTCACTCCAGTTAAGTTTGATTGATTCAGCCTGAACAAGTGAGAAATTAAAACTTACTAAACTAAAAGTTCAAGAAACTAAAGTTCAAATACAGATTTAAAAAGCTCTAAAATGTCTCAAAAAAAATTAAATTTAAAAAACTGGTCCCTTTCTATGACTAAGTGGACATCAGACCACAGTAGATATTTTTGCATTTAGTTGCAAGAACCCATCACAAGGATCATCCATTGGAATAAGTGAGTACACAAAGTAGGCTGGGGTGATTTATCAGTATTAAATTGGGAAATATAATTTTTTTCTCAAAACAGGTTTTATCACTTTTGTTTGAATTGGAGAGAAACAAAATTAACAAATATATATATATATATATATATATATATATATATATATATATATATATGTACCACAAGAGTGGGACATTTGAGTTGCCTATATAATATAGGCTTCTCCATCCTGCTCGTCAGCACTACACTGATGAGGCCCAGTAGGCCGAAACGGTTCCGTCTGTAGTTAGTTAGATATATATTCTCACTCAATGTGAATTTAAAATTAATGAACATAAAAGAATATTAAATTTAGCAGCCATTTTTGTATAGGTGCCACACAACATTACCCTGTACGAAATGTTACCAATGGATTTGTGCATTTATTTTTTTTTCTGATGGCGTTAAACTTTTATAAAAAGTATTTTCGTTAATGCAGTTCGTTATTTTCTTCCGCTTTTCTCCGTTTTAAAACAAAAGATCTGCAGGCAAATTGGATGTACAAAAGATCACAAAAGCTTGAATTGTCCAAGCATTTAACGCTTCTAGAGAATAAAGATTTATCCAAGAGCTAGAAATCTGCGAGAAAACTCTTTGAAGGATGCTTCTTCAATACTTACCAAGGAACTAATTAAATAGACTTCCCGCGTTAAAGTTGGTTTCGATTTCACCCATCGAAACTGAACTTTGGTTGAGCCAGAAACTAAAATGATCGTTCAAGAGAAAGTTTGTTTGAGTGTTTGACTCAATACAACATCGCAAGAACAGGTAAACACCAACGAGGCGAGCATATTAGAAGTAAAATACCGCGAAATACCTTGACTTGTTTTGTTTGCTGAAGTTTCTTCCACATATCCTGAACAGCTCATCAAGTAATGGACCTGCAGTTGGTTCTCGTCCGAGACTTGCTCGCGGCACAAAGGACACTGCATGGCAGTTGTTCGAAAGGAGTCCTTTCACATTTTCCGATAATACCAGACAAATGCTGGTATTTTTAACGTCTGAAGTAAAGAACTACTACAATCTTCCTGTACTTCCTTGTATCTTTGTGTACACAATCTCTACGATCTCTATGCAAGTGCGCGCAAGAGCTTTCGGAAATTGTCGTACTTCGTTTCGGAAGTAGGCGTTTCGCAATCTTGAGCTTCTTCGAAACTACTTGTAAACAGATGAAGAGAGAATATGATAAGAAGTTATGTTTCACGAGTTTATGAAACAGAACACAGTTTACGCTTCACAATGGCACATACACTTGACAAATGTTTCAAAATCTGATGCTTTTGAGGAGAACCAGCCTAAAATTTCTGCGAAATTACCAAACGAAATGCATCGTGAATTCACAGAATCAGCTGACTTTTCCACGATGTACTAGATTTTCAACTTTACCGCTTTCGTCTGTCCAACTTTTGCAAATATATTGTTTTAACGTACAGGGTAACAGCGACCTCCTTAACTTTACCAGGAAAAGTTTGATTTGGGATCTTTTTAAATTTTGCCGACTGCAAAGAGATGGGGAAAAATAAAATTGGTTGTGAGATTTCTTTAATGATTACAGGTCTTTATGTCCTCCTGGCAAAACTCCTTCACCCCTTAGAAAAAATTCTGTGATTCTGACCTCTGTATCTCAAAACTGTTTCACCTTCCTGGAAAAATTCTGTGGCCCCCCCAAGCTCTATTATTTTATTGCAGCTAATGACAGACCATTTTGCTTGTCAAAAGGAAACAGGATACGGGAAAAGAGAGTTAGGTGTGGAAACTTAGAAACATTTTTAGCCAGACTTTCTGACTTTTTAGTCTTCACTTTATCAATGTCAGCCTCTCAGTTATAACTGACCATAGCACTTCAAAATTCATACTAACCATATCTCATACATGGGAAAAAAATTAAAAAAAAAAAAAGAAAAATCAGAATTTTATTGACTCAGAGTGTCGTGCCAGCTCAAATGCTGAACGATTTGTGATCAGCACTCTCTGGGCCAGACAGGGATCTCCAAACCAGCACGGTGAAAATATAACTCACAACAGAGAAATTAAGACAAAGTAAAATGCTCTACCCTTTAGTTTACGAGACAAGAACTCCACCCAAACAGGGTTCGTTTGAAGGTGCAATGAAAGAGAAAATGGAGATTTAACAGCCCACATTGTTTTTAGTTTTGGAATCTCTCAGCAAATAATAGAATGACTCACTGTTGACTGTGCCAAGTATATTACTGTTAATTTCTCAATATGAAACCCCTATGAAATTCTTTCCTATGGACCAGTGGCGTAGCCAGGCCCGGGCGTCAGCTACAAACATGGACGTTTCCCAAAACGTATTTGGCATATTCATCTGAAAAATACACGACAAATTTTGAATAATTTGATATCATCCCTTTAAGTTTAGTCTACGAATGGAATTTCTTTGCGCAACTTTTTCTCCCACGCTAAAAATTCGCACACTTTGTTCTCATCAATGAGATATCTTGCGGTTTTAAAAGTAATTTGGAGGATCTGTACGATTGAAGCCTTCGAATCTAGCTCGGTGCCCCAGCCTAAAAAACAGGAATAGCATCCTCATAATGCAAGAAATAGCCTTTCAGCGACCCAAGAATGCAAACATTTTCCGGGGGAGCATGCCTCTGGATCTCCCTAATTAGAATGCTTCCCAGTCCCGGGCATCACAGATTCTCTGGCTACGCCACTGCTAAGGACCCATTGTTCTTCAAGTTTCTATCATCTATCTTATTTACAACTGTGAGTCAAAATGCACATTAGAAGGTATACATATGCATTTCTGCATACAGGAGAGCCCCAACACACTTGTCCAGGTAGCCCTCTGTTCTAGTATGGTTGTTCTGGTCCAATGATCAGGCTATGAATAGGCAATCCTACTACAATTGATGTTTCATTATTTGTCCTAATTTATCAAGGCCATGTCACTGATATCCTCTTGAATTTTTTCGACTTTCTGCATCCCTCTTCACAGCTGTCAACCTGGGAATCACTGCTGGTTGATTCCTAAAGGGACAAACAATTGTAAGCTCATAGCAGAAGTAGTGTATTATCTATAACTAAGACAACAATTTACAATGCTGCTAACAAAAAATTCTGCCACATTTCTACAACTTTTAATGACTACACTTTCTGCTAGCATAACAAAACTGAATTAAAACTGTGTTCAGCCATCTTAGTATTTAGCATTTATACAGCCTGTGTAACTAATAAAGATAAAAGGGTGGGGGTTATAGGGTCAGGGAAGGGATTTTATGCATTTCAACATAATGCTGGCAGTTGGCACCATACATTACAGCAACAGATTAAGCTTGTGTAAGGTACTTTGATCAAAATATAAGTGGCCAACCAACAGTCTCTTAAAGTGAAGCATTCTGTCAAGCATTTAACATTTTTGAACTTTATCCTGACTAAATAATGAAAGATGATTTTATTCACCAGAAAGAAATGGATATGGTATTAAACCTATCTCAGGCAAACCTTTCAGGCCTAAGGTGCTTTAGAACTTTATGCTGAATATCAGAGCATTTTATTTAACAGAGACTAGACATACACCAGCAGGGGTTAAAGCATAAGAATGCAATGGCCACCCTCTTATTCTCATTGAAATTCAGTGGCTAAACTTTAACTTTAACGCTTCAAACAGTATGTTTGTATAGTAAATAACAAAAAACTTACCTGCAGACAGTCATTCATTGAAGTTGTTGTTCTTGTTATATTTTTTTCCTGACTATTGATGTTTGGTGAGGGTGAGGATGAAACAATTTTAGTTTGTGGTTCATTTTTTAAAAATGTCCTATTAAGTTTTACAGGCCTTGACAGTTTTTTGGTCATACAATTTACAGTAAGTTTGGCAATTTGTTTGGTACATTCTGTGGTTGGACTGTATTGGTTTTTCTGATCTAAAAACTTTAAAACTTTAGCTGCTTTGATGGCTTCATCCATTCCATGATGGGGGTGTTTCCTAACAATTGGAAGAAAAGCCAAATAGTATTAAGTAGTTATAACTATATAATTAGCTTAATCTCAATATTGGAGGAGATGAAGTTAAGAGAAATATTGGGATTCAAGGAAATTAAAATAATCTGTCTGTTTCTCTGAGTGACCAGTCTTTTAAAGTTCTTCCCTCATCGAGCAAGAAGAAAGTTTTTCAAAACTCTTGAAAAACTTTCAGAAAGTTGTGTCAACTGATCAATGTTGTGACCAACATAACCATCAGTGCATTATTCCACTGTAATTCCATTGTATGCAAACTGAAGACATCTTTTTTACCTAATTACAGTCTCGTCATGAGCACGATAAGCTAATATTCCATTGTTGCCCATGATTAATTATAACGACAGTTTATTAAAGGTGATATAAAAAAGAATGGAACTGATACAGTATCCTAAGAGAGTTATAAACCACTTATGGTCTAAAACAGAATGATACCATTTCAGTTGGAAATAAAAAAATTGTAATTAAACACACAAGTTTAAAACATCAACATTTTCCTGTTTATAACTGTCTTTGAGATAGTTTGGGATATCTTTAAGATAGTTTGATTCTTGGGGATCAGTCATGGCAGTTACCAACCTTTAAACTTTTCACCTTATTTATCAATGTCAAGGTGGTATTCTATTTTATATCATTGATTCTGTTCTTTACTACCAAGCCTTTCACTGAGAGGCATGTGATCACACACACACACACCTCCACACATACCTATAAAGTTTGAGGCATACATTTCATGCCTAGAAGATCAAAAACATTTAAATACAATTGGTTATATTGCACACACAAGAAGAAACAACTTGTCCTTCTACCAAGATTTATGTTATCAAAGTGCCAACTGGTTCTTTTTACTACCTGCATGAAGAAACAACTTGTCACTCTAACAACATTTATGTTGTCTAATTGCTTTCCTGTTGCATTGTCCATGCCTTCTCTGGATGTAGCTGTCTTGAAAATGTGGAGTGCAGGGTGTTTTTTTCAAGCTTGTTTTCTTTCCCAAACATTAAAAAGTTTATCAATTATGTTCTCATGATGGTGTTGAAAATACTGAAATGAAATTCCATTACTGTAGAAGGGTTTAAAAGTTGGAGAAGGGAGAGCATCTTTGGAGTAAAAACTGAAGTGCATCCTACGATTGGGCATATGATGGTAAATTTTATATGGTGCAAGCTTTTTTTTAAAATATGACAAAGACATTGAGTAGTTTGCTAGTAAAAGGTAGTACAAGAATTACTGCCTGCTTGTTTATCGATGGAACAACCTCTGTGACAAAGTGTGAAGTATGTTTAGCTGCAATGACTAAAGACACAAGATTTATGTTTTACTTTTGACATTCTCACCAATATGTTTTTCTAAAAACTATTGAACATTGTGAACAACTTTTGTTCTTTACATCACCAGACACTTGAATGAATCCAAAGGACAAGCAATTAAAATGGAAAAGGAAATACATCTTGCTTTTCTACTCTGTTGTGACTTGTGAATTAATATAAAAAGCTTTTTATCTAAATATGGTTTGCTTGTTTAAATGGATTTTGATTTATCCTGTTGTATTTTTCTTTCTTTATGTTTTCTATACTGTTGTGACTTCTGAATATAAAAGTCTTTTTATCTCAATATTTGATGGTTTTCTTGTGTAAATGCTGATGCATTTTGCTTTTTCCCAAACCCTCTACATACAGGTATTATAGGCTATGATTTACAGATAAATAAAACTTCGCATGCCACTGCACACCACTGCATGCCTGCATTGGGTTAGGCATGTGATGCTCAGCATCACATGCCTAACCCAATATCACCTTTGTAATAAGGCGATATCACCAATATCGCCTAACCCAATATCACCTTTTAGCATATCACCTTTGTAATCAGTTAACTTATTCACTATGTAACTTACTGTAAATAGTCACGAAATCATTACATTGAATAAACTGAAGATGGTTTGTGTCATGCCAAAACATGATTTTTAAATGTTCTCTTGTGTTTTTCAAATTTATCAGTGAGGAAATATGCTGTATCAGTAGTCAGAGGTTCAAGTCCAATTGGTAGTACGATCATATTTTAGCAATTCATGTTTCGTTTGATTCAGAGCTGTTTGATATACAATATGTGAGAGTGTATTCCATGACCACCTGACCATCTCATGAACACGAGCGTCGAATCCTGTTGCTTCTTTGCATAACTGCACACGATTTCCTTTTCTTTCCGACTGGCATTGTCATATTTATTCCCCCAACAACAAAGTGGATACGGTTATTTGGTCTCTCTTTTATCACCAGTTAGGTTTGACCAGTTGTGTTAGGTTTGACCGCGGGTGTCAGTTAGCGTAATCACTTGCCATCACCTTCAATCTGTATTACCGTCAATTCCAACTCTTGCTACCTTAAATTCTGCACTGTATTTAAACCCAAGTTATTCTAAATCGATTAAAGAGTTGTAAATATCTCCCCATACCTTTTCAATCCACGTTTGTCATCTTTTGTTTCCGAATTCAACGACTTTACTGGATTGAGATGTTTCCTCAACCGATTGGCCCTTCGCATGTGACTAGTTCTTTGAGGAAGAGGGACAACATAACGGTAAAAAAGCTGAACTAGAACATCTTTATCTTTTCCAAGCAGTTCTTCTTTAGGTATCGCTCGACTTGATAAAATATCTATGAGCTTTTCTAGTGGTAAAATCTCAGGGTGACTAAGAATGCTGTCATCTGCCATGTTTACAGTGGGGCCGCGTGGCCTGGAACTGATAAAAACATCTTTGGAGTGGTAGCGCTAGGGGGGTAGCGCTAGGGGGGTGGTATCCCTTTGGTTCGGGCCATCGTGATTCTTAATTTCGATGATTTCAACCAGATTTATTATCATCATGCCATTTATTGTGAAAATGATTATATATCATCATTCTGTTTATTTTGGTTATTTTCATTCGCTAAGAGACCACAAATTATATTCTGCTTAAGAGCGTTACTCTCAACCTATGTTAACAAGGTAAAAAGTTTAAAGGGCCTTAAGGCCTTCGCTCGGAACGTTAGATAACTACTCTCACATTTCGGCAGTACTCAAACCTTTCTGATTATTTCACTAAAACGTTTAAAGGTTGGCAACTGTAGTGACTGTCACGGAAGTCCCTGCACTGCAGTTACCAGCCTTTAAACGTTTTGCCTTATTTAACACTGTCTACACAGTGTCCTACTTTCGTATCTTCGCCAACAAGATTCGTTTTGCTGAGCTTCCTGGAATAAGGAAAGCGCAGCTTGGAGGTCTGAGAACTATAGTTACATTATGTGATCTGTTGCTAAGCGACGTTTAATCAATTTTCGACTTCCATTGTACGAAAGCTTACTTTAGTGTCAAGGAATCAGTAAGCTGTAATTTAATGGGGAATATTTTGTAGAAAAGAACGGAATTATACATCAGTGACAGTATAAAATCTATAAAGATATGACTCAGGTTATTTCTCAAGGTGGAGACGGTTCAAGAACCTATACCTTCGCTAGTCAACCTCGGCCAGTGAAACAAAGAAAGAAGTATCGAGACCTTGATGCCTTCGAACAGTGAGTTACAACATGGCATTTTTAAGAAGAAAGTAAACTAATTCTTTGATGTTCTACTGTAAACGAAAAAATGAATGGCCTCTTTATATCAGGGGTTTTCGTTCGAAGTTACTGGGATTTCTTAAAAAAAAAGAGTTTACAGCATTTTGCTATCGAAGTTTGGTGGACTAGTCGTCATCGAACATATTAAATGTGCTTAGAAGTTTCCCTTCTGACCTGGGATTTTTATGGTAATTTTGAAATAGAATGTATTTTGTGCATTTGGGGTCATGAATATCCTGAATTACGAGGCAGCCTCGTCCGACCGCACGAAATATCAATGAGAATCCATTTGTCCCCTGAGAATGTAAAATGGTGATCCTTCGCTAGTATACCAATAAATTCATCCGATTCATGGCACAGGCATTTGATTTAGGCTGGGTTTTTGCTTCAAAATATTTCATTCTTCATGGAACCGTTGTTAGGTAATCTTAACGTGGACATTCTTAGCCAGGTGATGAGAAATTTAATGAGCAAATGTGTTTTTACGTATTCTAGAAATGAAAGTCCGTTGCCTTATGGTAACATCATGTATGACCGGAGAATTATCCGTGGCAATACCTATGCACAGCACACTCTTCCAGCGGTAAGTTACACACATTTGTACTACAGTATAGTAACAGGATGATACTTGCGTAAATCTCGTAGTATACGAGACATCTAGTACCTTTTACGCTTCATACTGAGTTATCTGCCCAAGTAACTTTGACAGGATATACAAAATTTAACCTTGATTTTCTGTGTTCTCATCCTAAACAGTAAAAATGAAATCTATCCCCAAGATAGCTGACACAAGGGAGCTGGGTTAGCCTTTAATCCTCTCCTCTTCTTGTCTGAAACGACGTAATTAAACCATTTCAACATTAAATTAGCAATTTTAAAGCACTAGATTTTAAAAAATGCCAATTGGGGAGTATGTCCCTTGTAGATCTAGATTTTTGACATCCCTTTAAAATTATAATCCACCATCCTTGTGTAAATTTCATTTTTTTATTATTAGTCTGGAACAGAGGTCAGGAATGGAAAAAAGCAGGTCTTGATCAGTTCAGGAGTAGATGTTTCAAAATATTAAACCATGTATCATTGAAGCAGTTTTTGATCTATGAACATTGATGTCCTTTGTGCATCTTTCTAATGTCATCTTATTTTATTATAGAATGCCCAGCCTGATCCGATTGAAATCCAGCGGCAGCAAGAGGCAAGGAGACGAGCAGTTGCTCGAAAGCGAGCTAAGAAACAGTTGATCCCAAAGTCACCAGAGCCAGTGGAGGGAAGGAAGCACATTGATGTCCAAACAGAGCTTTACCTGGAAGAACTTACTGATCGGGTTGAAGAAGCTGATGTTGAAACACAGACAGATGCCTTTCTGGATCGTCCTCCATCTCCTTTTTACATCCCTGCCAAGACTGGAGTTGATGTTTCCACTCAGATACTTGAAGGAGAGGTAAGTTTACCAGGACAACAAACTTCAGCTTCATGTCAGTCACTGGGCATGTGAAATTCAATCATTGATATTTACTTTGAATTCTCAGTGCAAAACGTTGCAGAGGTTGACCATATGTTATGGTTAACCCATTAAGGGGCAAGGGCACACTTCAATATTTTATAAAAAACCTTAGAAACTCTGGCTTAACCCTTTCCTGTCAGTAATTATTATTGCACAACAACCAACTACAACCATAGAATAAATGAAAGAACAAAGTAAAAAACAAAAGAGAGCAGGAAAAAAATTTAAAGGGGAAAAAAATTTATGCATGAAAGCATATATAATTATGGTTATTAGTAAGTGAGAAATAAGATAAAACAGTGGGTGGGGCCCATTTAATGAGGAGGAGGGGGGGCAACACACTCTAATGTGCCAACAAAATGACTGCCCTATTTCAGAATCATCCTCAAGGTATTATTAAATGAAACTTCACAATTAACCTACACTGCCAAAGTTGGCTGAAAAATGTTGACTCAAGTGGGATTTGAACTCGCACCTTCGGGATACCAGTCCTCTGCTCTACCTGTTGAGCTATTGAGTCAATTGAAACACTGCACATCCATCCTCATAGATAGTGTTAAGTTGTTATGAGAATATCTCATGCACTTAAATTGGATAAAAACTCGCCTCCAGTCCCTGTGGACTCGATAGCTCAACAGGTAGAACGGCGGATCAGTATCCTGAAGGTGTGAGTTCAAATCCCGCTCGAGTCAACATTTTTCAAATGACTGCCCTCTCAACCTCCTTTTTAGGGGTATGCTCTCCCCCTGAGCCCCTTATAAAAGGTATGCTCTGAACCCCCTTTTGTAGGAATACTTGTATGGTCTCCCCCTGAACCTCCCATAGTTGGGCTACGTCTTATTTCTCTACCACAAATTGCCTTAAAAGTTTAAACTGTTTCAATAAACTTTCTCTACAGGATCATTCTTCTATTATTTTACTCTGGCTAATGTCAGACAGGTTTACTTGTCAAGGGAAGACATCTCGGTGATAAAGAGTCAATGCATGATAGAAGTAACACAATCTGACAACAGTTCATCTAGCTATTGTATGATTGTTAAAGGTTCCACCCCAGTTAAGGAAACTCTGCAGAGTAACTTGTCATTTCTTGTTGTCGCAGTTATTTGACTTTGATATCGAAGTGAAACCGATCCTCGAAGTTCTTGTTGGTAAGACCATTGAACAAGCGCTGTTGGAAGTGATGGAGGAGGAGGAACTTGCAAATCTTCGAGCGCAGCAGAGACGCTTTGAGGAGCTACGCAATGCAGAGCTTGTGGAGACCCAGAGACTGGAAGAACAAGAGCGACGACACCGTGAAGAAAAAGAGAGACGCATGAGACAACAAGCTGATGTCTTACAGAAAGAGAAGGAGACGGCAGAAAAAATAGCAGCCAGAGCTTTTGCACAGGTTGGTTAACTTTGTAGAAAAATATTAACCACTTAAAAAACATCAGCGGAGGATTTAAGAAATGGGTTGGTTTGAATGGGGATTTTTTCAGTAAATATTAAGTAAAAACTTTTGAGCTTTATAGTTTGGACAAGACACTCTTACCCAAATTCCCTCCTATCCGATGTTTCCGTTGATTATAACTTTAAAAAGGACTAAAATACAAGGCCAACTAAGAATTAATAATTTTTCATTCGTGGAACTAACGGTTTACCCCATTGTACATGTACTTCAGGGAAGCGGTCTGCTATGCCCGCTTTAAAGGTGAATTGCCACTTGGTGTGGAATGTCGCGCGCGCGACGTTTTCCTTTTGTCTGAACTCTCGAATGGAACCAAGCAGAAATGTATTCAATTTTGACAATGAAGCTGTCGCGCGCGTGACATTTTACACCAAGTGGAAACTCACCTTTGAAAAGCTTATGTGCCACATTGCCCACGTTTAATTGCGGTAAACCTCCCAGCGTCACTGTGTTTGTTATTTATCTCTGAAGATGTTGCGTGCTTTGCGACGAAACGTTTGATCCATTAAACAATTTTGAAATTTACTTGTCACTTTTCTACTTAAAATGCCTATCCTTCGTACTATGTGCTGGGCTCTGATATTTATTACACCATAAACCTCCAATGAGTGTCTTACCTGGACAATTTGCCCTCGTTCCTTGATTGTTCCTATTAACAGTAGATTATATCAGAATGGGTTGGTGTGCGTATGTGTATTTTAAATCAATATTCAAATCTTGTGATAAAAATTGCCTAGCAAATGACTTTAATGATTGCTGGGCAATAATTTATACCACAAGACTTTGTTTTCGTCCCGGCATCACCATCATTGAGACAATATTCAAATATTAAAAGAATATGAAAGTTCACGAACAAAATGCTCTTTTTCAGAGCTACTTGGCAGACATGGTACCGTCCGTTTTTGGCTCGCTCAATGAAAATGGTTATTTTTATGATCCAGTCGAAAGAGGTAATCTTAATAATTCCATATCAACAAAGTTAACCTCTAACATCATGGTTCGTGTTGCAAGATAGGTTAATTAAGGGTTTTCAGCAGGTCTGAATCATGAATTTATTCCACTGAAAAAAAGAGGAGAAAAGATACTCACTTTGTAGACCAAGCCCCAAGTTCCAATGCACAAAATTGCACTGACAATAATTACATTATTGCTGGTACTCAAATCTTTACATGCACGGTTAAAATAAAACTATCGCTACTGTAATTTATTAACGCTTTCTTGTTTTGTCATTTTTATTGAAAATTTTGTAGATGTGGAAACTAACTTTATGCCTTGGTTGGCGACAATGGTGGAGACAAATTTGGAACGTTACAGAGTTGCGTGTCTTATGCTTGACTGTAAGTAGCCGACGAACTTACGCTCTGTTTAAATCAAAGAATTGGTATGCTCATGATGTCTGTTCGAAGGTCATAGATGCGTGTCCTATAGAGATACCCCAAATGCTATACTAATCGTGCAAAATGAAAACATTTAAACTGCACAATTTTTGAGCAATGAATATCTGAGAGAAGCAAGCGCATTTCGTTTTCATTAACACACATTACCATTTTGGGTATGTGCTAAAACGTTTGAAATTAAGCCAATTTTCACCTCGCTTGTTCCTCAAAATATTGATCAAAGCAAACAGTTGTGCCTTCCTTAATAAACAATCATTCTAGACCATGTTTCGCAACAAATTAAGAATGTTCTTCTTTGCAGCCATGATCCGTGATGTTGTCCACAAACGGTATGACTCCTACGAGCGACTGGAAAGCGAAATACGCAAGACTGTGGAGAGAGAAGCCGCAGCTAGATTGCCCCAGAAGGAAAAATTTGGTGATCAAGGATTAACTCAACTTGCGGATCAGTCTGATGTTGGACCAGGTACTTCTACAGATTTAGTTTCATCAGACGTCTCTTTGTCACAGTAGGGGATAAATAAATAGTGATAATGGATTTATTTGGAAAGTTCGATGACGTATTCAAGGTGTAGCCTCTCCAAGTTCATGGAAACGCAATCCATAATCATAAAGACATACGCAGCGCAATAAGTACTTCATGGTTAGTGAACTCCTTTGTACTGGGAAAGAAAAAAGAGTTCTGTTGACCGTGAAGTGCTAACTGTACTTGCGTATGCCATTATGATTATGTCGAAAGTATGAACCAGGCTTTACAGAACTTTGACTGCTTGAGATTTATTCCATTGCCTCTGAGATTTTACGGGAACCTTGTCCTACGTTAGGATATCTGTTAAAAGTGTCCCGTTGAAGTCACACTCATAAAATGTCGTAAACTTTACTCTGGCTTCCCGTAAAAGGGGTCAGTTCAGGAGTGTGCAACAATTTTCATTGGCGGGCCACATCAGAGGATTGGAACAACGTGGGCCAGTAATCCCCAAGAATACACGTTTTAAATGAAAATTACTTGTATTAGCATATATCCCAACAATTCAATCAAGCTTGATGCGGGCCACACTGAAAGGCTTCGCGGGCCACCTCTTGTACACCCATGGGGTAGTTGTTTCGCATTGCCGTTTAAACTAAATTTTCGACTCTGCAGAGTCTGGTTCTGTTTATCATGGAGAATCTTAAAGCTTTGAAAATCTTTCGAATTACTGGAAAACTGGAGCGTGCGAAACGTCAGGAAACTATCTGAAGTTTTTAATGTGAGCGCAAACGAATCTACGTTTGAGACACGATAACAACTAAGTATGCACGCACTGTTGACCTATTTTTGTAACCTGGGATTTTTTTTTTGTTGATAGGGAACTAACGTAGATCTGTATTTGTAAAAGTATGTCGCTGAAGTTAAAGAACGCGATAGCTCGCGTTAGACAAACTGGCGAGGACTTTGAGTAAGTCAGGCAAGCTATAACAAAAAAACTTCTCAATTCTCAGCCAGAGGTATACACCTTGAGAGCTTGTCCATCTTCCCCGCTAGTTTGTTTAGTTGCGCTGTTCGACACCTCGCGCTTTTCCAAGTTTGACATCCAACTCGCTTTTTGACTTCCCGCAAGTCAATTTCGAGCCGTAGTCGTTGTTATTCATAAACATTTACTCTTCTCTGCAGGGGACAGCGAGCACTCTGAAGAGGAAGATCATGGTCTTGAAGGACTTACAGAGGAAGGCGACATCACCTCCGAAGTTCAAGAAGAATCTGAAGTCACTAACCAAACTCAGGAACAAAACGTGGAAGACGAATGAAGACCCGTTGTTTGAAATGATTCAAGCAGCACATTAAAGCTTGCACACACGAAAAAAAGAAACAAAACTGGTAGCGCGTTTACATTGTAAATAACTTGAATAAGATAAATTTACGGGAAGACAGCGTAGTTCCGTTTGTTTTCAAACAAGTAGCTTAACTTGATTCAAGATTACCAAAACCGAGATAATAGTTGACTTTACTTAAAATTCAATGAGGTACATTACTTTAAAAAATATCATATCACTAATCGTTTAAGGCCTGCGGCCTTCCAAGCTTTAACATGGACACAGTGTCTTGTCCTTAGTGTGAAGAGAGGTGTCACCTGTGTCTCAAATGTGCCGAAGAAGTAGGAAAGTAGTATGACCCGAACTGAGGCGCCGGTCACAAGTAATCTGAAAACAAACCTTCCCATTCGTTACGCTTATTTATCCAGTGAATGAAACTACTAAAATGCTTGGGAAGTTTCATTTTTGATGGAAATGTGAGTAATTTTCTTTCCGTTTACTTTGGAAATCAAAGAGATTGTTGACGTTGTGATGGTGGTGATGACGTCAGAATCCGCTGGCATCAAGTTATGTAGTTGTTCGTCAACTGGTAAAATTGAATTTATATTTAATATATTACAAGAATATGCTTTAAAAATTCTGAACATATCTAGGCATAGTTCTCTTCTCTAACAAACTACAAAGGAAACTTCTTCCCTGGCAATTGCTGTCTTGTTCATCTAAGGTTACTTCTTCCCCTGACTTTAAGGAAGGCTTCACACCATCCACTTTCAGGACTGTGTAGCTTTGATTAGCAATTTGATTGGAGGTTTCGATGTATGCCACAAACGTTTAAATACAATGGTTTACACTGCATGAACTTTAACCCTTCGTTCGCGTATTTACAAAATAATATTTCATTTTACTCTTTACAATGACTTAAATGTCCAGTCGGTTTTGAAGAATCACGTTTGCATGTTCGCTGGTGTATTTGGACATACGTTCTGTTGAAATACCGAGTGAACACTTCAGTGAAGATTTAATGTGTCACCGTGGTGTTGGTAGAAGATAGTAGACAACAATAATAATCCTATCTACCGAGAGAAAAGCTTCAACGCCGTAGTAGATCGAATTTGTTGCTTTCTTTACGAGCTCAGAGAGTTCACCTTGGAACTAAACCCAAAGAATTTCACTATGATGAAAGACTTTCACCTTAACCATCAGCCATTTTTTCCTCATGTTTTGATTGCTCACCCTCCATTTGGTACATGAACTGTTTTCCAACCATATGCCTATTGCTACGCCCTTTCCAAGATTCGTCAATTTGGTAATTTCAGCCCAAGCAAGTTTCTAGCTAGTACATTTAACCCAAATTTCCCAAGGTCCACAAAGCTAATAAAATATTTGAAGTTAATAGGAAGCTTCCAGCAGTTAAAATAACGTTGCATAATGTATTTCTAGTGCTAACATCAGGAATGGATTTAGCAAAAGTGAAGTCTACTAAAGCATATACAATCCACTGCCCATCCAACCAATAACAAGGAGTCGCGTTAAGTAACGCTAGAGTACTTGACAGAGATATTACATACCTTTGTAATGTCAAGGGAAATGTGAATATGTAAAAGAAATATAAATGAAACAAGAAAGCAAGAAAAAGAAGGAAATATAGCAGGGAGGAACGAAGGAATGAAACATGACTTCATGTATGTTTATAGGGTTTTTCCTTCTCGTACATGTGGCTGTTCAGAGGAGGAGTTTATCGTGAGACAGAAGTTTGACTAGTATTCCTATTACGGTTATTTTGTAATTTTTGAAGGGGGGGGGGGGCATTTAGCCAACCTTCTTTGTTCTAATGTATCGTCAATATCTAAGAACATATACGTTACACATAAAAAATGAGAGGTTTGTTCAAGAAAAAAATCGTACGAAAAGGATACATAAAGAATGTCTCCAATACTAATGGAAGTGTCAGAGGTAAAATCTCTGATACTGGCAGGTAATTTGCTAAAGAAACTGATGAAAAAGGAGTGAATGTGATACGTTGTACTCAATTTTATAGTTTATGTCAAAAAAAACCAATTAGAAAATTATAACCGTAAAAAATAAATGTTACATGAATTATTGATCTCCTTTTTCATCCAATATTCATCGTGATCGAAATTTGGAGGCAAATACTTAGGTCCATGGAAGTAATTTAGAGTCCTGTGTTTCAGGTTAATTAAAGAACCATGTTCCTGTTAGCAAATAGAACTTATTAAAGCAAGAAGGATGGGCGATACGTTTTCAGACGTAAGGGGTTGCTTAAAGATGCTCACTGTTTGCAAATTATTCAGTTATTCGTCTCAATTTGTTTGTACACATACCAGTAGTCAATTCAAAGTAAACAATTAAAAAAATTGGATTAGTGAAAACTTATTTGATTCAAAAAAAAGTTCACCTGAGTAGTGCAAGACATGTGGATCGCCAACAAACAGGACATCTTTGCCTTCGTTGTGAGCAATCTTTATCAAGCGACTTGTGTTATCCAACGACGGATGAAGGCACACATTTTCGCCTACATAAGACGAAAAAGAAAATTCTAAAGTCAACCTATATTTTTGCATTGGCCAGGAGAGTTATTCCCCCAAAAGGCGTAAATGGATTTTAAAAAAATTCAAAAACGACTGAGATAGGGATATTTTATTTAAGCGAGATACGTCATAAACATAACCTGTAACATTTATAGTTTCATAGTTTAATCAACGAACAAACAAACGAGTAGTTTTTGGAATCACCTAATCTGGCTGAAATGGCACTCAAAAATGCAGCAGAACTTTTAAAATCATAGAAATTTTAAGTTCGATTCCGGCTCCATGCAGTTATCTGATTAAAATTACCTTGGTCACATGTGAGAAGAGTGTTGTCCAGTTTCAGTCGACCAAGCATCACATGTTTTCTCTGGGTACTCCGGTTTCCTCCTGTAGTAACCCTGTACCCATGAAGGGATGGCCTTTACTGGACCTCTCGCGACAACAGCTTAGATAGTTGAAAGGGCTATCTATCATAAATGAGTACTTACTTTCATATCATTTACAGGAATTGATACGTTCAAGCTAAACGTCAAAGCTAAATGGTTTCTACCATGGTCCACTTTTGTTTCAATGAAACTTTTCAAACCATCTTGTGATTAATTCAAATCTTGGGTTATTAAGATGACGTAACTTCCCTTTCATATTTTTACTATTAGTTTAAACGAATAGTATGTTAAATGGTAAAAACATGCTAAGTCTGTTTATACATTCTTAATTTTCCTCTTTTATGATTTATTTCACTGACCAATGCCGTTGCAATCTGATGGAGAATCACACGTTCTCTCGGACACCACACCTCTTGCTGGCAGACAGGAAAATCCCTATGAATAAAAAAATTGTACTGTATCCTGCAATATATTGTTCTACCACACATAACATACAGATAACCATGAGAACTGAAATATATTAAAGTAAACAAAGAGGGTAAAATACCTTTTGACCCAAAGTTGATTGATAAGAGAAGCAAAACCTGGAAGCTGTCAAGTTTCCACAACAATCTTGGACTTTATTGGAAACATATGCATCATGTCCTATGAACAAAGACATTATATTTCATTATTGTATGTCAAACAGACATGAGTCCATTTCCCTGGTACAGGTGAGAGGAGGTTAGGAAATTTTTGAAATTTTATCATAATTATTAATGGTTCATGAAGAGATAACAAAAAACCCCTAAATGAATGTTTAGATAATAGTATTGTTTATGGTGACACTAAATCCTCCTGATTGATATAACCAAACTTATTGTTCGATTTTCTGAACAATAACAGTTGATCAGTCAATCAATCAGTCAATCAGTAAGTCAATTAATAAACCAATCAGTAAATCAATCAGTCAACCAACCAATCAATCAATCAATCAAATGATTTTTTGACTAATTGGTCAATTAATCATTCAAACATGTAACATCCAGGAGCACCCAGCTCTGGCTAACATCTGCTCAGTATTTAGTCAGACAGTTTATACCAGGAAATGCAAAGAATTATTAAAAAAAATTAGGTTGCACTGATAGCAGAAATGACACATAAGTAACTAAGAGATTAAAAAACTGGTAAAACTGAATGCAGTTAGTAAATCAGGAGATTTTGAGGAAAGGCCTTGCTTGAAATGTTCGGAATTTCTGCTTCCTGTTTCAGAAGTTCTTGAGACTTATGAAAAAAACATTGGACTGTTTCATGATTTACAGGAAATTTAACAAAAAACAAACATCCATAAAACAATTGAGATGACATGGAGTCATGATGAAATAAATTGAACCATGAAGACATAGAACCTACCTTTGAAAGAGTTCTTTCTTGTCATGGTCATTGTATCTGTACAATACCCATTTTGTGGATTACCTAATGTCTTCTTCAGACATCTCCTCCAATCTTCAACATTTCTAACAACACAGTTGTCTACTGATATTATATAATCACCAATTGTGAAGCTGTCTTGAATTGGGGAGTCCTAAACAAGGAACTGATGCAGCAAACAAGAACGAAACAGCACAGGAATAGTAAAATAAAACACAAATACACTAAAATAGAATAACACTGAGAGCACCCAATACAATCACACTACTCATCAAAATAGTTCCCATGGAGGTACTAGGCAGGAAGCATAGTCTCATAATGAAAATTATTGTCCAGCATATTTTTTAAGAAAGGCATAACGAGTGCATTACAACTCCTGAGTGAAAATGAGACTTTTTTAATACAGCTAACATTCCTTCACTTTGCATGTAACATCAGGGCAAAAGTGAATTACAGGCTTTCAATCTTAAATATCTAAAATGATTACAAAAATAGATGTGATAATGCATATGGAATTAACAAGGAGGGGTAGCAGAGGTTGATGGAAAAGGTGTTGAAAGGTGTCAAAAGGTTAAAAGTCAAAATAACATTTAATGGGAAAAAAAATCAAAGGTTTGTGTTGACAGAAGGATTGATTTTGGTTATTAATAAACTTTTCCTGACAAGAATCACCAGGTGACAAAATGAAAAAATCATTGAAGGAGATGGCATGGCCAGTTTGTCTAATATTTGAGAGAACACTGTTGTAATGCTCTCATTATGCCTGTCTTGAGAATTATCTGCAAGGCAATACTAGTCATACTATACATTGCTTTATATAATATTATAATCTATATTATATTAACTTTTTAATGCACAATGTCCAGTATATAGGAAATCTAAAAACTGACAGAACAAAGCAAAAACAAAGAGAAAATAAAGAAAACACAAAATATTCATGCACTGTAAAGTTACCGTAACACATTGCTGGTATAGCTGATAAAAAAATTAATGAAAATTCATTTGGAAAAAGCTTATTACCTTCAGTAGCTCCAAGATCACAGCACCTCTGTTTAATATATAACCAAATGATAAAATACTTGGCAAAGACCAGAGCAATCCCAATGCCACTAAGGCCAAGATACAGTTATGCCACACACCAGCACAGTATATCCGTAGCTGCCTCATTGGTGAGATAACTGCTAAGTGTTCAGTATAAAGATCAACAAATGCTCCTGGGTAAAGAACCATGAAGAACATACCAAAACCATTAACACGAACCTGTTCTCTAAAATAAAATAAGCTCTAAATTACTTAATTGAAATGGCTTGAAATCTGATGCCATGTTGTGAAAACCATACTCTATTTTGTGTCATAGAGAATTCACTTTGTATTGTCATGTGAATATAACTATGCCATAAGTAACCATCCATGAGAACTGATCATGAAGACCAGGATGTTATTTTCATGTTTGAAGAGAACAACACAAGCAAGTGTTGCCCTTGTATACTTGGGGACTGCCCTATCTATGTTGAAATCTGAGTATTTAAGTTGTGTGAGAATTAGACTTATGAAAAGACGTAAGTTGAAGTAGGCAACCCCTGAGGAGTAATTGTATCTTATTGAGATGAAAGCCTGCTTTTTACTAATTGAAGCATGAGAAAACATAAGTAATGACACAGCTGGATTAAGGTAACCAACCTCTCAGGAGCCTCCAAATATCTATGTGAAAGCCTAAAGTTTTTGGTTTCAATTGTGTGCGATGATTTGCACCACAACGTAAGCTAAGGAAACCTGCCTCCTGGAGTATCCTAATATTTAGGAAAAAGTCTACATGGTTACAGTGGCTTGTGATGACTCATAATGAAGTTACTAGTAGTTGGAGTTCATTTGAGTGTAAGAACACTGACATATTTCAGCATTTTCCAGAAGTAACAGTAGAATTACATGACATGCTACCTAACTGCTGCCAATGCATGTCCAATTTCATGAATAGCTCCTGCCAAAGTTAATGTGAAGAGGTAATAGAATATATGATTCCAAGGTAAGTTAACTCCAGGCATCTAAAGAAGCAATTTCATTATAAGCAATGTGTAAAGAACAGTGAAATGATATAATATTTTACAATATAGTATGACTATATTAGTGACCACTTCATAGTCACAGCTATACTACCTTGTAAACGTTGTACCATAACCGTAGCAATTTTATATTTATTTACTTACAACAGAAATTGCAACTAGAAACAAAAAAGATTAGTGTGATAAATGCTCTGATTTGACAATAGTTGTTATAATTAAGTACAGTTTAATTTATCACAGTGATTAATAGACACCTTAATAGATTAGATTAGTTTGACAAAGATTACTACAATAACCACACCAAATCACTAATTCTTATCACCACAGAAATCTGCAGAAAAGGAGTATCAACATATTTTTTAAATTGGTACTCTTTTAAAAAAAAAATTGTATTTCTCTAACCACTGGTGTCAGTACTTGTTCAGGAGATTCTTTACTAAAAGCTTGAACCAGTGTCCATGACAGTACTAGGACAGAAACCACCATCATGGTAACCCCAAACCATACACCAGCTGTAAACCAACAGCGCACCAACCTAGGATGGTGCTTGCCCCAGCGAACAAAGCAGCGATTGAACCTTGTCGTGTACCATTTGATGTGTGCAACATTGACTGACAGCCCATTCTCTTCTAAGAATTCTTTATACGTCCGTGAAAACTTGCGATAATTCTAATCAAAAGAAAACATGCGCCAAAAGGTGTATAACGTAATCAGAATTGTTAGAAAGTTGGTAATCTTAGAGACACAACATTTGAATAAAGCAAGAGACGCATATAAAAAATGTTTGTCTCTTTGCCCAAGCTACTTGTCTAGCGTTACCTTTAAGATAAAATCCCCCAAATAAACTAAAGTCCACAGAAGTACAACTTCAACAACAACATATATGTGATGCATTGTTTCTTGGTTGGGAAGACATATCTCAATGACCAGAAGCACTGGGTACAAGGAAAACTAAAACGGAAATAATAGTAACCAATCACAGTTCAACGAACGTCGGCTCAATTTTTCTTTTGACCAATCAAGGGACGAAGCGCCAACCCTTGAATTGCCGCAATCACTGGAACTCTATGTCAGTGGTTCCCAACCTTTTGCTTCCCAAGGACCCCTTTACTGATCTTAAAAATCTCGGCGGACCCCCTCCCCAACTGAAACTGCAGCTTCCCCGGTTTCACGGCTTCACTGCTTAAAATCTCACCTCAAAAGATGCATTCAGGGTTGGCTTGCTCAGCTCGGCATAGAATAAAATCAAAGTTTAGGTACTCAACATTGTATCCTCGTAGTTTAATCTTCCCAGTGGCAGATCGTTGCGAACTCATGATTAATTTATGAAGAGATAAACGCTGGAGAACTTTTTCTGTACGAACAAAGCTCGGGGTGAACAGGCGTAGCGTGGATGCATGTAACATGAGATGAAGCTGTGACCTGTTAAAACCTCAAAATTACGAGTTCTTATGTTACACTTACACCCTTCGTAATTTCCGATATTGACTGGTAGTTTGCAATAAAAAATAGTTGAACCGATATTGCAGGTAGTCATTTGCCAAAAAAAAAAAAAATAGTTACCTTCTGCAGACCCCGTTCCTTTTGCGCAGACCCCCGGCGGACCCCTTTGTCTCGGCGGACCACCAAAAATTGTTTGCGGACCCCAGGTTGGGAACCACTGCTCTATGAAGACTCGCACTGGTGACCCAGAATAATGCGCCCAAGAGGATTCTTGTTCGAAGACAGAACTTAAAAATTGAATCTTTACAAAGCGCAACGCCTTCGTAAGTTCAATAGAATTAACTATAACATGCTATAACAATAGAATTCTGCGTAGACAGTTATAAGGAAAAAAGTTAAAAGGTTGATAAGTGCCGCAACTGATCTCAAAGAATATCAACGTTTCGAGCAAAGGCGTCCCTTCGGCAGGAAAGAAACGACCTTTCTTTCCTGACGAAGGACCTTTGGTCGAAACGTTGATATTCTTTGAGATCAGTTACGGCACTAAACCTTTTAACTTTTTACCTTAACTATAACATGCTGTTTGTAACAGAAATAGAGCTGATGTGTTTGTGGTAGCTTGGTAATTATGTTCTTAATACGCACGCTCTCAAGCTGTTCTCTTAGAAAAACTTTCTGAGTCCCTGACGGGAATCGAACCCGTAAACTACTCACCGGCGATCATAAGGTTACGGGTTCGATTCCCGTCAGAGAATCAGAAAGTTTTTCTGAGAGAACAGCTTGAGAGAAATAGAGCTGTTCGAATTCGAAACGCTAATCATATTTAATTAAACGATATGACGACCTACCGCAAGCGCACTCTGGACTAT
Organism: Heliopora coerulea; assembly: GCA_030142905.1. Taxonomy (NCBI): domain Eukaryota; kingdom Metazoa; phylum Cnidaria; class Anthozoa; order Scleralcyonacea; family Helioporidae; genus Heliopora; species Heliopora coerulea. Next base: position 7,864 of record JASJOG010000564.1, on the reverse strand, counting down.
TTGTTTCCTTTTGGGAAAATCTCGATCGTTGTTGGAGCACACGCGTTGTTTACACATAAAATTTTCGATAAACAAAGACGCTGTTTTGAGAGGTCTATATATGTTTTTGTTGGATGCTATTTTACATATAAATTTCGTTTACTACATCAACGAATTCCATTGAGGATTAAAATTTCCACGGTTGTACACAATATCTTGAAGGACTATTTTTCAACTTTCTCTATCTGATTAACTAGAGAACGTAAAATTCTCTTGGGTATTATTTGACTATGCCTTGGTTTTCTGAAGGGCAATTTACTAGAAATACGACCGAAATCTCAAACAAATCGATTGAAAAATTGAGTCAGTTCTGCATTTAGAACCAAATGATTTCACAATACGCTTCACTTAACCCTATAATGCCTGAATTTTATTCTTTTGTCTTCTGTTCTCTCTTCGTTTTTGTTGTTCTCTCATTTGTTCATTTGTTCTAGGCACACGATATATCCGGACACTCATCGTTGAATCGTTAAATTATTAAATCGGTCCTGTTTTTGAATAGACAATAAAGGGACATTAATATGGTTCGGACTGAAAACTAATTAATATTTCATGTCGATTCAGGTTCCGTCGAATTCAAATTCAATCCGGCCTCGTGTAAATATCCTCTAAATACGCTTTACAACTGCTCGCATATTCGCACTCATTCGACTACGACGGTCCATATTTTAAATAAGGAATTAAAGTGGAAACTGACACAGTATTCTCAAAGTTACACACCATGACAGAGAAGCTCAAGCGAGAAATGGCGAAATTTTGTCAAAAAGTACAGGAATACCTTAATGAAACTGAGCCAAAGACGATTTAATCAATTTTTCAAACGACTTCACCCTAATGATACATAATCTTGTGTTTTATTAAGACTTCAATTAATCTTAAGTTATGATAAAAAAAATGTTGCAGATTACCTAACTGTTACAACAGACGTTCCAGATTAAAATTGAGGGAGGGTAAAGAAAGATCGGCCTGAATTTTAAGATTTACTACAATTTTTGTACCAGTCAAAAAATGTGTGCAAATTATCTGTTTCTCCAATGGCATAACTGCCAGGTGGCTTAGGAAGCCCAGCACCTACAGAATACCCTGGATTAGTACAATAGGATGAGTAATGTAACCTTTAAACACTTTCAATTAGGTGCATAAGTTGAAATATTTCAGTGTGACAGATGCAAGTCAACCAGTCTGTACTAAACACTGGCCCTGTCAAGTTTCACTAAGGTAACATCAAGAACCCCAAGTAGAAATGTTCTCATTACACCACTCATATTCTCTAATTTTGGGGGAGCATTTGCTCCGTTGCCCCCAGATTTTCACACTTAACCAGCCTGTTGTCCCAGGAGGCAATAAATTATCCAGGGGGGCTCATAACTTATGGACAGAATTCAAGTTAACGCAACAACAAACTACTAATATTTGCAGTGCAAAGTGTCAAAGAAGAAAAATTTATTTTATTCAAGATGTTTGAAAATAACTCTTGCAAACAAAGAGAATGCAAAAGTTGAAACTGTGATTTCTGAATACGTGGGAAGACATTCTCAACAGCCAAAAGTGATTTTATGTAGTAAAAATAATTATTGGCAGTTAGATATATATGTTGACAATTTACTGGATATACTGATGTTTTAGCCATAACTTTTAGCTAACTCATGTTAGTTTCTGCATTAATATTTCAGATATGGCAGGCTGGCAGCATTTCAAATTTTTCTGATGTTTCTTATGGTTTGATGGTTTTCACAGTGTGACTGTTGCTATGCAATAAGTTAATAATTTGTTAAAGTAGATAAGCCATAAATCTGTTGAACGTTGAAGAAGAAAAAGGAAAATATCAAATAAAATAAAATAACTAAAATTTTGAAATAAGTCAAAATGCTTCAGTCACATGCCATGTGATATATTGCAGTATATCAATTCTAAAATAATTCCATGCTCTAACAACTTATTGCAAACAGAAATATATATCTTACATTTCTTTTGGGGGGTGGTGAAATTCTATTTGGGGGGCTCAGTCCCCTCATATCCCCTTGGGCTGTGGTCCTACTTATATGACTTTTTCCATTTCAGATACAGACCTGTACAGACTATGGGAAGAAACAGGATTTAACAGAAATTCTGAGAAGTCAAGTGTAGACAGAATTTTTAGAAGTTGGATTGAACCAAAGTTTTAATCACAAATACTTAATAGGCTTCACAAAGAAAGGGGAAATATTTCATGCCTTTTTCTAATTCTAAAAAGAATACCTGGTAAAACCATCTGCCATCAGATCAACTGAAGTGGGATTGTAGGACAATAGGGTCAACCATTGACTTAATCCATTGGATTTGATGATTTATGTTTTATTAGTTTGTAATCTAGTCAATTTTCACTTAGCAGATCACTTGAGGGAAGAATCTCTTCTCAATTAATTAAGAAAACACAACCATGCTTGGCCCACAAGTTGATCCTGAGGTAATGAACCATGGAACACCAAAAAAATGTTTTCCATGACCTATATAAAATAATCCGGTATAAAATATACTGGTTTACTAGTATAGTATATGGCAGTACCAGCCTGCCTAATACAACTGTCAGATCGCATCCACTATTCGATATAAGCCTCAGATCAAATTTTTATATCTACCAAAAAGGTATTGCCTATTGGTGATACCTGAAAACTAATCAGTGATATCCTTATGACCGTAAGCCAAATTGCTTATTCCATCATTTAGAATATAACGTTTATCATCAAAACATGATAGTGAGACTTCATTAACTTCATAACTACCTATCTTATGATTAACACTTCTGATAGTCTTCATGGTATTCATAGACTGTTTACCGTTAAAAAGAACATATTTATAGTTATTAAACTTAATATCTTTCTTGATGACTGATCTCTTGATGTCCTTAGCTGTTTTGCCTTCGTAACCGTCTAGTGATCTATAACTATACATCTTTCACTGCAGGCCAACAAATTCGGTTATCAGGTTTTGACCTTCTTCACATTTGTATTTGCCGATTACCTTCTTATTATCATCAAAATAATAAGGACTATCTTTTGGAAAGTCGCTATTATCAAACAATTCTTTACTTTTATAAAACATTTTATACACATTTTTATGCTCCACCTTACAACACAATGAATCGGTGTCTGTAAATAGAAGCTGGTTTTTAAAGTTTTTCATGTACTAGTCAGTGGAAGCTACATGTTAGAGTTTTGGAAATATCAAGGATTGACATCCCAATATATGATGGCTTATTTAGCTTTACTATAGGCTTTTTAACATGAACAGCAACTAAGTCTTCATTAATGATTTTTGATGAAACAAAGGTCGGTTTTGCTGTTAGTTTCAGGAATTTCTTCCCATCATTTATTAGTTTTACATATTGCCACTTTCTAATATTCTCCATCGTTTTACCAAAGACAGAATTATTCATAAGTTTGAAAAAGTTTTTCTCAAATGTGTTTTTGGCTGCTACTCTTTTAGTTGTATTAAAATCAATATACGGCTTTATCCACGGCGCTTGATTGAATTTGAGCGCTCTGTTGACCTTTTTGATTTTCAATCCAAGATCTAAATACAGCTGTAGATTCTGGTAGTGGAGAACATACTTGTCCTTATCCATCAGATTTGGAACCAGCTTTTCTATCTGTCCTATGGGGATGTTATATTTGTTTTATTTTTTGTTGATAATTAGAAAACATTGAATCAGTTATTTTAATCTTTTCAGGTGCTAACAGATAGCTGTTATGCTCGTTGTGAAGATATTTAGGATATTCTAGGTCAACCTCCAGTATAAGGCCTTTTTTTTGATGTGTCAGTATACTTGGATAAATCTAGCTTTCTAATTTGCTTTTCACTCAACCATTTGAAACCACCTGTTGGAAGATATTGACTCATCGCGTAGCCATATAGATTGTTTGCATTGAGGTAGGTGATAAAGCTATCTGGCTCATTTTTGTTATAGTCTGGAAGGTTTCTATCATTAGCTTTAGCATATTGATCTGCTTTATAGCTAATACCACCTCTCATACCACGTTCTATGAACTGATACTGGTCAACATCACTGATTAGTTCCAATTCTTGCTTTGTTATTTTTAGAAGAGAATCAAAAGATAAACCAGTGAAAATTCAGCTGTAATTTTCCTCTGATTTCTAAATACTGTTTATGTATTTCTTTTGTTTTTTCTTCATGAATTATTAATGAGTTTGACAAGTATGTTTAGCCTTATTTCTAATTAACATATTAAAACCACAAGAATCACAGTACCAAAAATGTGTATTATTCCAGTGTTTGCTTTGTTTATTATGTACTGCTTTTCTCTCCTCTTCAGTTGAATATTTAGTTGGGTGGCCTCAGAAGATTTAATTTAATCTATATAATTGTCATTGCTTTATATATTTATAAATTCCATTTAATTGAGAAGTTTTTTATTCTATTTGTTGAGTATTAATCATTGAGATGAAAGAATGTAAATATATCATTTTCCATTACTTTTATGATTATGATTGTTTCCATTTCAAGCTTTGAGATTGATGGTTTGAAAAAGTACATATGATAGTAAGGATTTCATAATTTGGGAAGAATATGAGATTTTTACAGTTTGATCTGAGCTTTATATTAAACATTGAGTGTGATCTGAAGCTTATATCAAACATTAGATTTGATTTGAGGCTTATATTAAGCTGGTAGTTTTTTTCTGTTTTTTGACAAAAAAATGGTGTTTGATCTGAGGCTTATATCAAACAGGTATTTTTTTAGGAAAATTTATGGTTCAATCTGAGTGTTATATCAAACATTGAGTGTGATTTGAGGCTTACATCCAACAGGTGGAAAATTTTTGGAAATTTTTTAGTGAACTTTTTTGTAGACATAAAAATTTGATCTGAGGCTTATATCAAACAGTGGATGCAATCTGATGGTTGTATTAGGTGAGCTGGTACCACCATACAGTATACTGTAGTACTTGCTTTTAGCTACTCATGGCACACCTTTTCAATGTATTATTCTATATCTTATTACAGTTACAATATTAATGCTAAGCTTGATCATTTCTTAATGAATAATTGGCAAATTTATAATCTCAAAAATAATTACCTTCCATTTGAGGATGAAGTTCCTGCATCCCAAGCTGATTTCAAGAGCCAGGAAACCTTAATCAAGGAACTGCAAGAAAAAGTTATAGAACAGGAAACTATGTGTAAAAATATCCTCCAAAAGTATAAGCATTGCAAAGAAGAAAAGGAGCGTCAGATCCAAATATTACATCAGATGATTCATGTAATAGCACTCTTATGTTTGAATTTGTTATTAATTCTACTTTTAAGCCTGTTCATTCCTTTACATAACAGTAACAAAGTATTAATACAGATATATGTTGCAGTTATATTCACACATATGTACACATGAAATTGATCAAGTGTTTTGGGCTGCAATTAGATTGACTCTGTTTTGGTAAAATGAACATTGATTTCTGTGATAGAAACAAGTTATTAGACAAGGATGCCAGGTTCAGCACTATGAAGAAAAAATTAAGAATTTATCAAAGGTTTGTGACTAATAAAGTTGTTTATAAATTAGTATTACACACTTCAATGTAAAATGTTATGGAGAGCTTTTTTTTTTTGACTATCAGTAGTTCACATTTTCTTCCCTGGTTTGAGGTTAAATCATAATGCAGCTTGTAACATGAAAGTTTACTCATGTACTCGCCATTAGATACCTAAGGTCCCTGTGAAGATTGGAGAAAACACAACTTGATCTAAACTTGTCACTTAGTTTAAAAAGATTTGTTGAAATTTATGATCTTTGGTGCAGTTATATCTTTTCATCATACTAAGCTTCAAAACTAAAGAGCCAAATAATTTGTCGGAAAAAGTTTAAAATTTTTTTTTTTGGTTGACCCTGAAGTTTACAAGCTGGCCAATGTTTGCTGGTTCATTTTTAGTAATTACACTCAGTTGTTGATACATTTTTAAATTTTCATCTCATTTTTCCATCCCTCACAAAATGAGGATTTAGCACTTAATTTCTTCCCTAACATATCCTGTGTCATGGTGTTCTCAGACACAATGTTACCATCCTGTAATTCTTTCTTCACTTGTTCATTCCTTTCAAGAATAATTGGGCAATTTGCATGTCTATGAAATTTCTGAGAATTCTTTTTTTTTTCTTTATTTGTAATAAATGTAGCACAATGAAGAACTGAAGGAAAGTCTAGATGAAGCTAGAAGGATTTCTGAACAAAAAAGTTCATCCTTGGGACAAGCTAAAACAAGAGAAATTGAGTTGCTCACAAAAGTGAATTTGGTAATCAGCTTAATTTGTAATCAATGGAAATTTCAGTTAAGTTAGGTTTAATTTCAGTTAGGTAAAATTGTTGTTAATTTTAGTTCTGAGTGCATAATTCTGAATTTCAGTTACAATGAGAACCAGAAAACAGATTACCTATTAGAAGATGTTACTTTTTTGCAAGTGTTTTCTTCATATATTTACCCTTGATGAGAAAAGCTCCAATTATCCACAGTAAAATTACAAAATCTGGTTTGGGATTAATTTATAATTTTTGACCCCTAAGTCAGCTAAGTTTGAAATATTTCAAGAATTAACTGGAACTTACAATTATTAGAGTCTGCTAAATAATATGTTTATTCAAAGTTGCAACAGGCACAATGGCAGATGAAACAAGAATATGAAAATGTTATGAATGCATTGTTAAAGGTGGGCAATTTTTTTCTCCTTTTAGCCCTGTGCAATTCAAATGTTTGGAGAACTTTACATTTTGTTGAAATAAAAAAAAATATGTTGACTTGGTTTGAATATCAATTGATGGACATTAAGATTTGTCAAACTTGTGTCCTCAGAAATTTTCTTTTTTGAATTCATAACCTTTATTTGATGGACCATCAGAAGGTTATGGTTTTGATTCTCATCAGATGCATCAAACATTTTTCTGGGGAGTGCAGACTGAGCTTTGTGTATGCTTGCTGATTATCAGTAATAACTATAATAATGAACCAATAAAGTTCACTGTTAATGAGAATACAGCCACTGACTCATATTAATCTGACATTTTCAAATTGTTGTGGTGATTCTATGAACCAGCTTGTGAAGTAAGGCCTGGACTGCCCCTTCTGAAAATCTTGAAAATTCACACGAAGAAATACAAATCTTGAGTTACTTTATTCAGGGATTCCAAACCTGCACAATGTACCAGTAATTTATCTTAGCCAAAATAATACATGAATAGCATAATAATGCAACTAATATTATAAAGTCATTGGTAACTATTCTTTAAACAGGAATGGTGCAACTTTGCAAGTACCTGGCAGCCTCTCATTCAAAACCCTGCATATTAAAACCAAATCTACTCATTTTATGAAAATAATTCCTCTATAAACTATTCATCCAACATTTTCTCACTGGTGGCTATTCTTTTGCCACAGTACTCATAACATGTAAATAGATATGCTGCTCTAAAAATGTTGCTAGTCTGAAAGCATCAATAAAATTGTCTTAAATATCTCTATTAATTTTTTGATGCTCCTTTCATTAGGAAAATAGACTGATGAATGAGAAGTTATTACAACTAGAAGCAGAAAGGAATGTCACTTTTAAAGTAAGCATCTTTTTTCGTTTAATTTCATATCATCTGAGGCATTGAAAAATATTTTCTGTGGTTATCTTTATAAGCAGACAACAACAACAACAACAACAGTCATTTTACAGCTGTTTTCCCTTCTTATGCAGGGGTTGGCTGGCAGCTCTACATAGCAGCCTCCTCCACCTCTCCCTATCCTTGGCATCTTCCCTTTTCAACTCGTACTCTCTCATGTCCTTTTCCAC
>JASJOG010000563.1:0-112232 GCA_030142905.1 Heliopora coerulea | reverse complement strand
TAGATGTATAGAGTAAACCGTTAAATATGCCTATTTTGCGCGTTTTTTGCTGGTCTTCGTTATTTATTCTTCGCTGACCGTTGTTTTATTCTCTCTTAAAGTCTGGTCAGGAGAAAGGCGGATCCTGTCTACAGCGATTGTTTAAATGTAAATGGCTTGAGTTGGAGGTTGAAAGTATATCCAGTAAGTAGCCATAACTTTTCACATTTTCTCTGACATTTAAACCTGGAGATGGCAGCCGAGTGTTTCAGAGCCAGTAAAGCACACACTACCTGTGTTTGTAAATAGATTGAGAAACAAGACCATTTTGTATGTACACTGGCGAAGTAAGTTTAAAAATTGATGTTTGAACCTGGAAAATTAATGAGAAGTTTATTGAACGCAACGAGTCATAAGAACGTGTCACGGTCGTGATTTATTTGTTGTTTTCTTCATGATTTATCAGTTTGAAAATTATATTCTGGACACCTCGTAAATTGAAGGAGCTTCGTAGATGTAGATATGGATTTTCTAACGAGTAGTAAAATAAACCCCTTCTTTTTCAAGAAATTTATCACGAAAATTCGGTTATTGCAAGGTGTTCCTGCTAACTATTCTAACGATTGTACTCTGAGATCCCCTGAACGAAAACCATAGCGCGCTACTATTTTTGACAATTTTAGGATGGAAATGGTGTAGTCAGAGGCAATTACCTGTCAATATTTCTGGAACTTACTAGTGGTCTACCTGAGCCATCTAAGTGAGTAATAGCTTCGTAACTATTGAAAGAATCAACTTTCCAGGAAACATACTTCTTACTCAGATTTACGAGTTTGCTGTGAGTTCAAGATTACGATCATTAAATGAAAACAGAACTTGACCTCACGTTAGTCGAAACAGAAATTCATTTTTCAGATTCTTGCAGAGAAGTTTTAGTTTTACTGTATTTAATAAATGTTACGTCTTCCACTCCGTTGTTTTTGTAGCTAGATTTAGTTTTCATCAAACACTGAACTAGCCTTGTTGTTCTTAACTTGTTCGTCGTTGAGTCAACAACTCTAGGTATAAGGACAAAGACGTTGTTCTTCTGGTTGGTTCAAAACTGTTTGTAACTTTAAGTCATTAAAAACCTTGAGATTAATTTTTTTTTTCACTTTCACCTTAAGGTACGAGTACCGTATCGAACTTGTTCATCATTCATCGCCGAACTCGAGCAAGAATATCATAAGAGAATTTGGTAAGTGCAAGTCAGAAAGACGGGAATGAATTAAAGTAGTGTGACTGCCGTAGGAGACTTGGGCCGGTCTCCCCAAACTGCGAGCTACCCTAATGCTCGAAATGTAGTCTTTGAGGATCACCAAACTCCCGGACACCAAAAAGACAAATTGACATGCGATCCCCTGTATCCCCAAAGCGTTGCCCCCATAAAATTTAAGAACCGATTAAGGCACCTTAGTTAGGCTACCGCAGCATTGTGAAATTATAACTATGCATTTTAGGGCAATTAAGTTTTTGGGTTTTTTTTCCTCGACAATTTAACTCTGGCATGAGTTGAGTTTATTCCTTAACGTGGTTGTTTATACTTTAAAGGAAACTGGAATCAAAACTGACTTACAGATCTACGCCATTGTAGAGATTGCTCGACAGCTCAAACGTAACAAATTGTGGGAATTTCCCAGGTTTTCAATTTTGACGTGATCGCGTGCGAGAAAAAATGACACCAGGCAATCGTGTCAAAATTGAAAAGTATCCCCCCCTTCTCGATGTACATTTTTTGTTTCTTTTCTAGCGTCGGAGTTTGAAGTTGGAGAATGTTGGGGTTACAATCGGTTCTTTCGGCTTGATCTTCTGGTACGTTTAGTGTTAATTCTCTTTGTTCTTATTTTATTCGTGTGTTTTTCTCCTCCTTTTTTCGTTTCCTTTGTCTTATTTTATTATCGCTAGTAAGATAATTTTAATCTCACGTTCACGCACCGTATGGTATCATGGTCCTTACCTTACCATTTTCCCATATTATTTTTCTCTAGGCGGAGGAGGGCTATCTTAATGTGGCGAACGACACACTAATTTTGAGATTTCACGTTCGTGCGCCGACATATTTCCAAAACAGCCAAGAACAACGTTGGTAAGACTAGATAAACATCGATCACTGTCTTTAAAACGTAACACTTCGTAGCGAAAAATATCAGCACGAACTGGAAAAACCCAGTGTTCATTTACTAGCTTAATAAAGATTAACTGGAAGAATCGATACCGTTTTCAATAATTCAACCCTGTGATTATGAAAAATTTACTCTTTTTTGAAATGTTGATAGGTATATCAAGCAACTGCTGACTATTCAAAGTCAATACGTCCAACAAATAAATAATTTAAAAGAGGTAATTAAGCTAAATCGTCTATCTTTAGTAATTTAAAATTTGTACCGAAACGTTATGATGCATATTAGAACGGTGATGGAACTTCAGTGATTTTATATTTTTAACCGTTTTGCTACCAGATGTCCCCCTTGACAAGTGAAGTCGTCTAGTGTTAACCAGGGTCCCCACGGTAGTAATGGTTGAGTGTACCATGGGTAGCGCGTACACTTTGATATTTAAATATCTTTTTACATCGTTTATGTTTCAATATCATCTTTCTTTTTTCTTCATTTCAGTAAGTATTAATTGGAGTGCTGGTGATTACGATAAAAATGTTCTAGCACTAGGATATAATTTTACGTTTTTTTTTTCTTTTCCTATTTAGCGTTTAGCCATTGAAATATCGAAGAATAATAATGCCTCGACATCAGGATTTTTAGGTACTGCACGTAGTATCGTATTAGAATAATGCTTATTTCCATATTTTTATAAATTTACTAGGTTGCTAAAACGTGGTTAAAAAAAAAAATTAAGGAAAAACTCCTAAGTTAACTTGTACTGATGTTTATGTTCAGATTACAGCCACGGCTCATTACTCGAGCAGAGTTACGAAGAACCAGAACCACTCTCACCTTCGACTCAGCCAAGCAAACATACATCCTCGAAGCAGGAATCATCGGGCAACGTCAAGACCACGCTAGTGACGGCAATCGATGTAGAATCCGCGTCGGGTGGGTATTAATCAAGTTGGGAAACATATAAAATAAAATATAAATAAAAATATATATTGAAAAGATAAAATGACAATCAAGACCACACAAAATTGGAAAGAGGAAAGGAAATTAAAAGAACAAAAAAGTATGTTGAAAGACAGTCTGTCAAGAAAACGTTTTCATTTGTTGAAGAAATTAAAAATCATAGTATAAAGATTTTTATCGTATGTTTTTCATCCCGGAATAAATTACTTCAGGCTGTGGGACTCGAATTTGGGAAATCGGCTGGAGAGTTTCAGGAGTGTGTTGATCGGCGTTTGTCTTAAACTGTTGTTTGAATTTTTTATCGTGGATCTTCTCCAGGACACGTGTCTCAGACAAACGAAGAAGGGGAAGAGGATTCCAGTGACCTGGAAGATGCCATAGATGAGGAGCAAGTGAGCGAGGGAAGTTTAAAAGACGAGGAAGATGTGGATACCGAGAGTTCGGAAGACGAAGGGGAGGAACTAGGACACTTGGAGGATTCAGGGATGCTGGAGGAGCAGATTGTGGAAGAGGAATTGAGCGAAGGAGTGGAACCAGAGGAAGGAGAAATAGAAGAACGGGATGAAAGAGAAGAGGAAAAAGATGAGAAAGAAAACAAAACTGAAATGGAAGATGGAAATGCGGCGAAACCGAAGCCAAGGGATCTACCTCAGGAAGTGTCAACCTCTCAACCTAGAACCGGTGAGTGGAACCTACATCCCGTGTACAAAGTGGTCGCCGAACTGATCGTTTTCAACACACGTGTAATTTTTGTTTTCTTCGCTCATTTTTATCCTTAATTCGTAAACCGCTTTTACCAAACAACGACTGTATTAACTCAACAACCTTACTTATCTTGCAATCAGGTAATTGTCCCTTATCTTTTTCCCAGTTGTGTAAGACTTCCATAGTTTTACTCTGGCTAACATCAGACGAGTTTACTCATCAAGGTGCGAGCCTCCGCCGGGAAAGAGATATTCTTGTCTAAACGCCGACCTGGATACGTACTGGCTTGCCAGCCTGCATATTTGTCTATATTTCTAACCCTCGTCATACCCGCTAATCAGTCATGCCTGTTGTCTGACGTGAGGACGTATTATTTAAAAAGCGGTATTCCAGACCTTGTAACTTATCTGGAATACTTATTGGAACCAAGGCAAAGTTAAATAAAATAAATAAAATAAAACATATTTATTTTCCTGTGCAATTCTTCATTACATATCTAGATGGAATCTTGGAAGCTGCTACAACGTCATTGGATAATCAATCTAATGTCTTGCATGTATCTTCCACGGACAATGCGAAACAAAGGTAAGACCGAAACAGTCAGTGAATTAGGGTGATTTTAAAGGTAAAGTACAACCTCCTTACCCCCCGGCCACATATGCTTAAGCTGGCAACATCTCATGCAACTTGTTTCACTTCAAAATTTCAAGACAAGGTGCAGGATATAACTCCGGCATTAGGGATGTACCGCAACATTGTTCCTGTCAAATTTGGCTGGAAGTCATTTTAAAAGTTAAGCTGAATCTGGACCTTTTTTGCAAAGTACTTTCTAAAAATCAAGGCAGGCGTTCGTTATTGTCATCTCCGAAAGCCAAACACCACACCGTCCCTTAACATCATCTTGCTTCCCACACCCCTTCACCCTTGCACCTCATCCTGCCTCCTACCCATGCCCGCCCATCAACGCCATTCCATCTCGTTTCTTCCCCCATCCTTCAACCCAAACATATCTCCAGTCCCAACCTTTAACCCAGTCCTGACCCCCACCCAAAGACGACCAATGCCATTTTACCTCCATCCTGTACCCACCTTATCTCTATCCCGTACCCACCTTACCTCCATCCTGTACCCACCTTACCTCCATCCTGTACCCACCTTACCTCCATCCTGTACCCACCTTACCTCCATCCTGTACCCACCTTACCTCCATCCTGTACCCACCTTACCTCCATCCTGTACCCACCTTACCTCCATCCTGTACCCACCTTACCTCCATCCTGTACCCACCTTACCTCCATCCTGTACCCACCTTCCCATCATTATGTACAACTCTTGTGGTTGTCCGAGTTGCCATGTCTTTTATCAGTAGTCTTAACATTAAGCTTTACCCTTTTGCTCCCAAAAGGACAGTTTGGGACAGAAAAGAACCACGTAATGAGCTGTGCGGTGATCCCGATAGAGTAGACATTCAACTAGAAGACATCCACCAGCAGGCGTCCTCGTCAGAACGACGAGATACGGAATATGACGTCGATGCTGTTCTCAGTGCTGGAGAACTGGTGATTGATGAAGAAGAACGTGCCTTGCTGGATTCTCTTGGTTTAGAGACTGATTCACCTAAACAAGCGAGGAAAACTGCAGCGCAGAAAATACATCGCAGGAGATCGTTGAGGAGGAGCGAACGGATTGGTGGAAGGTCAACCACGTTGCAAGGTATATTGTAAACTTGGCCCGACTCTCTCTAGAGGATAAGGAAGAGACCGCCTCTTCCCTATCCTCTATAAATCGCCACGCAAGCAACTCCCGCTATCTCTGAAGATGTGGGTAGGCTCTTCCAAAACGTCGCGCCTCCAAAACCAACCAGGTTCAAAAATAGATAACATTCAAACAACTATCCATTTTTTTTTTTTTTTTTTTTTACATCGTAAATTATTGAGTATTGCCATCTTGTCTTACAGATTCCGAATTAGCTTCAGTCCCTGGGGACACCCAGTTGCTTTCAAGAATGCTTCGTTTTCATTTAAAGAGAGGAACCCATGGAAATTCACGTCTTGGTCCTTGCAGGTCTACTTTTGCTCGAAACCATTTCACTTCATCAGGTATCTTGCACTGATATTCTAGAAGAAACCTCGTCTTTAGTGCAGACTACTGCGACAATCTTTAAAACTACCTGCGAAATTTTGACCGCTTTCAAGCAAAATTTACTCCCCTTGCACTTATTCCTTTTTGGACGGAAGTTTCAGGAAGATTGTCATAAGGCTTCCATGTTAATATTAATTTAAAGAAAATTTTACAGTGGCTTAAACGGTTTTCCGCGACCTGCCATGGTTTTGTGGGATGTATGAACGAACTGTCATGGGTCTACATCTTATTAATCCGTTAAAATCCTGGTTTTTCATACAACCGGAACCAACAGCATGGCTAGAGTTTCGATAAGAGCGCTCAGCGGACTGGAAGAAGCAGTCTGGCCATCGTCTCCTCGAGTCATTCCCTTTGATTTACCATATGGCCAACTCTTGTGATGATAAAACAATAACACACTGTAAACTTCTTTAATGGGCATAACTTGGGATTTAAAGTTAAATGGAAATATGTGACACACGTTCTCGTGGGGAACTCAGTTGACCCCTCTGATCCCCCCTTTGCTGTGCGCTGCAGGTCTGAACAATCTCCATCTCGGTCGCAGATGATTACCTCTTCCACAATCCCTCGTGATGTGTAATAGAGAAATTGCATTCAATTTTACAAGGAACTGACTAATCTTGTAAGCAAAATAGCGACACCATTACTGAGGAGTTTTTCGGGTTTTTGAATGAGCGTTCGGTGAGGGTAATGAGTCATTCATCAGTTGTTCGCGAAGGTTTCGAAGCGACTGGGTTATGATAATGTCGACGTTTTCTGGCTTAGTATACACTTTTAAAACATATATTAACGTGGAAAATGTAAAAGAGGGCAATGGATTTTGAATTTATTGCAGATTCCATTTGTAGAGATTTGCTCTATAGGTTTCTCTCAGATATCCACATGTTTAACAATCCCATCGATAATTTTTTTTTCCATTCCTATAGAGGCCAACACGGCTTATGGTACGGCAAGCTCATCTTCTAGCGAGACAATCATCAGAGATCAGACAGGTGGTTTTGCATCTTGCCTCGGGGAGAGTCTACTTGCAGCATTATCTGAACAGGAGAGTGCACATTGTTTGAACAGAGGTAGAGACTTGAGTTCAAGCGTTTAATTTAGAAGAGAAGTCTTCAAGCAAGTGGGAAGAGAGAGATGGTGCGCTAAATTAGAATGTCGAAATATGTATTGTTATGTACGCGTGAATCAGTCAGAGACGAGTGTTGGGACCTTGGTGTTTATACTGCGAATTTTATTATATATCCCTCTCCTTCGTCAATGTTCCACACTTTGTAAACACGCTGCTTCGGGTTAGGTGTGTCCCTTTTGTCACTTCTCACATTGAAGGGGGACGGGGGTTGGGGTGATAGCATTTGTCGAGCAAAAAAAATGTAAATGTTGAGTAAACGTTAAAAATTCCAAGTGTCCCAACGTATTTTGTCACTGATTGTAGTTCAGCGCCACGTTTAGCCGCGTGGGCAACAGTTTTAGTAGCAATACGACTTACTTTTTTGAAATATCGGTGCGTGCTTGCGTGAGTACACACCTGATAAAGTGGACACGTCCCGAACAGGGGGTATAGATTCTTGGAAAGAAATGAATGTCGAGCACGCATGTCACTCATGTATTGACCGCATGTACAGGACTTAAAACAGTCAGAAGTCTGTCAGACTAAACAGTCGGGTGCCGTGAATATTACTGGCGTTGACCAAACTCGTAAGTCCTACAGTAAGAGGACCCGATAGGCACTAAAGTTTGGAGTTACGGTGAGAATTAGCGTCAGGATTAAGGGCTGTGTAACCTTGGTTATGCTTTAGTTCACTTACGGAGGGTACGTGTGAAGGTCATGTATCTACAGGGATAATAACTCCAGATAAGTCGCTAGGTCTCCCTCCCTCGGGTTCAATCATCCTTTTGACGCTGACTGAGATCTTACTTCGCCGTTTGGTTTTGAAGTAAGTAGACCATACTGCGGTGCAGTTTGCTTCAAGTTTGTCTCGCTCGCATATTGGTCTTACAATATGTCGCATTATGTGGTACAATATGTTGCATTTTGTCGTACAATATGTTGCATTTTGTCGTACAATATGTTGCAATGTGTCTTACAATATGTTCGGTATGGATTTCAATTACAACAGACTTAGCCTTTCACTGGAGAAACAAAGCCTACCCTGATGAAACGACTAATGAACATTCTTCAAAAAACTCCGATGTCTTCAGTTCAAAACCATTTCAATTAAAGAGACAGGCTGAGCCCAAAAAATGTTGTCCTGAATTGTCAAGTCGCCGAACACACGGAAGGTCACCAAGCAAAAGGCGCCATGCAAAACCGAAGTAAGATTCGAGTCGTCCAATCAGTTTACATATATCTAATGACGTTAAACGGAAGTTGCTGGAAGTTGACTTGAGCAGATTTTAAAAAGAAACTGATGAGATTTTTTCTATCATTTGAGTTGGAGGCATTTGTACGTCATCGTGAAGTAACTTGGGGTGACTGTGAAACTTGATGAAACCTCCGCAACTTAATCCACCGCAACTTAATCCACCATTTCAATTGTCACTTCAGTTTAACTTACGATGATTTAGAAAGTAATGGTCATGGGAGGTAATGGGATTTACTTCACCATAAATCACAAGTTAAAAAATTTTGAAAATAGTCAATATGGGCGATTTGGGGCTTTTTCCATCGGACTAGTTTTTTAGCAGAATTTGTTTTTTAAACTTGAAACACCAATTTTTATTAGGGGAACTGAAGAAAACTGCTGCCGTACATTTGACCACTAACTTAAGTAAATTCAAATTGTCTAATACTATTTTAAACAGCATATGTTGTACTTATACATTGTTGCTATTTAAGTAATTAAGTAAGGGCTTTCTTCATACCAAACTTGATGTTTTTGAAACTGTAACTAACTATATTTTGGCACAGTACAACGCTTCAGTGCACAAAGAATAATGGTTAAATGTCCAAGTCGCCGTTGTTTTTGTTTCGACTTTGTTATCCGAACTCTTTATCGTGTATAGTTTGTAGACAAACGGTGCACTGAAGTCCAGTTGCCTGAGAGCGCTAAAGAATTTGTCATTTTAAAAGATGCATTAATGATGTTAGTAATTAATAACAGTAATAATAATAATCATAGTAATTATAATTGACATTTCTTTCCGTTCAAAAAAACACCAAAACTTTTAGTTCCCCTGTTGGACACCAAAGTAAACCAGAAAGTCCGATGAACAACTCAATATCAAACAGCCTTGGCAAAGAAGGTACAATATTTTGGAATTCTTAAAACTATAATAATAGTTTACTTAATTCCAGTGTTTACAATGTAGGCAAATAGATATGTGAATGAATGAATTAATAATTAAAAAAGTGAATAAAGAAATGAATAGATCAATGACGAGAGAGGTAAAATTAGGAAGGGAGGAGGTAGGTGAATAAACAAATGATATTGCTATTTTCACAATATTTTACCATAGCTTTTCTTTCCTTCGCCTTCAGGTCTTCAGTGGACATCACAACTTTTGGCTGAAATGAAAAGAGCGAAGGCTTCGTCGATGAAATCAAAATACGGTGGCAGCAGTGTTACTTCCAGTGAAAGTCTTCTAATGTCTGAGGCACCAAGTGCATCTTTGCCCAAGAGTAATAGTTCAGGGAAGTCAAGCAGACAAAACACAGGTTTGTTTTCGAATTTTATTGATTTAATGTGTATTAGTTGAGATGAACTTTTAATATGCGGTGCACATTTTCATCTTACTGGTGTTGGTATTGTAGTTTCTTGGCAGCCAAAACCACTTAATAGTGTGATGGTGTTTGATGTCAAACTTCAATTTGATCATTAAAAGAAACCTCCGCTAACTGACGTCCACCATGTACTCCTGATACATACATATTTGAAATTATACTTACTCTTCGATCTGTTACTTAATTATTACGGTAGAACGTGAATTAAAACCTGGTGCGGTTTGTAATACAAAAAGCATGAAAGAAGAAATTTATTCCGTAAATGACGCGACAGTCATTTTCATTTGTGAAATAACATTTGTAGAACATAAACGAAAACGTCCAGTCTAATAATTCAGCATTTTACCATTCGCTGCAAGCATACCGTTATCACAGGTATTCCTGATATCAAAACTTAAAATCGCAAATCTCTTGAGGAATAAATGCGTTTATAAAACCTAAGAGACTTTGTCCTTGTTGGTTTACTGAAATCCATCTTGTCAATTACCTTGGCTAAAATATTTTCGATTTTTCCCTGTAATGCGATCCATTCTGAATAACAGTCCAGTACATCCGAAGCAGATCTTTGAACATACGTCCACAATTGGTGTAATTTGTGATGTGTATTTCACTAGATATCCAGAATATTCCTCCAAATAAAGAACTTACAAAACTATGCCGACAAATGACACTCAGTGACAGCGAAGATGATGATTCCAACCATCCTACTCTCCCGTCTGGTATATCAAACACTGTAAATTCTGTCGGCTCTAATTTTCACATGTCTCCTTTGCTTGCGCTTTTGGAATCAGACTCTGAGCCCAGTCCCTCAAGTGGAAGTCATCCGCTCAGTCATTTACTCCCTATCGAAGGTTTGTATTTATGGACGATATGTTAGCTTACTGTGCTCCTTACTAGGAGTAGCCTGAGGTTACATTGCGCTCCACAACACAGTTTGCCTTGCGCACCCCAGTACCGCTTACATTGCGCCCTACAACACAGTTTGCATTGCGCACCCCAGTACTGCTTACATTGCGCCCTACAACACAGTTTGCATTGCGCACCCCAGTACTGCTTACATTGCGCCCTACAACACAGTTCGCCTTGCGCAGCCCAGTACTATTGACATTGCGCACCACAACAAATTTCGCATTGCGCACAACACAGTTCGCATTGCGCACAGCAGTACTGCTCACATTGCGCACAGCAGTACTGCTTACATTGCGCGCTACAACACAGTTCGCATTGCGCAGCCCAGTATTGATTATATTGCGCACCACAACACAATTCGCATTGTACATTCTCAGTGTTGTTTGCATTGCGCCCGCAACACTGTTTGCATTGCACACCCTAAACCAATCGCATAAGAGTGTGGACTATACAAATGTTTCCCCTCAGATCCATCGTTGTTTACTTCAGAAGAAGAAAGGACAGAGGCAACAGATCATGAGGATGAGTAAGTAATTGCATATAGTCATTTTTATGGCTGACCTTCGTATCTCGTCTGCACGCAAAATGATGCGCGCTGCTTGGCTACCTTGCCTTACAATAGGGTTTTCCGTACAGACCGTTAAGTTTTGGCGGGTAAATTTCTGTGTTGATCTGAACACAAATAAGCCATATTGATTATTCTGATTCGCTTTACGAAAGATTAATAACAACAAAATTCCCACTATGTTAAATGCTTTCGACAATGGTTTAAAAAACTGGGCAAACTGGTACGAGAAAAGAAACGAAGTCCTACGTAGAAACAAGCATGTAAACCTAAATCGCTCTCTCGCGTACAAAGACTGTTGAAGGAGATTAAATTCGTTCAAAGAAGCTGGAGGTTAAACGGCAGGGGAATCAAGGGCATGCGACGTAATGTCTTTGTCTGAAAACATGCGCAAGTGTTACCATTTAAAGACAGAGTTGGAGAGTGACCTCTTTCTTCTCCCTTATTTTAAGACCATGAGTAAGTCCGACCACGGATATAACCCCGTTCGGCCAACTCCGCGGTGTGTTTACGGCTACGTCACAATAACTGCTGGTAGTATTTTCGTGAGAAAGATCGTTCTTGTTCGCTGAAGTTTCTGGCCTCAGCGGCGTTCGCCTTTAAAGTCAGCTGGGAAATGTTATCGTGGGACGTCGTTAGTTTCGTGAGTTAAGTCGGCAACAAAACATTGTTACTATTCTTTACGAGTTACTTTCCTCTATATGCCTATCAATTGGTAGATTCGTTTGCTCAAGGTTATTGTTCTAAGTTAAAGATTAGAGATAACGTCTATATAATTTGAGCTGGCCTGTTATGTTCAGGATAGAGGTCGCATGTTCTCCACCCATTCATTTTCAGATCAAAAGGTCATAAACCAACAAGTGTCATCTGAGAACATAAACGTTACTGAAATTGAAGAAACTGGTAAAGATGGATGACGTCTTCCCGGTTAGAAAGATCAAAAAGTTGTTGAAGTAAAATCATCTCGCACTTGAGAATTTCTTGGATTAATTGGATTTGGAGAATTCCAGAGACGTTTTTGTGCTGTGTTAGTTTAAAACCGTGTCTAAAATTTGTAAGAGTACAGTTAAATCTGAAAATATACGAATATATTTCTGTTCATCTTCGAGGTTTTGTATGTATTGTTGAAGATTACAAGCAGTGTTGCCATCGTCCTTAAAATAATACATGTACAAGTCAATGGCGGTAATCCCAGATCACTACGGCGCGTGATTGTAATCATCTATTTAAAATGTTTAAAAATGTTTATTTTTGTAACTTTTTAGTCTCAATTTTTTGTTTCGGTGAAAGAGTGCAAAAATTATCTGAAGTACTTTATCGGTTTCGAAGCGAATCAACTCTGCACTCCACAAGCATGTGCCACCACATACACACCTAGCCTCTTACACTCTTTAAGCCCTCAAACACATACCCACCTACGTATCTGCATACAAACAACCACTCGTACATACACACCCTGGATCTGAAGTGATGCTTTTCTAATAAAGTTGTGGCTCTAGAATGCGCTTCAAGCTACTTACTTGTGGCATTTTCACTTAAATCGAGGCAGAATCCGTAATTTACGAAACAGTAAAAAAAAAAATTCGTTATTTCATTCTAGATCGAAAAACGTGGGGAGTTCGGAGGTCCATGTTGCTTAGAGACCATAGGGACTGCGAGATCAGGGAAAATTCTTAACATTACAGTCTTTGATATGTTTGTAGCTTGTAGGGCTGTACCATTTCTAGAAGACATTTACACACTACCCAAACGTATTCTCATATCAAAATGTAGTTGACCATACTTCTGAAAAGTGAGAATGTGGATTCCCCATTTTCACCAATGCCCAGCAGTTCCAACGCATAATCCTAATGGACTGAGACAAGTCACCACGCAATGCCTTACAGTGTCACTGCTGTTTTGCTAACAGTACCGTAGAGGGGACGCCACGTCGAGTTGCTAGTTTGCTGTTACAGCGGTTATCATTGCTTTTTAAGTCTTTCCTTAATAGTTTCTCAATAATAAGACTAGTTTACGTTTAATATGTGCAACAGAAAACTGTCAGGGGTCGGGTCTGTGACAAGCTAACGACCTGTCTGCGACTCTGCAGAAACTCGGGTCTGTGTAAGTGATCAGTTCTTAAATATTTCATTTTAACATTTACGAAATCGAGTAGGTTTACTTCCCTGGTTTTAGAGTGACTATTTCATTATATGTAGTTATATAAATAGTTTCGTTGACACTAAACTCAAATTCTAACCATAATCTCAACTGTAATGCTTGCTATAACCCCACCCTTAGCTTTAGATCAGTTTTAAATCAAAAGTTTAAGTTCTGATTTTGGACGAAATGGGCACACACAACCAAACTTGACCTAGGTGTCTTGGTCACGTGCTTCGAAAAGTCCAATCAGATTTCACAACCTGTATAATCTGTGACATAAGTCATAAGGGATATCTGCATTCTCATTTCTGAGAGCTCCCGTTTACAGGGAAACGAGAGTTGAGAGTTCTATGGTTTAGAAGTTTCGTTATCGTGGTTTTTATTTAGCGCGTGTGGTAACATTTGAATGGCCGGGGTAGATGCAGAGGGAATGGCTTCCGTCGAAGAAGGATACGACGACAAACGCTTTGAAAGTCCTGTTCCTCAGAATCTCCGTTGCCCAATTTGTTTGAATGTGCTGAGGAAGCCCATGCAGTGTGTTAGGAATGAACATTCCTTCTGTCAACCATGCATAACTCGTCACTTACGAGAAACGCCGAGATGTCCAACTTGTATTGAACCATTGACATTACAAACATTACGACCTTCAAGACTTGTTGCAGACTGGTTATCACAGTTGAGGATTCATTGTGATAATGCCGACAGAGGATGTCCTCACGTTGAAAAGCTGCAAATGTTTGAAGGCCACGTTGCACACTGTGGGTTTAGTCCAGTGCAATGTTCAAACGATGGTTGTGAGTTGATCGTCAATAGGAAGGATCGACGAAACCACGAGATAAATTTAATTTAGTTTTTTTAAGAAAATGAAGTAATTTTAGAAAATCTCAATTTCTGAATGGTACTAACATCACTCAAGCATATCACAGAGGAATAAAGATACAAAATGTTTTAATCATGTTGTTTTGTCATGTCTTAAAGAGAAGTCAAACCACCTGTATAGTGAAATGTGTTTAGTTCTGATATGGGATTATTTCTGTATTGAAATTGTTTGATGTTTGCAAAACATGAGAGCTTGGATATATTAAGGTAGATGAACGATCTTCAAGCTTGATACTCAGAAATCACTTTCTGAGTATCGAGCTTGAAGATTGTTCTTCTACCTTCTGTATTGAAATTGTGGCAAAATGTGTTTTTAATTCACAGTGGACAGCAAGGGTACTTTTTATAATTTTACTTTGGCTAATGTCATATAATTTAATTGAGTTCCTCAATGGTCCAGTTGTTCATCTAACTGGTAGATATACCGTAATGATTTAAAGTATTTTAAAAGCAATGAGTAACCCTTGCCAACATGTTCTGACCTGAAGAAGGACACAAAGTCCTAAACCTCGTCTGAAATATGTAAGTGCATTTTAAGTATTTTTTTCTGACTTTTAGTGAGTTTTCTTCTTGTCTCTTGTTTACCATCACATGCAGTTGTTTTGAGAACTTAGCACCACGTCATTTATATAATTGTACAAGAAATTACAAGGAGAACACGAAAGCAAACAATGCACAAAAAGAAAAATATTCATGCCCAAAAGGGTGTTGGCCCCTTCCCAGCAAGATGTCTCCCTTGATGTATAAAATCATTATGTGTTAGCTGGGGTGATATAGTAGAGGCTGATCCTGCCAGGAAAGACTTGATGTCTTACGACGTAATCTAACGTAATGACTTGCAGCACAACGTAATTCAAATTCTCGCAACGTAAAGTAACGTCTTGCAACTAGACGTAGCATAACATCTCGCAGCATGACCTAGCGTGACGTCTCAATGATTAGTTTCCTGTCTGTCAACTTGGTTTAACTTCTTACAATATAACCTAACATAACCTCTTACAACGTAACTTATCTTCTTACAATATAACCTAGCATAACCTCTTACAACGTAACTTATAGTCTCACAATATGACTTTGTAATAAACACTCTGTGTATTCCCCGATAAAATCGACCACAACTCTTTATTCTTGTTTCACTGAATATATATATATGGAAGTGTCAGGTAGCAGAGGGCGTGGCTATCGTTATTTAGTTAATATTACATCCCTGTTCTTTTGCTAACAATAATGTAATGTAAAACAAATTCCGAAAATAGACATCTTGTGTTCTTGATATTCAAGTTAAAAAACAAGAGTGTACAGACAGAGTCGGTGATATTTCGTCTTTATTCCAAAGACATTGTCAAACCAACGAGACTACAAGCAAGCGGTGATCTATATGTATAGCTATTTACAGACGCAGCGGAAGTATACAATTACAGGATGGTGTTAGCCAATGTGATGGTTTAATGGCTCTAGAACAATGACAGTTTTTTACAAGCTTTAAGACCACTGTTGAGTTGTGGCATATTACGTTTTATCAATAGTGATTCTAGGATAAGGAGTTGATTAGGATTGTTATCATTACAACGATATAAGATTTTAGTATTAGTTGGAATTAGATTACAAGGATTGCAAAGTAAGTCAGTGAAGTCCTCCTCAGATTCAATGTCAGGAAATGATGAAAGGCGAGAGATGAAGTTTGCGTCTGCACAGTCTAGGAGATGTTGAGATATGGCACTAGAGTTATTGTAATTGGTAGCGTGCTGTGTTAGTCGAGATTGTAGGTTACGTTCAGTTTTGCCTATGTACGTTTGGCCACAGCCAGGACATTTAAATTCATAAACAACGTTAGCTTTAGAAAGTTCCGGAATTTTATCCTTTTTGGGACAGAAAAATGACGTTTTCTTGGTTTGATAAATCACGATTGGTTTAATGGGAATTTTCAAACTGCGACGGATTTTGCGAATGACGTTGAAAACTAGATTTTCACCTTGTTTTCCAAGATATGGTATTCTGAAATAAATTTTTGGCGAATCATTGTCGGCAATATGTTCCGTTGAATTAGTGTTAGATATAACCTTGTTTTTGAGTTTGTGAATCAAAAAGTTCCGGACTTTTAGAGGAAAACCGTTCCATGACATAAAAGATTTTAACGTACGAACTTGGTTATCAAATAATGTTTGATTAGAGCAGATCTTAAACGCGCGAAAGAATAAAGAGTTTATCCAAGTGGTTTTGCGGTTGAAAGGTTCAAAACTAGAAAAATGCGTGTACTGGCCTGTGTGAGTTGTTTTTCGGAAAATATCAAGGCCGTCATCGGTAATCTTGAGATCGAGAAAGTGAACATGTGAGTCAGAAAAATCGTCAAACGTAAATTTAAGATTTTTATCAAAACTGTTAAATTTTGAAAGAACATGAGGAATATCAGAAGGCCGGATGAGAACCAAGGTGTCATCGACATAACGACGATAAAACTTAATGACACCTGAATTAATCAGATCTGAAACAATGACATTTTCAAATTCGGTGAGAATTATGTTTGCTAGAACCGGTCCTAGCGAAGACCCCATAGAAACGCCATCGAGTTGTTCATACAGAGTTCCATTGCATGAAAATATAGTTTTAGTGCATGATTCAAGAATAAGTTTTTTGAGAGTTGACTTCCGGAGTGTAGTATCAATTAGATTTTGTTTGTAGACGCGATCTAAGATTATGTTAATTGTTCTACGCAAAGGCACGTTAGTAAAAAGAGACTCGACATCGAAGGAGACAAATTTATAACCTTGGGAAATTAGATCTTTTGGTATAGATTTAATTGCTTCGGCAGCATCGAAAGAGTCTCGCAGTGAAAATTGATTAAGAGTAATGGGATTTAAAAGGCTGGCAATAAATTTTCCTACGTTGTAATGTGGCGTGTTCGTAGTGTCGATAATCGGTCGAAACTTAGGTAGTGAGTCGAATTGTTTGTGTGTTTTAGGTAATCCATGTGCTCTAGCGAAGTGTGCGTGATTCGGTCTCAAAAAAGCATGTTCAGTTACGTTGATCTCACCACGGTTGAGGAGTTTGCATAAGTAGGATTGTAAGGTAGAGAGTCTGGTGGAAGTAAGGTCCTTGGAAACACGTTTAAATTTCTGAGGATCATCAAACAAAGAGTTAAGAGAGTGTACGTAATCAGAGCGGTTTAACAAGACAATACCATTGCCTTTGTCAGGTTTGAGAATAGCGAAGTCAGTATTGAGTTTCTTAAGTATACGGATACGCTTACTATCGATATGGAATTGTTCTAAGTCTAAATCTAAATAATTGTATGTGAAAGAGCGGAGTGAGTTTTTAAGCTTATCTTTAACAAAATTACCGTCCTTAAATTGATTGAGTTTAGCAATCTGATCCCAGACGTCTTCAGCAACTGAGAGCATCTCAAGTTCATTAGGTCGTGTAGCAAAACCATAACGGAGACCAAGTTTCTATGGGGTCTTCGCTAGGACCGGTTCTAGCAAACATAATTCTCACCGAATTTGAAAATGTCATTGTTTCAGATCTGATTAATTCAGATGTCATTAAGTTTTATCGTCGTTATGTCGATGACACCTTGGTTCTCATCCGGCCTTCTGATATTCCTCATGTTCTTTCAAAATTTAACAGTTTTGATAAAAATCTTAAATTTACGTTTGACGATTTTTCTGACTCACATGTTCACTTTCTCGATCTCAAGATTACCGATGACGGCCTTGATATTTTCCGAAAAACAACTCACACAGGCCAGTACACGCATTTTTCTAGTTTTGAACCTTTCAACCGCAAAACCACTTGGATAAACTCTTTATTCTTTCGCGCGTTTAAGATCTGCTCTAATCAAACATTATTTGATAACCAAGTTCGTACGTTAAAATCTTTTATGTCATGGAACGGTTTTCCTCTAAAAGTCCGGAACTTTTTGATTCACAAACTCAAAAACAAGGTTATATCTAACACTAATTCAACGGAACATATTGCCGACAATGATTCGCCAAAAATTTATTTCAGAATACCATATCTTGGAAAACAAGGTGAAAATCTAGTTTTCAACGTCATTCGCAAAATCCGTCGCAGTTTGAAAATTCCCATTAAACCAATCGTGATTTATCAAACCAAGAAAACGTCATTTTTCTGTCCCAAAAAGGATAAAATTCCGGAACTTTCTAAAGCTAACGTTGTTTATGAATTTAAATGTCCTGGCTGTGGCCAAACGTACATAGGCAAAACTGAACGTAACCTACAATCTCGACTAACACAGCACGCTACCAATTACAATAACTCTAGTGCCATATCTCAACATCTCCTAGACTGTGCAGACGCAAACTTCATCTCTCGCCTTTCATCATTTCCTGACATTGAATCTGAGGAGGACTTCACTGACTTACTTTGCAATCCTTGTAATCTAATTCCAACTAATACTAAAATCTTATATCGTTGTAATGATAACAATCCTAATCAACTCCTTATCCTAGAATCACTATTGATAAAACGTAATATGCCACAACTCAACAGTGGTCTTAAAGCTTGTAAAAAACTGTCATTGTTCTAGAGCCATTAAACCATCACATTGGCTAACACCATCCTGTAATTGTATACTTCCGCTGCGTCTGTAAATAGCTATACATATAGATCACCGCTTGCTTGTAGTCTCGTTGGTTTGACAATGTCTTTGGAATAAAGACGAAATATCACCGACTCTGTCTGTACACTCTTGTTTTTTAACTTGAATATCAAGAACACAAGATGTCTATTTTCGGAATTTGTTTTATTTTGTATTTTCTTAAGTTGTCTGCTTGCCGTGGTTATAATGTAATGTGAACCGTACAGAATCTTGATGTCCGTGTAAGATTAGTATCAATGTTAGTTTCACAATAATGAGGTATGTAATATCTTAGTGTGATGAAATTTGGTATCTTCTATTTCATGATATAGTCTTTGTGTTTTCTGCGCAAGGTTCTGGTCGTTGTTGATCTTCTATATGGAATCTGGGGGTGAACGTTGGGTGGTTCTGCGTTCAAAGTTGGTCTGTTGCGGTCGAAGGTGTTGCATCTGTTTTTAGGAGGTCACGTCGATTTTGTATGTAATGTTGACCATCTGGTGTTGCGATGATGTAAGATCTTGGTGCGGGGACCAGCTTGGATACGGTGGCTGGTATCCAAGCCTAACTCTAATCCTAACTGTACCGAAAGTACAGAATGTGCCGAAACTTTCAGTTCAGGTATTTGATGAAATGGCCCCTCCCTTACTCGACAGGGATGTGTTGGTCACGTGCTTCTAAATGTCGAATCGGATTGCATAATCTGTTATATCTTAAAGAGAGTATGCAATTTCTGGATTCAGAATTTCTCATTTCTGGGCGTTCACGTTCACAGAGGAAACGAAAATTGCGAGTTTTGGGTTTAGATTCTAGAAATGTTGTTATCGTGATCTGTATTAAGGTTTACACAGTCTTATCACTTAATGAATTAACGTGGTGTGTTTGGAGATATTTGAAAGACCTGGATGATTGCAGAAGTAATGGCTTCCTCCGAAGAAGGATACGACGATGAACGTTTTGAAAGTCCTGTTCCTCAGAATCTCCATTGCGCAATTTGTTTGAATGTGTTGAGAATGCCCATGCAATGTGTTAGGAACGAACATTCCTTCTGTCAACCATGTATAACGCGTTACGTACGAGAAACGCCGAGATGTCCAACTTGTATTGAACCATTGACATTACAAACATTACGACCTTCAAGACTTGTTGCAGACTTGTTATCACAGTTGAGGATTCATTGTGATAATGCCGACAGAGGATGTCCTAACATTGAAAAGTTGGAATTGCTTGAAGCCCATGTTGCACAGTGCGGGTTTAGTCCAGTGCAATGTTCAAACGATGGTTGTGAGTTGATCGTCAATAGGAAAGATCAACAAAACCACGAAATAAATAATTGTAATTTTCGTAAGGGGAAATGTGAAGTTTGTGGGGAAGAAGTCACTTATGGGAAACGACTATTGTATTGTTATGTGACTAGGACGGATTTTAATAAAATGAAAGATGAAATGTCCGGCATGAAAGATGAAATGTCCGGCATGAAAGATGAAATGTCCGGCATGAAAGATGAAATGTCCGGCATGAAAGAAATAGTTACAAATCTCAGCAGAGAACTGACACGCCATATGGCTGAGATGAGAGACATGATGGGTGAACTGAAGGAACAGATGGTTAGTACGAACAAACCGACAAATAATTTGAAACAAGAGATGAACGATGTGAAGAAAAAAGTGCATAAAATTGAAGAACAGTTAAAAGGTCAATATTCTCCCCTTGGTTTGCATTCCGGTTGTTTAGTAGAGAACTGGAACGTGAAAAACGATGTTATCATTGCTGGAGGGGATAGTCTGCAGTCAGTTGAAATGTTCAGCTGGACAACAAGACAGTGGACTCGCCTCCCACCAATGACGTCAGAACGTTACTGTTCATCGTCGTTTGTCCATGAAGATCAAATGTTTGTTTGTGGAGGATGGGGGAGTGATGACAGTATTGATGTATTGAACTTGAAGGAACAAGGTGCACAATGGAAGAAATTTACTGCCAAGTTACCACAGAGGACCTACGGACATACCTCTGTGGTTTATGGAAATAATTTATTTATTTTTGGAGGTAGAAGTGGTGGTAAGGTAGTTAATGATATCTATAAAGTAAGTTTGGTTCCTCCTTATTCTTCCCAGTTAGTTTGTCATTTGTCAGAACCAAGAACATGGCATGGTGCACAATGTTTTGGTGACAAGGTTGTCATTGTTGGAGGAACAACAACAGGTGATTCAAGTGGTTCTCTAGACACAGTGTTATTATATGATATTACTAACAACTGTTGTCAAACTCTGGCTCCATTGCCTTTTGCTGTCTGCCACATGGCAACTGTTGCCTGGAAAGACAACATTATCATTATTGGAGGCTGTGACAAGAACAATAAAGTATTAAACACTGTTGTAGTTTATAATATAACAAATGGAAAGAGTACAATGTTACCACCAATGAAACATAAGAGAGCAAACTATAGTGCAGTGATCACAGGAAATGTTATTGTGGTCATGGGAGGGGTAGGTGAGAGAGGAAAACATCTTAATTCTGTGGAATGTTTTAACATTCATACTTCTACCTGGGAAGAACTTCCCACAATGAAAGAGAAAAGATATGGTGGAACTGCAGTTGTGAAAAGTATTAGTTGATAGGTTAAAGGAATTGTTTTGGAATGAACACAGGTTTTGGTATGAAATAAGTTTTATAAAATTAGTTCAAGTATGTTGA
This sequence comes from Heliopora coerulea, assembly GCA_030142905.1. Taxonomy (NCBI): domain Eukaryota; kingdom Metazoa; phylum Cnidaria; class Anthozoa; order Scleralcyonacea; family Helioporidae; genus Heliopora; species Heliopora coerulea. The sequence goes on along the minus strand of JASJOG010000563.1, from coordinate 90,786 downwards.
GTGTAAAACAACAATTTAATGTTGGGTGAAAGTGAGTGATTACTTGTTTAAAAAGTTTGGAAAATTAAGAATATTAAAAGATTAAGACTGAGAGTTTGCACCTAACATAGAAAATGTGGAAAATAAATAATGAAGAGAGAGTTAAATCATAAAAAGAATCATGTCAGATATCTTGATAGACAATTGATGTAATGTTTTGTTTACTTAAACTGTGTGAGTCTAGCAGTAAATAATTTAAATCCAGTACAGTTGTTGTTATAAATATCTGTGTAATGTTCAAGCTAGGTCAGTTCAATCACTGAAGTTGACAGCCGTGCCATAAGTTTTTACTACAGACCGACTAGTTTTGGCGGGAAAATTTCCGAGTTGATTTGAAGATAAACAAACGAGATTCTGGTACGTTTTACAGAAGATTTATAAAAACAAACTTGAATAAAAGAAGTTGAATGTTCTCAACGACAATTTTAACCAGAAAACACACAGTTTTATTGATTTACATATTGTACGACAAGGTACAAATTCAAAAAGATAACGACTGGAAATATCTTGTGGAAACGCAAGTCAAACAAAGAATTTATCGCTGTAAATATGTTATATGATTTATTAAATTTTATATGAAGAATGCTTTTAATTTGTTGAATTTTTATTATACAAAGTATTTTTTATTACTCTCTTCAGAACTATCATAACTTGAATAGATTAATTTTAGGATGTATTTGATTTAGGTTTTTTAAGAAAATGAAATAATTTTAGGAAACCTCAATTTCTGAATGGTACTAACACCACTCAAGCATATTACGGTGGAATAAAGATAGAAAATATCTTAATCGTGTTGTTTTTTCATGTCTTAAAGAGAAGTCAAACCACCTGTATAGTGAAATGTGTTTTGTTGCGATATGGGATTATTTCTGTATTGAAATTGCGGCAAAATGTGTTTTTAATTCACAGTGGACGGCAAGGGTACTTTTTATAAATTTATTTTGGCTAATGACATGTAATTTGAGCTCCTCAATGGTTCAATTTTTCATCTAACCTGAAGATTTATCGTAATGATTTAAAGTATTTTAAAAGCAATGAGTAACCCTTCCCAACATGTTCTGACCTGAAGACGGACACAAAATCCTAAATCTCGTCAGAAATACGTAAGTACATTTTAAGTATTTTTTTGACTTTCAGTGAGTTCTCTTCTTGTCTCTCGTTTATCATCACATGCAGTTGCTTTGAGAACTTAGCAGCGCGTCATTTATATAATTGCACAAGAAATTACAAGAACACAAAAGCAAACAATGCACAAAAAGAAAAATAGTCATGCCCAGCAAGATGTCTCCCTTGATATATAAAATCATGTGTTAGCTGGAGTGATATAGTAGAGGCTGATCCTGCCAGGAAAGACAATGTCTTACGACGTAATCTAACGTAATGACTTGCAGCACAACGTAATTCAAATTCTCGCAACGTAAAGTAACGTCTTGCAACTAGACGTAGCTTAACATCTCCCAGCATGACCTAGCGTGACGTCTCAATGATTAGTTTCCTGTCTGTCAACTTGGTTTAACGTCTCACAATATAATCTGGAATAACCTCTGAAAAAGTAACCTCTAACAATATAACCTAGCATGACCTTTTACAACGTAACGTCTTACAATATAACTTAGATTAACCTCTTACAACGTGACTTAATAATATAACCTAGCATGGCCTCTTACAATGTGAATTAACGTCTTACAATATCATCTAGTATAATCTCTTACAACGTGACTTAACGTGTCACAGTATAACCTAGTATAATTTCTTACAACTTAGGTTAGCGTCTCACAACATAACCTCACGTAATTACTGACCCGCATCAAAACCTATTGTTTTCACTCGTCATTATATCAAATAGTGCAGAAAGCAAAAATATCCAAGTCGAGTTTGTAAAATTTTGCTCGTTCTATTCGCTGATACGATACAGAGAAAATATAATGTGTTTCGATGAAGGTCAATAATTATGATAGATAACCACTTCAGCACACAGCATTATTGGATATAATACAGGCAGCTGAGGCCATATCTAATAATAAGGCGTGCCTCAGTAATTATCGATTAAATAACGTCTCGCTACACATCGAAGCTTGACGTCTTACAAAATAACCAAATTAAAATGTTCCTAAACGTTGCTTATCGTCTAACGAAGAAGCGCAACTAAACGTCTCAGATCTTGGCGCAACGCCTTAAGCTCCGTACACACGCCAAGCTTTCTTAGATAATCTTTTCCTTGACAAGTTTAATTTGCTTGTGTGTACGACACAAATTGACAAGTTTTCCTTGACAAGTCGCATTTTTCAAAAGATGGCATGAACAACTTTTGAACAAGTCTCCTTGTGAAGGAAAACCAGGTCGTGTGTTGGGCGCTTTACACTGTAACGTAGCACAAGGTAACGGTACGAAACGTTACCTTTCAAAGCGTGACTTAAAGTTTCACAACGTAGAGCGATGTCGACAGAGTAATGTCGTAGTGATATTTCGAAGTTATTACAAATTCGTCTTCAGACACAAACACACACTCGGTCTTAAGATGAATTTGTAATAAATTCGAAATATTACTACAACATTATTGTCTCGTCTTGTTTTCACTCAAATCTTGGGTTTCGAGATGTCACTCTTATTCGGAGTATGTTTCGTATTATACTTCTTAAAGTTATCGACAGGCACTGGACATTAGTCAACGGCTTAAGATAGTTCTGGATCGCACACACTAATATAGGAGTTAGAAGTGGGTGGGGCTACATCACCCCAAATAATAGAAGTCGGGCGTGCCCACCAATATTTGGTACAGTTGTTCTTTTTTATTAATCATGTCTCAGAATGCAGGAAATAGCGTTTCGAAGCCTCAGGAAATGAAAAATTTCCCAAAGGTGGATGCCCTTGAATCTCCTCTTGAAGTAGGTTGTGCTGCCCAATAATTACTTGGTTTCTATACCTCCGACAAAGTCTTGGTTTTACATTACTGAACACTCAAGTATGATTTTCTTTTTGGGAGGATTAACTGTCATTCATTTTTAAAACATAAAAGAGGGAAACCAGTTTTTATATTTGTTTACACTAAGGTATCAGAAGAATCCTTTGTACGGAAGTTCTTTTCAAGAAATTGGTCCATGTTTGATACTTCCCATGCAACTGGATAGCTCTCACCATTGTCTTTGTTCCAAGTCAGCCAATCCACATGCGATTCAAACTGCCAAATATGATAGCAAGATTTAACTTCCTTGGAGCCAAAGATAATATCTGTGCTACTTCCTACATCAAACCTAAAAACAAATGGATAAACATGTAGTTGACTTTACCTTGATCTCTTCTTCTTGCTTAGTGAGTTTACAGTTAGTCAACTTTTTAGAATTTACCCCTTTCCACAGTAAGCTATCTGTTAATATCAACTATTCAAAGGTGGTGTTAGGTGGTGGGATAGGAGATAACATGCACTGGCTAGGGAAAGCCTAAACCCCTATTAAGAACAATCTATCAAAGAACAAGAATTTTCACATCTACATTCAAAGGGTCCCATATGGTTGATGATTATTTTGAAATTCCAAAATTTTCTACAGCCCTTCTGGGAATCTATAGTCCCCCTGAAATTACTGTTCAGTAGCTGATGATTTAAGTTGGTGATGTGTGATTATCAACATTGTCAGTTGCTTTGCCTTATATTAAAACTGACTTTTCTTGGCTCATAAATTTCACATCAACTTGGAATGTTATCCCCAACTTTGCTGCAGTTTCACCAATATATTTTGAATCATTCCAAGGAGATTCACTTCCTACAAATGAGAGCAATGAAGTGTTTGAACCAAATGTACACAATGAGGCATTGCCAGGGGATGCAAAATTAGGTGACCATGCTCAGTAAACTTGTGAGAAGCAATTTGTCAGATATTACAATTTTTGTTGTATCAATAATAATTTACCTTGTATTACTGACTGGAGCTTACTTTTACTGCTGATGATTTCTTGGCCACAAACTCTTAAGATATGCTTATCAGAAGGATCAGCCTTCCCAAATATAGATTTAATTCCTTAAAAGAACATTAGAACAAGAATAAAGTTGATTTACAATTCTCTGTTTTGCTACAAATGATTTTCTCTTTAATGTGCAAATTTTCTTACATTAACAATTAATGCTTGGAATTATGCCAGTAAAATGCCATCATTTATTATATCCCAGCTAACCATGTTTATTTTGGATTAACATTCCTTAAAGAACTGTTTGTACAACACCAGAAAGTGCATCATACTGCGAAAATGAAACTGAATTGGTTTTTGTCTCTAAATTTGATTCCTAGTATTCTTTAATAATTGTAAAAGAATACCTGTAATTTTTAACAATTTATTTTTTTCCAAATCCTGGAACAAAATATAAAAAATGCCAAATAAATCAACTTATTTAGAATTTGGCCCTGTTTAGTCTCACATGCCCATTTAGAAACACTTTGATCTAATTATTCAGTTAACAACATGAGAATGTTGAAACATTGAGACATTGAGGAGGCAAATACAAACATTATGATGAATTGTTGACCTTTCTTTCTGCACAACTAGTGGTGGAGGTTTGATGGCATTCAAGAGCCACACCCAGAAGTTAACCAAAACTTTCTTGATTAGTGTACAATTTACAGGGAAAATGTTGTATAAAAATTTAGTGATATGCAAGCCTCAAAATAACTCACAGATTTATGCCGGTCATTATGAGCGGTAAAAAATGAAATTTACCGGTCACAGAAGATTTTCTACCGGTCGTTCTTATTTTTAGTTGTTAATCTTGTTGCCTCGATTTTGCTGTTATAAAACTTTTCCACTGCAAAACGTACATTTATTTAATTTGATTTAGTTTCTATCTACATTTAACAGAGTAGAATAGAATAGATTTAATAGATCAATAGGGAAAACGTCATTTGTAAAGAGTAAAGACAGACTAATATATATAAAACAGGAAAGGTTAAAAAGTTACTAAAAAGTGATAAATTTGTTCTTATGCTTACTGGGCACACCAGCTTACTTAGTCGGACTCTGACAGTGATTAACAGTGACATTTTTGTAAAAAATTTGCCGGTCATGTATGACTGGTAAGGGACAAAATTTGTCGGAAAAACTAAAAAATTTATCGGTGAATTACCAGTGACCGGCAGTTATTTCAAGCCTTGGTGATATGCTGGGGAGGCAGCTGTCACCATCTGAAAAAGGCAACGTCACTCAACTACTCTCCATGCCAGCCATCAACCAATCGTGCAATTTTACCCGCCTATACACGGGTCCGTTTGCTAACTCGCCAGCTAATTAATTTTCTACAAACATTTCTTTCAACTTTACCAGAGAAATATTTTGCTGCTTATCAGACAATGTTTGGAAAGCATTTTGAAAGCACTGTGTTAGCCGTGGACCTGCAATATTCAGGACAAACCAAAATATTTTATTTAGACGGATTCACTGACAAAATCCAAACTATTGTATTTTAAGACACAAACCAATACACTTTGTTTTCATGATTTTTGTTTTCATGAATGTTGATCAGTTACAGGAAGATGAAGATATGTTGTTTTTCATATTTCCTACAATTTTCAAAAAAATTAAAAATTGGAAGGTAGCAAACCTTTGTGCCATCTTGAAAATTTATTTAATTGTACATGTCCCCACCCATCACCATATGACAGTGTAAACTAATGTCATTGACTGTCTTGTTTGTAATTTTTCATACCGGAATGAAAGAACAAAGATTATCTTACTCATCATTCCTTGAATTCTACTTATATCCTTTGTGGAAATTGCCTTTGAAACTGCACTGATGGCAAACTTAATAAAAAGAAATAATATCATTCCTTGCACTTTGTGAAGATCTGTTACTGATAACTGTTGGACAAACATTTTCAAGTGGCTTCATTTGACATCATGTTTCTCTGTACCAATGCTGTAAACTTTTCACCTGATCCAAAAAAGGTCAATTTAAATTTCTCTTTCATCATAAAAACAAAATTTCTTTTGAGTATAGTTAGAGAAAATCCAGTGGTATTTTGCATGGATATACAATAATGTTAACATTTAATTAAGTTGTATATCCATGCACCAAACTGTCATTTGATTTGATATACAAGAAAATGTCTGGTTACACTATAACATAACGTATGTGAATTACTGTAAATTGGTAGGTCAGTATCTCAACCACTCAAATTATATGCAAAAGTACCCCATTTAACATTCCTTCTTGTATATACCTGAACACCCTCCAAGAATTCTTGATTTTTAAATGGTGCTCTGAAATACATAATAGAACACACATTTACTTAGCTTGATCTATGGTCTCTTGCAAGATAATTTAAAACTGGTGTAGTATGCAGTATATCATTGCATAGGTATGTGTAAGTTGGTGTGGCATAAGATAGTAAGAAATGGTGTGTTATGGGATTTTGTGGCAGTATTGCTACAGGAGGAAATTAGAGCGCAAATTTTACCATGCTTGTTAGAGTCAAATTGTATAATATATATATATATATATATATATATATATATATAGGACATTCCGGCCTACGCATAAAAAGCTTCCTGGTTTCGAAGTTCGTCAGTCACCTGAAGATTCCTTCCCAAGATGAAACAGGCTGTAGTGACTTTTTGAGGTAAGCGATATAATCCCATTTGCTCTTTCTTTGCGTTATTGAGCCCTCTTTGCATTTCGTAAACCTAAACGTTCACGTATATATATATATATATATATATATATATATATATAGAGAGAGAGAGAGAGAGAGAGAGAGAGAGAGAGAGAGAGAGAGATTTATATATATATTTATATCTTTAAATATAATTTATATATATAATTCAAATATATATATATATATATATATATATATATATATATTTATATATATATATATATATATTTATATATATATTTATATATATATTTAACATTAATCTTAGTTGGGAAGAAATTAAGGCGCTTCGGGATTTGAAGAATTATAGGGATGTTGTAATTAAACCTGCAGATAAAGGTCCGGCGGTAGTGATTTGGGGTTTAAAGGAATATAGAGAAGAGGCTTATGATCAATTAGGGGAATCAGTGGTTTATGAAGAGGTGGATAATAACCCGGTTAAGGATCTAAACGAGGAAGTCATTACCAAATTAAATGATTTAAAAGACAAGGGGGTGATTTGTGACGAAAATCGGGCATACTTAAAGCCAGAGAAGGAAGCTAAAATTGGTAAGATTTTATCTTCTTCCTAAAATCCATAAGAGATTATATAAAGTAGCCGGCAGACCAGTGGTGTCGAATAGTGGAACAGCCACGGAAAAGATTTCGGAATTATTGGATTTTTACTTATAACCAGTGGTTAAAACGTTACCCTATGTTATTAAAGATACTACCAATTTTTTATGTGGTCTGAAGGAAGTGGGTGATATTCCAGGAGGTGCTATTATTTGTAGTATGAATGTAGTGGGTCTGTATCCACATATCCCTCATGATGAGGGCTTGGAAAGTATGAGGTCGGTTTTAAATGAATATAATAGGAATGTAGGTATTGATGGGGAATTGGCAGTGGAGGATTTGATAGATTTGGCAGAATTGATTTTAAGAAATAATTATTTTGAATTTGAGGATAAAATGTACCATCAGATATTGGGTACGGCTAGAAGTAGTAAGTTTGCACCTTCCTTCGCTAATATTTTTATGTCGAATTTGGAAGAGAGAGTGATTAGTGAATATGACCTGGATCCTTTAGTTTGGTGGCGTTTTTTGGACGATGTTTTTCTCATTTGGCTTCACGGGAAGGAGACCTTACTTGAATTTTTGAATTTTGTTAAAGGTCACCATCATTGTATTAAGTACACTTTGGAATGGTCAACCAAGAGGCTTTCGTACCTGGATGTAATGGTTTTGGTGGAAAATGGAGAGATTTTGACTGATGTGTATTCTACGCCAACGGATACACATCAGTATTTGCATTATGGGTCGTGTCACCCGACGCATGTTAAGAAGGGAATTCCCTATGGTCAAGCTCTTAGGATGAAACGTATATGTAGTACGAAAGAAACTTATAATAGGAGAATAGAGATGGTCCGAGGGAATTTTGAAAAAAGGGGTTTTAGTAAAGTTTTTGTGGATTCCCAATTTAAGAAGGGCAAAAGGATCTCTAGAGATAGTCTACTGTGTGAAGAAGAGAGAAAAGGAAAAAAGAGGAATATGACTCCATTAGTTGACTTTCCATCCAGCGTTATCGGGGTAGGAAAAGTTGTTGATTGTCTTTGGCCGATCTTACAGGCGTCGGATGGGACGGCTAAAATCATTTAGTGAAAAACCTAAGATAGTGTACCGGAGGGGGAAAAATTTGAGAGATAGTTTGGTGAGGGCAAGGGTTAGGATGGGAGATATAGAGGATAAAGAAATGAGGAAATGTGGTAAATCACGGTGCCAGATTTGCAACTTTGTAGAGGAGGGAAGTAGTTTTGAGGATGGTCGTGGGCATATGTATTATATAAATTTTGAGCTTTGATTGCGATTTGGCAGGGGTGATTTACTTATTAAATTGTAAGAGATATTCAAAAATATACGTGGGTAGTACAGTTACATCCTTTCGAAAGAGGTTTAATAACCATAAAAGTAGCTTGAAACGGTTTAGAAAAGGTCTGAGAGGGATTGCAGCTGAGCATTTGTATGGTCATTTTTTTGAAGGACATAAGGATATTGAAGATATTCAAGTGAAGATAATATACCGTACGGATGTTACTTACCCTACGTATAGAGAAGGGTTTTGGACTTATAAATTAGATACCTTTGTGCCGAAAGGCTTGAACCAGAGGGACTTCTCATTTTAATTGTAAAGATATTTTTTGGTATAAATAGGGGATACTTTGTACTCTGTATCCTTGATAAAGTTTCAGCGCCCCGAAACGTTAGAGAGGCAAATAAAGATTTTAATCTGTGAGGTTTTATAAATGTTTTTAAAATCTGGGTGTGGGAGGTGTTTGATTTTATATATATATATATAGTGGCAATTGAGAATTCCCTGGTCTTAGAGTGACTATTTTATTATAAGTAGTTATATAAATAGTTTCATTGACACTAATGTGAACTCAAATTCTAACCATATTCTCAACTGTAATGCTAGCTATAACCCCGCCCTTAGCTTTAGATCAGTTTTAAATCAAAAGTTTAAGTTCTGATTTTGGACGAAATGGGCACACACAACCAAACTTGACCTAGGTGTCTTGGTCACGTGCTTCGAAAAGTCCAATCAGATTTCACAACCTATATAATCTGTGACATAAGTCATAATGGCTATGTGCATTCTCATTTCTTGGAGCTCCCGCTTACAGGGAAACGAGAGTTGAGAGTTCTATGGTTTAGTGTCTTTATCGTGGTTTTTATTTAGCGCGTGCGGTAACATTGGAATGGCCGGGATAGTTGCAGAGGGAATGGCTTCCGTCGAAGAAGGGTACGACGATGAGCGCTTTGAAAGTCCTGTTCCTCAGAGTCTCCGTTGCGCAATTTGTTTGAATGTGTTGAGGAAGCCCATACAATGTGTTAGGAATAAACATTTCTTCTGTCAACCATGTATAACGCGTCACTTACAAGGAACGTCGAGATGTCCAACTTGTATTGAACCATTGACATTACAAACATTACGACCTTCAAGACTTGTTGCAGACTTGTTATCACAGTTGAGGATTCATTGTGATAATGCCGACAAAGGATGTCCTAACATTGAAAAGCTGGAATTGCTTGAAGCCCATGTTGCACACTGTGGGTTTAGTCCAGTCCAATGTTCAAACGGTGGTTGTGAATTTATGGTCAATAGGAAAGATCAACGAAGCCACGAGATAAATAATTGTAATTTTCGTAAAGGGAAGTGCGAAGTTTGTGAGGAAGAAGTCACTTATGGGAAACGACTATTGCATTGTTATGTGACTAGGTCGGATTTTAATAAAATGAAAGATGAAATGTCCGGTATCAAAGAAATAGTTACAAGTCTCAGCAGAGAACTGTCGCGTTGTATAGCTGAGATGAGAGAACAGAAGGGTGAACTGAAGGAGCAGATGGTTAGTATGAACAAACCGATGAATGATTTGAAACGAGAGATGAGCGAGGTGAAGAAAGAAGTAGATAGAATTAAAGAACAGGTAAAAGGTCGAGATTCTCTTCTTGGTTTGCAGGACGGTTGTTTAGTAGAGAACTGGAACGTGAAAAACTATATTATTATTGTTGCTGGAGGGATTGTTCGGAAGTCAGTTGAGATGTTCAGCTGGACAACAAGACAGTGGACTCACCTCCCATCAATGACGTCAGCACGTGACTGCTCATCGTCGTCTGTCCACGAAGGTCAAATGTTTGTTTGTGGAGGAGGGAGGAAGGACAGTATTGAGGTATTGAACTTGAAGGAACAAGGTGCACAATGGAAAAACGTTACTGCAAAATTATCACAGGAGACCTGGGGACATACCACCGTGGTTTATGAAAAGAATTTATTTATTTTAGGAGGTAAAAGTATTGGTAAAGTAGTTAATGATATCTATAAAATAAGTTTGGTTCCTCCTTATTCTTCCCACCTAGTTTGTCATACGGCAGAACCAAGAGCACGTCATGGCCCGCACCGTTTTGGTGACAAGATTGTCATTGTTGGAGGAACAACAACAGGTCATTCAAGTGGTTCTCTTGACACAGTGTTATTATATGATATTACTAACAACTGTTGTCAAATTCTGGCTTCGTTGCCATTTGCTGTCAGTTGCATGGCAACCGTTCCCTGGAAAGGAAAAATAATTATATTAGGAGGAAGAAATAATAATAATGAAAAGTTAAATACTGTAATAGTTTATAATTTAGCCAATGAAGAAAGTGAAATGTTACCAGCAATGAAACACAAGCGAGCTTCTTGTACTGCAGTGACCACAGGAAATGTTAATGTTGTCATGGGAGGACGGAATGAAGATGAAAAAGAACTTAATTCTGTGGAATGTTTTGATTTTGATCTTAATTTTGTGGGTAGAACTACCCCCTATGAGTGAAAAGAGAAATGCTGCCACTGCTATAGTGAAATCTGTTTAGGACAGTTGTGGAATTATTGTCGAAGTAAAGTTCTTCTGAAACTTGTTGAATAGTATATTTTTTACTCCATGTGAGCTAAGTATTTATTAAAGCTAAATCTGTTTAGTGCGATTTGTTTGTAAGGTGCTAGTATGTTATATGATTAAATTTGATATCAACAATACATAGAAAACGTTTATTTTCAAAACAATAGAATAGTGCCATGTCGACTTACTCAGTTTGCTATTTTATGTTGTTAGCTCCTTGCAGATTTAAACAGCCACCAACATTGTTATCTAAGTCTTCCATTACATTAATTTCTCACCAATACGGCCGTATACATGCAATCCTGACCGTTTTGGACAAACTTGGTAAATAACATGTCAAAAATGCACGCTTCCATTGGCGGAGAGTCATGTCCATATAGCTCGATCACAGAATGCGGGAGTGGCTCGATAGTAAAAGGTGGAATCGGCGAGTGATCAGCGACCTGTCTGCGACTCTCCAGAAATCCTGCTTCATACTGTTTAGCGAAAATTATCACTTCTCAAATATATCGTATTAAGATTTACGAAACCGAAGAAGTTATTCAACTTTGTTGGAATGATACTACGTTAGGTGACAAACAGTTTTATTTTTACTGATCTTAACGCAACCTCTTACCCTGAACTTTAATTGGAACTATAAGAGTCGGAGGGCAATATCAAGGCACCGTCAAGAAGATTTTAGTCATTTTGAGTGCAGCGGATCGAACTGGCTTTAGCAAATGAACGCAAAAAACTCGCCAACAGGGCAGATAAAAGACCACCCAAAGAAAGGGCACGGGTGGCGACCTCCCAAAACCCTGTTCTAGTTGCGCCTCTGTTAACGAATTCTGATGAAATGGCCCCTGTTATGATCTGTGGTATTTTATTCTCCTAGCTCTCATGAACTCGAGTGACAACTCCTCGTTGTCTGATGTTACAGTTCATTTGTTTTACATTAATTAATTAGTTTGATATTAACAACTCCGAAGTATTAAGTATCACATATCATTACATCTTCCTTTTCTTAAAGTTTAACAAAATTTGAACTAAAGAGTCAATGCTGTTTAATCGTGTCTAAACGTGTACGAATCAATAATAATAGTCAGGTGGTTTGCTTACCCGTCCATAACGTGTGGTTACCATAGTTGATTGTTTTCCGGAATCTGTTTTCGTTGTTGGAGTGTCGTTTCGTTTCTTTTGAATTTCTCTCTCCGTATTATGACATTCAGTAAGTGGTACTTCGATCTCTGCGTTGGCTTGTATGAATGATTCATTTGTTTGAAGATCTCTTCTATTTCGTCTCAACACTCTGCCTTCTTCTGTTTGGACTTTGTAGGATCTCGGGTGTTGGTCTTGTTCAATCACTCTTGCTTTGACTGGCCATGAGCCGTCTTTATTTACTCGAACCGTTGATCCTTCTTCGAGTGATGGATGTTTCTTTGCTGTTCTGTCGTAGTATTCTTTTTGCTTGCCCATCAGGGTTGTTTTCTTTAGGAGATACTTGTTGTTCTCATTATGTGTCTGGGTGTAGTGTTGAAATGATGGAAGTCTTGTTCGAATCTTTCTTCCAAACAGTCGTTCAGCAGGCAACGGTCCTCCGTTAGGATCTGGGCATGCTCGATGTGCTTGAACTGCTATGTACGGGTCTTCTCCCTTCCTGGTAGCTTTCTTGAGGAGCTGTTTGATAGTTTGAACCGCTCGTTCTGCCATTCCCTTTGACTTTGGGTATTTTGGGCTCGATGTGGAGTGGATAAAGTCCCATTTTCTGGTAAATTCTTTAAACTCTTTGCTGCTGTATTGTGGTCCGTTATCAGAGACTACTTCGCGTGGTGTGCCATGTCTTGAGAATATTGACTTCAGTTTCTGGATGACTTGTTTGCTGCTGGTGTTGTCCAACTTTGCTATTTCTGGATAATTGGAGTAGTAGTCGACAACAATCACAAAGTCGTTGTTTTGAAACTTGAATAAATCTGTTGCTACTTTCTCTCAAGGCTTCGTAGGAAGATTGTGCGGCATCAGAGGCTCTTTCTGTTGGTATTTTCTATATTCCTGGCATACGCTTCATCCTTTAATCATTTCCGTTATTTCCATGTTCATCCCAGGCCAGAACAATGTTTCTCTAGCTCTAGATTTACATTTCTCGATTCCCAGGTGCCCATCGTGTATTTTCTCTTTCATGTCCATTCTCATGGTCGAGGGAACTATCACTCTTTCTCCTTTCATGATGATTCCGTTGGCTTAGGTGATTTCTTGTCTAAATGGAAAGTATGGTGTAAGTTCAACTGGAAGCTGTGCTTTGTGGTCTGGCCATCCATCTTTTAAGATACTGCTTAGCTTTTGTAGGACTTGGTCTTTCGCGGTTTCACGTTGAAATTTACTAAGCATCGTTTCGGATATCGGTAGATTGGATATTACCATGTGAACTTGGCTCTCTAAATTAAGTTCATATTCTGGTAGTCGAGGTAGGTATGCTCTTGACAGTGTGTCCGCAACGGGTAAGTTCTTTCCTGGGGTATACTGTATTGTCATGTCGTATCTCTGGAGTTTTAATCTGAATCTCTGGATTCTTGGAGGGGCACTTGCAATTGGTTTTGAGAAGATGGGTTGGAGAGGCTTATAATCGGATTCTGCAACGAAAGGCTTGCCGTATACGTAATCGTGGAATCGCTGAGTGCCAAATACTATTGCCAAAGTCTCTTTTTCGATCTGTGCGTAGTTTTGTTCTGTTTTCGTCAGTGATCTGCTGGCATATGCTACTGGGGCCCATGATTCATGTTTTTGCAGTAGAACTGCTCCTAGGCCATACTTTGATGCATCAACTGATTTCATGGTTTGTCGTTTAGGGTCGTAGTACTTGAGAGTAGGTCTTGATGATATTTCTTTCTTGAGCTGTTTAAGGGCTTTATCTTGATGCTCGGTCCATTGCCATTCAGCGCTTGACTCCAATAGTTGTCGTAGACATGTTGTCTTGGATGAAAGATCTGGAACCATTCCTAAAAATCTTTGTAGGTCCGACTTGTTGGTTGGTATAGGCATGTTCGTGATCGCTGTGATCTTTTTTGGATCTGGTTTTACGCCTTGATCTGAGAATATGTGACCGAGGAAGGTCATTTCTGTCGTTCCAAAAACACATTTTTCCTTGTTTAACTTCAAACCGGATTTATCAATTCTTTCGAGGACTTGCGAAAGGCGAACGTTGTGTTCTTCTTTGGTCTTTCCCCAAACGATGATGTCATCCTGAACATTTGCGCAGCCTTCAATGCCTTCAAGTATCTGAGTTATCTTCTTCTGGAAGACTTCACTTGCACTTAAGATTCCAAAGGGAAGTCTCTTAAATTTATATCTGCCAAATGGGGTGTTAAACGTTAGGATCTTTGAGCTCTCCTCATCGACTTTTATTTGCCAATATCCACTTGACGCGTCTAACTTCGAAAAGAATTTTGCGTCTGCCATTTCTGCCATGATTGACTCAGCATTACGCATTGGGTAGTGTTCTCTCTTTATTGCCTTGTTTAGATCGTATGGATCAAGGCATATTCGCAGTTTCCCATTAGGCTTCTCAACTACAACTAGGGAATTCACCCAATCGGTCGGTTCGTCTGCTTTGTCGATGATTTCATTTCTTTCCATGCGTTCAAGTTCAGCTTTTAGCTTGTCTTTCAATAGGTACGGTACTTTGCGAGGAGGGTGTACCACCGGCTTTGCATCTGTTTTCAGATTGATGTGGTGCTCTCCAGATAGGCAACCAATATCTCCAAATACTTGTCCATAATGTTGTGTAATGTCGGAAGTTCGCTTTATTTGCTTTACATGTTTAATAAGGTTGAGGCGTTCACTTGTTGCTAGTCCTAGGATCGGAGACGACTTAATTGGGACGACGAAGAACTGTATCGGATAATCCATCTTTCCTTTTCTTTTTAGTCGTAGTATGCATTTGCCTGAGATTGGTATTTCTGTTGAATGAATGAAGGAATAACTTTATTTACCGTTTATTTCGTTTGGTGTAATTTGTGCTGTTTTGTAAGTCGTTTGAATATGCTTTGTGGCATTACGTTGGCTTGTGCTCCTGTGTCGATTTTGTATTCGACGAGTAATCCAGATGTATCAATTGATACGGTCCATGTATTCGAATCATGTTGCTTCTCACATATTTCGACTTTATGGCGCGCGTTTTCTTCTTGTGTTAGGGAGTGGCGTGTTGATTTCTCTTCGTTATTGACGGTGCCAATATATAAGTTGTCTCCACCTTCAATACTTTCTTTACTGGAATGGTTGTCATCTCTTGATTTCATTTCGTTTATTTGGTTTGATAAACATACTTTTGCAAAGTGATTTCGCTTTCCACATTTCTTGCATAATTTCCCATAGGCGGGACAGCGTCCTTTATCATGTTGACTTCCACAGTATCGACAAATTTTCCTTTGGTTATGACGTTTTCTTTGATTATCTTGTTTACCTCTGTTTCGCGGTTTGTCCTTTCGGTTACGTAGTTGGTCGACTTGATTTGGCGACGTTTTAGACTGCATTTCTTCCGACTGCTTCTTTGTTTCTTCAGCTGCTCTGCAAATGCTCATTGCTTTATCAAGTGTCTGGTCAGGTTCTCGCAGTAATCTTTCTTGCACTCTCGTATCTCTCACTCCAGCGACAATTCGATCCCTTATGAGGCTCTCTTTTAGTAATCCAAATTCGCAATACGTGCTTTTTAGTTTCAGTTCAGTGACATAGTCTTCAATGTTTTGTCCTTCGCTTTGGTTGTATGAGAAGAACTTGTATCTTAGGTATGGAATGTTCTTTTTGGGATTCATGTATTCATCAAATTTTCTTAATACTGGTTCCAATTTCATGCCATCTTCATCGTTTTCGAAGGTAAAGGTGTAATAGATTTCTCGCGCTCTTTCTCCAATTGTGGTAAGAAGTCTGGACGTTTTGACGTCTTCATCTTTATCGTTCGACTCTGTGGCGGTCATGTAGAATTTGAATTCTTTTTTCCATCGCTCCCAATTCTGGCAAAGGTTTCCATCGAACCGCAGTTCCTTGGGTGGATTTAACTTGTTCATCTTGCTTTCTTTTACGTCTTTGTTAATCTATCCCGCGCCTGACACCATGTTATGATCTGTGATATTTTATTCTCCTAGCTCTCATGAACTCAAGTGACAACTCCTCTTTGTCTCATGTTACCGTTCATTTGTTTTACATTAATTAATTAGTTTGATATTAACAACTCCGAAGTATTAAGTATCATATATCATTACAGCCCCCGTCCACTCGACATGCATGTCTTGGTCACGTGCTTCTAAATGTCGAATCAGACTTCATAATCTATTGTATCTGTGACTATAGAATTTCTGGATTCTCAATTTCTTATTTCTGGGCGTTCTTGTTCACAGGGGAAACTAAAGTTGCGAGTTCTTGGTTTAGATTTTAAAAATGTTGTTATCGTGATTTGTATTTGGGCTCACATAGTCCAATCACTTAATGAATTAACGTGGTGTGTTTGGAGATATTTGAAAGATCTGGATGATTGCAGAAGCAATGGCTTCCGTCGAAGAAGGATACGACGATGAACGTTTTGAAAGTCCTGTTCCTCAGAATCTCCATTGCGCAATTTGTTTGAATGTGTTGAGGAAACCCATGCAATGTGTTAGGAATGAACATTCCTTCTGTCAACCATGTATAACGCGTTACGTACGAGAAACGCCGAGATGTCCAACTTGTATTGAACCATTGACATTACAAACATTACGACCTTCAAGACTTGTTGCAGACTTGTTATCACAGTTGAGGATTCATTGTGATAATGCCGACAGAGGATGTCCTAACATTGAAAAGCTGGAAATGCTTGAAGCCCATGTTGCACACTGTGGGTTTAGTCCAGTGCAATGTTTAAACGATGGTTGTGAATTGATCGTGAATAGGAAAGATCAACGAAGCCACGAGACGAATAATTGCAATTTTCGTAAAGCGAAGTGCGAAGTTTGTGGGGAAGAAGTCACTTATGGGAAACGACTATTGCATTGTTATGTGACTAGGTCGGATTTTAATAAAATGAAAGATGAAATGTCCGGCATGAAAGAAATAGTTACAAGTCTCAGCAGAGAACTGACACGTCATATGGCTGAGATGAGAGACAAGATGGGTGAACCGAGTGAGCAGATGGTTAGTATGAACAAAGCGATGAATGATTTAAAACGAGAGGTGGATGAGATGAAGAAGGAAGTACATAGTATTAAAGAACAGTTAAAAGGTCGAGGTTCTCCTTTTGGTTTGCAGGTCGGTTGTTTGGTGGACAACTGGAACGTGAAAAACGATATTATTATTGCTGGGGGGTGTAGCGTGCGGTCAGTTGAAATGTTCAGCTGGACAACAAGACAGTGGACTCACCTCCCACCAATGACGTCAGTACGTTACTGTTCATCGTCGTTTGTCCATGAAGATCAAATGTTTGTTTGTGGAGGATGGTGGAGTGAGGGGGACAGTATTGAGGTATTGAACTTGAAGGAACAAGGTGCACAATGGAAGAAATTTACTGCCAAGTTACCACAGGAGACCTGCAGACATACCACTGTGGTTTATGGAAATAATTTATTTATTTTTGGAGGTTACAGTGATGGTAAGGTATTTAATGAAATCTATAAAGTAAGTTTGGTTCCTCCTTATTCTTCCCAGTTAGTTTGTCATATGGCAGAACCAAGAACATACCATGGTGCACAATGTTTTGGTGACAAGGTTGTCATTGTTGGAGGAACACCAATGGGTGGTTCAAGTGGTTATCTTGACACAGTGTTATTATATGATATTACTAACAACTGTTGTCAAACTCTGGCTCCATTGCCTTTTGTTGTCTGTCGCATGGCAACTGTTGCCTGGAAAGACAACATTATCATTATTGGAGGATGTGACAAGAACAATAAAAGATTAAACACTGTTGTAGTTTATAATATAACAAATGGAAAGAGTACAATGTTACCAGCAATGAAACATAAGAGAGAAGGCTGTAGTGCAGTGATCACAGGAAATGTTATTGTGGTCATGGGAGGGGAAGGTGAGAGAGGAGAATATCTTAATTCTGTGGAATGTTTTAACATTCATACTTCTACCTGGGAAGAACTTCCCACAATGAAAGAGAAAAGATCTTTTGCAACTGCAGTTGTGAAAAGTATTAGTTGATAGGTTAAAGGAATTGTTTTGGAATGAACACAGGTTTTGGTATGAAATAAGTTTTATAAAATTAATTCAAGTATGTTGAGTGTAAAAGAACAATTTAATGTTGAGTGAAAGTGAGTGATTACTTGTTAAAAAAATTTGGAAAATTAAGAATATTAAAAGATTAAAACTGGGAGTTTGCACCTAACATAGAAAATGTGGAAAATAAATAATGAAGAGAGAGTTAAATCATAAAAAAATATCATGTCAGATATCTTGGTAGACAATTTATTATGTAATGTTTTGTTTACTTAAACTGTGTGAGTCTAGCAGTAAATAATTTAAATCTTGTACAGTTGTTGTTATAAATATCTGTGTAATGTTCAAGCTAGGTCAGTTCAATCACTGAAGTTGACAGCCGTGCCATAAGTTTTTACTACAGACCGACTAGTTTTGGTGGGAAAATTTCAGAGTTGATTTGAAGATAAACAAACGAGATTCTGGTACGTTTTACAGAAGATTTATAAAAACAAACTTGGAGAAAAGAAGTTGAATGTTGTCAACGATAATTTTAAGCAGAAAACTAGATGAATAGAGGCGAAAAAAACACGTAGTAGGTAAAAACAAGCAAGTAAACCTAAGCCGTTAACTCACGAACACAAGGCTTGGTTAAAAGCGATGAAGAATGTAACCAAAAGCCATATAATAAATTCCTTATTTATCTCGTTTGTTCGGTCTGTACGGAAAGTATTTGTCCTCGGGTTTTTTCGCATAGACGTCGCTCTGTCGGTCGGTCTGTTGTTGCCACTCATGTTGGTGGCATTTTTCTTTAATGTTTCTGCAAACCTGTAATGAAGTTGTGAAACATTTGACATTTATCGTAAGCATCAACACATTTGTTGATTGTATCACAAGTCAGCAGGTCAGAAAACACACAGTTTTATTGATTTACATATTGTACGACAAGGTACAAATTCAAAAAGATAACGACTGGAAATGTCTTGTGGAAACGCAAGTCAAACAAAGAATTTATCACTGTAAATATGTTATATGATTTATTAAATTTTATATGAAGAATGCTTTTAATTTGTTGAATTTTTATTATACAAAGTATTTTTTATTACTCTCTTCAGAACTATCATAACTTGAATAGATTAATTTTAGGATTTATTTGATTTAGGTTTTTTAAGAAAATGAAGTAATTTTAGAAAATCTCAATTTCTGAATGGTACTAACACCGCTCAAGCATATCACAGTGGAATAAAGATACAAAATATTTTAATCGTGTTATTTTTTCATGTCTTAAAGAGAAGTCAAACCAGCTCTATAGTGAAATGTGTTTAGTTCTGATATGGGATTATTTCTGTATTGAAATTGTGGCAAAATCGGTTCAGAATGAACAGCAAGGGTACTTTTTATAATTTTATTTTGGCTAATGCCATGTAATTTGAGCTCCTCGATGGTCCATTTGTTCATTTAACCTATAGATTTACCGTAATGAGTTGAAGTATTTTAAAAGCAATGAGCAACCCTTCCCAACATGCTGTGACCTGAAGGAGACAAAGTCCGAAACATCGTCAGAAATACGTAAGTAGTTTTTAAGTATTTTTTTTACTTTCGGTGAGTTCTCTTCTTGACTCTCGTTTACCATCACATGCAGGTTTTTGAGAACTTAGCAGCACGTCATTTATATAAATGTACAACAAATTACAAGAAGAATACAAAAGCAAACAATTCACTAAAAGGAAAAAAATTCATGCCCAAAAGTCTTGGTGCAAAGTATCGCTCGCGTGACTTTTTCCCTTTGTTTTGGAAGCTCTCGAAGAGAACCAAGTAGAAATCTATTGAACTTTCACAATGCAGCTGTAGAGCGCGCTCGACATTTTGCATGAATTGGAAATGCACCTTTAGCCCCTTTCCAGCAAGATGTGTCGTTTAATGAATGAAATCATCAGGTGTTAGCTGGAGTGATACGGTAGAGGCTGATCCTGCCTGGAAAAACCTAGCAAAAGCTCTAACAGCGTGACTTAACGTGTCAAAATATAATCTAACATAACCTCTTACAACGTAACTTAACGTCTCGCTACCCAACGAAGCTTGACGTCTTACAAAATAACCAAATAAAATATCCTTAAACGTTGCTTATCGTCTAACAAAGAAACGCAACGTAACGTCTCAGATCTTGGCGTAACGCCTTCAGCTCCGTACACACGGCCAAGTTTCCTTAGATAATCTTTTCCTTGACAAGTTTAGTTTGCTCGTGTGTACGACACAAATTGGCAAGTTTTCCTTGACAAGTCGCCTTTTTGAAAAGACGGCGTGGACAGCTTTTGAACAAGTCTCCTTGTCAAAGAAGACCAGGTCGTGTATTGGGCGCTTTACACTGTAACGTAGCACAAGGTAACGCTACGAAACGTTACCTTTCAAAGCGTGACTTAAAGTTTCACAACGTAGAGCGATGTCGACAGAGTAATGTCGTAGTGATATTTCGAAATTATTACAAATTCGTGTTCAGACTCAGACCAACCTTCGGTCTGAAGATGAATTTGTAATAAATTCGAAATATTACTACAACATTATTGCCTCGTCTTGTCTTCACTCAAATCTTGAGTTTCGAGATGTCACTGTTATTCGGAGTATGTTTCGTATTATACTTAAAGTTATCGACAGGCACTGGACATTAGTCAACGGCTTAAGATACAGTAGTTCTGGATCGCACACACGAATATAGGAGTTAGAAGTGGGTGGGGCCACATACCCCCAAATAATAAAAGTAGGGCGTGCCCACCAATATTTGGTACAGTTGCTCTTTTTTATTTATCGTTTCTCAGAATGCAGGAAATTGGGCTTCAAATCCTCAGGAAATGAAAAATTTCCCAGGGTGGATACCCTTGCATCCCCTCGTCAAGTAGCTTGTGCTGCCCAATAATTACTTGGTTTCTATACCTCCGAGAAAGTCTTCTTTTTATATTACTGGACACTCAAGTATGACTTTGTTTTTGGGATGCTTAACTGTCATTCATTTTTAAAACATAAAAGAGGGAAACCAGTTTTTATATTTGTTTACACTAAGGTATCAGAAGAATCCTTTGTACGGAAGTTTTTTTCAAGAAATTGGTCCATGTCTGATACTTCCCATGCAACTGGATAGCTCTCACCATTGTCTTTGTCCCAAGTCAGCCAATCCACATGTGATTCAAACTGCCAAATATGATAGCAAGATTTAACTTCCTTGGAGCCAAAGGTAATATCTGTACCACTTCCTACATAAAACCTAAAAACAAATGGATAAACATGTTGTTGACTTTACCTTGATCTCTTTTCTTCTTGCTTAGTGAGTTTACAGTTAGTCAATTTTTTAGAATTTACCCCTTTCCACAGTAAGCTATCTGTTAATCTCAACTATTCAAAGGTGGTGTTAGGTGGTGGGATAGGAGATAACATGCACTGGCTAGGGAAAGCCTAAACCCCTATTGAGAAAAATTAATTTGTCAGAGAACAAGAATTTTTACATCTACAGTCAAAGTGCCCCAAATCTATAGTCTCCCTGAAATTACTGTTTAGTAGCTGATGATTTAAGTTGGTGACATGTGATTATCAACATTGTCAGTTGCTTTGCTTTATATTAAAACTGACCTTTCTTGGCTCATAAATTTCACATCAACTTGGAAAGTTACCCCTAACTTTGCTGCAGTTTCACCAATACATTTTGAATCATTCCAAGGAGATTCACTTCCTACAAATGAGAGCAATGACGTGTTTGAAACAAGTGTACACAATGAGGCATTGCCAGGGGATGCTGAAGTAGGTGACCATGGTCAGTAAACTTCTGAGAAGCAATTTGTCAGATATTACAATTTTTATTGTATCAATAATAATTTACCTTCTATTACTGACTGGAGCTTACTTTTACTGCTGATGATTTCTTGGCCACAAACTTTTAAGATATGCTTATCAGAAGGATCAGCCTTCCCAAATATAGATTTAATTCCTTAAAAGAACATTAGAACAAGAATAAAGTTGATTTACAATTCTCTGTTTTGCTACAAATGATTTTCTCTTTAACATGCAAATTTTCTTACATTAACAATTAATGCTTGGAATTATGCCAGTAAAAAATGCCATAATTTATTATATCCCAGCTAACCCTGTTTATCTTGGATTAATATTGCTTAAAGAACTGTTTGTACCACACAGAAAAGTGCATCATAATATGAAAATGAAACCGAATTGGTTTTTGTCCCTAATTTTGATTCCCTGTATCCTTTAGTAATTGTAAAAGAATACCTGTAATTTTTAACAATTTAGTTTTTTCCAAATCCTGGAACAAAATATAAAAATAACCAAATAAATAAACTTATTTAGGATTTAGTGCTGTTTAGTCTCACATACCCATTTAAAAATATTTTGATCCACCTATCCAGTTGACAACATGAGAATGTTGAGACTTTGAGACATCAAAGAGGCAAATACAAACATGATTATGAATTATTGACCTTTCTTTTCACAACTAATAGTGGAAGTTTGATGGCATTCTAGGGCCACACCCAGAAGTTAACCAAAACTTTGTTGAATAGTATACAATTTAAAGGGAAAATGTTGTATGAAATTTAGTGATATGCTGGGCAGGCAGCTGTCACCATCCAAAAAAGGCAATGTCACTCAACTACTGTCCATGCCAGCCATCAACCAATCATGCAATTTTACCCACCTATACACGGACCCATTTGCTACCATGACTGACTAGCTAATTAATTTTCTACAAACATGTCTTTCAACTTTACCAGACAAATATTTTGCTGCTTATCAGACAATGTTTGGAAAGCATTTTGAAAGCACTGTGTTAGTTGTGGACCTGCAATATTCAAGACAAACCAAAATACTTTGTTTAGATGGATTCACTGACAAAAACCATATTATTGTATTTTAAGACACAAACCAGTACACTTTGTTTTCATGATTTTTGTTTTCATGAATGTTGATCAGTCATAGCAGGATGAAGATGCATTGTTTTTCATACTTTTTAAAATTTTTTTAAAAAAAATAAAAATTGGAAGATGGTAAACCTTTGTGGCATCTTGAACATTTTTTTAATTGTATGTGTCCCCATCCATCACCATATGACATTGTAAACTAATGTCATTGACTGTCTTGTTTGTAATTTTTCATACCAGAATGAAAGAATAAAGATTATCTTACCCATCATTCCTTGAATTCTACTTATATCCTGTGTGGAAATTGCCTTTGAAACTGCACTGATAGCAAACTTAATAAAAAGAAATAATATCATTCCTTGCACTTTGTGAAGATCTGTTACTGATAACTGTTGGACAAACATTTTCAAGTGGCTTCATTTGACATCATGTTTCTCTGTACCAATACTGTAAACTTTTCACCTGATCCAAAAAAGGTCAATTTAAATTTCTCTTTCAAAATAAAAACAAAATTTCTTTTGAGTATAGTTTGAGAAAATCCAATTTTCATGATATTTTGCATGGATATACAATAATGTTGACATTTAATCAAGTTGTATATCCATGCACCAAACTGTCATTTGATTTGATATGCAAAAAAATGTCTGATTACATCATAAAATATCATATGTGAATTACTGTAAATTGGTAGGTCAGTATCTCAACCACTCAAATTATATGTAAAAGTACCCCATTTAACATTCCTTCTTGTATATACCTGAACACCCTTGAAGAATTCTTGACTTTTAAATGGTGCACTAAAATACATAATAGAACACAGATTTACTTAGCTTGAGCTATAGTCACTTGCAAGATAATTTAAAACTGGTGTAGTATGCGGTGTATCATTGCATAGGTACATGTAAGTTGGTGTGGCATAGGAGAGTAAGAAATGGTGTGTTATGGCACTTTGTGGCAGTATTGCTACAGGAGGAAATTAGAGGACAAATCCTACCATGCTTGTTAGAGTCAAATTATATGTATATATACATATATATATATATATATATATATATATATATATGTAATGGCAATTGAGGAACCAGGTGGGAACTGTAATCTGAATATAAAAATCAATGCCCAGGAAAACAAGCAGAACAAAGTCATCAGCACAATGCAACAACACATCAGCATTAAAACATTTTAAACTCAAAGTTTGTGCATATGGCTTTGTTTTGCTTGTTTTGGTGGGCATTGATTTATATATATATATATATATATATATAATTTGTCAATGAAGCAGCTGTCATCAAGGTTTCCAAATCAATGTGTGTGTGTATATCTTGTCATGTCAACAAAAATTATTGCATTGGGACTAAATGTATTCCAAATCATTGCAAATAAAAATATTGGTATGGGTTGATCAATACACACAAGTCTTGATTTTCTCAATAGTGTCAAGCATGAACCCAGTTATAGTCTCCATTTACCATGGTACATTTAGGCACTGTAAGTGTCAAGGGAAAAATAAAGATTTAAAAACAATAGGCTTACTTGACATTTCGAAGGATTTTCTTCATGATAAAAAACCCCACCATCTTGTGCAAAAATGGTGATGCTTTGTAATCATCTGAAAGCACCAGTGCACGTAATGATTCGGTGAGATAAAAAAATTACGGTATTACCAGTCAAAATTCAAAATAAAAAACATCAGTCAATAAGTCAGTCTCTACCCATATATACTCTGAAAAAGGTGCCTGAGAAGGTATTTATTGGAACTTTCTAATTTTAAGTTTTCTGGAACTTCAAAACAATCACTATAATTTTTTTGAAAATCAGCAGCAATACTACGTTTGATAAAGTGTGGGGAATCTTCTTGAAGGATAATTTAAATTTTTCGAAGAAATGAATCAAATTAATTGCGGCTTGTACAATGCCAATCTTAGTAAATTTTGCGGGAATTAATAGACTGTACACGAACAGAAATTTTTCATGGTAATCTGACACTGCCGAAGTCAACTGAAAAATGTGAAAATGTTGACTCGATTGTGTTTCCTCAATTAACTGATTACTGAATATTAATCTTAAAATACCACAAAAAAATTACAAGTCTTTTTTTATATTTTCTTGTCTAATTCTTTTTAAGTCTGAAGAGACAATTGTTAATGGATATATTTTCATATTAATTACCTTTGACAACTTGTGCCCAAGGAAACCAGAGTTTCCCGGAGTTTTGAGTTCTGTTCGGACTTGGTGCAAAAGTCCTTTTTACATTAGTCAAACTTAAGTATTTTATGGGTAAATACTTCTTAAAAATATTCCACATTACTCCTAATAAATCTTAACACAATTTTGAGTTCCTTGCATTTTGCAGTGCGTGAGCTTGCGTGATCCTCGCGAGAGTTTTTGATTCGTGTTTAATCGCTTAAACATTCAGGAACAGAGAAGAATTTCTTTTTGACGGGACATGTAACGACAAAATGATAAAAAATTGCTCTTACGACAAAAATTGGTTCATAAAACAGAACAGAAATGTTTTGAAATCACAGATTAAAAATATTCCTAACATGACAAACTCGCGCGGTATTGCTATTCTCGTGAGCGTGTAGTGTAGATTCGCACTTAGTCCACGACGATGCAACCTCACTTGAGATGAAATACCCAAAATGAGTTACAACAAATTTCTTTTGCTGAATATTTTATGACAAATCATCAACTATGGGTGGAAAAAATGTGGACTACTTCGTTAGGAGAATTTTCGTTCGTCTTACGTTAATGGTATCGTTCACGGGCTGTTTAACTGGAGGAAAAATTGATAATTCAACGTTAGACCCACTAGAGAGAACTGTGCATGTTTATCCAACATCCGCAACGCTTCAAGCAAGAAGTTCTGTAGTTGATGATGCCTTTTCAATGTCAGCGTCAGTGACAACAGCATCACCTGTGGTAGGTTAACATAAAGGCTTGTTTTTTTTTTTCTTTGAAAATTCTGGAGTATTTATTTCGTCGTTTCATTGAATTCAAGCGGAAATGTCCATGGATAATATGCTACATGCACAATTGTACAACATTAGTCTCGTTTTAACTGTGTTTATGTACTTGATCGCGGGGTGCTTGGCATTTTAGTGGACACAAAATAGTTTAACTACAGTTCCTGTTCTGGCCACAGTGGAAACCAGGAAAGGTTTTATGGGAGTATGCGACTTGGTGTCAAAAAATTCGATCACTTCCACTGAAAAGTTTGCTGAGGACTGCTTTATTCTTTCTTTAATTTAATTCCTGACGATAATGTCTTGCATATCCAATTACGATTTTTTCGAATATGGTTCAATAGAACCCAGTCATTTTTCTTAATCTGTTTTTTTTTGTCAAAATGGTTCTATCATTGATATAAAATAGTGTATGTTTATTGGGACTGTTTATATTTCAACGCGAGTCAAGCGTGTAAGTCTGTTTTTAACCCCTTTTGGTTCTTTTATCTTGCTCCCTTATTTTTTACACTCTTTTGTGCCTTTTTTCTCTGATAAAAATTTTCTCTTTGTCTCATTCACTCCGTTATAGAATTGTTGTCAAAAGTCTAATTTTTTTTATATTTAATGAAGGAACATTTGGTCCTTGTCAGTTTTAAAGAAACTTTATATTGCTTGGTGAATATCATGGTGTCTTAGTTTGTGGCAAAGCAAAAATAGCATGTTTAATTTATTTTGTTTTTGTTCAATTATTTTTATTTTTATTTTTATTTTACAGAAGCCAAGTACTTTGTATCCAACTGTACATTTCAATAAAACTTGGAACTGTAGCGATATAAAGTTGAAAAGTGCGAAGGTAAACAATTATGGTTATGTTATTTTCTTTTGCTAGCCAGTGCCTTTAAAAAATCATGATCACCAACAAAATGATTCCTTGCTATCATATCAGGATTAGCACTGTCAGTTAAAATATGTTCTAAATTGTTTCCTTTGCTATTTTGTTGCAAAGCCTTCATTTTTCCTGCTAAAGTTTTTTTATTCCCTATTTTTTCAGGTTCCTCATTCCAATACAAGCATTTATGTTTACTACACTGATTCAGATGTAAGTGGTGATCATATTGAGTCATTCCAACTCTTTCAGTGATTTCCATCATGTTAAAGTTGGTTATGGTTCAAATTTAAACATATATTAATTGGATAATGGGTCAACCCAGTCTACATTAATCATCTTAAAGCTTAACATTTCTCAAAACCCTGGGAAAAACCCTCCATAGGATTATCCATTTTGACATAATGATAACATATCTCATAGTAAGCGTATAAGTTATTTCAAGCAAGGAACCAATTAAATTACTTTTGCAACTCAATTGCAATTTTGTAATCTAATAGGCCTTTTTGCATGCAATGATTGATTGATTGATTTGTAAATGTCTAATCATAGGGACAAAGATTGTGATATGGACGGCAGTCAGAAAGAAACCAGATACACAAATTAATCATGAAAATTAGTTATAATTCAAACTTCTGAAAAGTATTAATTGTAAAGTCTTCCCTTAATTTTAAATATTTTAATCTCCATTCAAACTCATATGATTCCAGTCCAAACCACATGCCCTTCATCATAACAAAATTCAAAAGAATGTTTGTGACATAAAATTGCATTGAACTTGTATTTTTGTCTTTCAGCCATATGTTTGTAATCTAAACCCTTTACATTGCAAGAGACCAAAGCAGCCAGAAGGAGGGTGAGAACAAATAGTCTTTGTATATTTTTATTCAGAAACTGTTATCATTAGCTCAGCATTTGTTATAAAAGTAAAAAGAAAACAACTATTTTCTCAGGATCAAAAGGCCACATGAACATGTGGTGATATGCAATATTCAAGATATTCAAGATATTAGCTTCAAAACATATTTCTTTAAACTGTGGAGTCAATATATGTGGAAAACAGATCAGCATCATTCCTTTTCTGCATCACCTTGAGTGTCAACTGTCCTCTCAATTTTAGATTTATTTTTGTATTTAATACTGTTTTTAATTTTCTTTTTAATACTGCATTTAATTTTGCTTATATTTGCTTTTTTAATATTCTACCTTTAGGCAACAGAATTCACTGACTGTTTACCCAAAGTATGGAGATTATAGTTATTTGCCAATATCACAATGGATTTTATTACTTCAGGTGAGTTTTTATGTCATGTTACATTTTATTTTTGCGGCCTTATACCAAGATCTTTCCAGCCTCAAGGGTGTTGTGGTTGATTTTCAAATAATTAAGGTTTTTAGTATGAAAGGCAACATAATTACAATTCTTGTAAGTGCTACATTTTCTTTTCTTCCTTTCCTCAGTTCATGTTGTTTCTCCTGCTGCTACGTAGGCATCAATTGGTGGGGACAGGGGGAACATGTCCCATCTGCACTTTCTAGAGTAGGGGACAATGTATCAGTTGTCAACCCACAACATTTTGGATGGCTGTCAAATTAAAACTTGTATTCTGTAATGGAGCAGACAAAATTAGCAGTTAGTTTAATCATTGCCTCAAAGTTCACTCATAAAGCATAAAGCTTAAGAGAGCATAGACTATCATGAAATTGCAACAAATATAGCTTCTTTTCTAAAGGAAGTTAAAGTGCAAAATTTGCTTAAACAAAGTCTCAAAATTCACAAAAGCCTTTTGGCAACCAGATGTTTTAAAACTTTTTCTCCGGATTCACTAAGAAGGTTCACACTTCACCTTTGGCAGGCCTGCACTGTGGCCTGATCATGCCTGTGTCCCCCTCCACTTCCATGAATGAATTGACACCCGTGTGCTGCTGTACCCCTAGTGTGGCGACTATTACTCTGGCATCATATTCTCCTGTTCTATACTCTTCCATTAATGCTTTAAATTCCAGATTTTTCTAAAGAAATTTTAAATTATTAAATCAATCCAAAATTCTTTTGAAAGCCCATTGAATTCTGTTGATGAATATAATTTGTGTGTATTGAATCGTACAGATATGTTACATGTGCAGTACACGTGGGCGCTAAAGGGTTAAGCAATTTGTTTCTTTCCACTTTTAATTTTTAAAGCATGGCGCAGTTGTCTTTCTCTATCATCCATGCACAAGTAAGGAAAACGTTGCGAAACTGCGGAAAATCGCTACCAAATGCATGCGAAGGCATATTATAACTCCGTATGAACATCTCAACATTTCTCAGGTTTGTAAATACTCAGCCATATTGCAGTTAGCTGTAAGTAATTTTTATTTCACTTAATAGTATATCACTGTTTAGTTTGGTCCAAGATTTTCCATCTCTGCACAGTTATAAAACACAGGATCTTTCAACTAAGAAATACCCAAAAGCACTCGACCTTGCCTCGTGTTTCCACCGTGTATTTCTTACCCCTTGAAATTACCCTCTGCACATGCAAGAAAATATCTACGTCAATGACGAGCAAATTAACCTGTAACTTTAACCAACGCTTAAAGTGCAATTCTGTCAAACCGATGTCGTTGACTAGCCGCTACTCATGAATTGTATCGCCCCCCCCCCCTAGTACCACGCTACCAAACTTCTCAATCGGCATTTCCAAACACAGCAATGGGATTAATATTGGCGTTAAATATATCCGTTTATTTACATCTATGAGGAAATTGTAGAAAGGAAACTCCAAGTGCGAACGAAAGAGAAAAAGCCTTCTGTTAAACTTAACAAAGACCAGTTGCGAAAAACGCAACGTCAAGGACTGTTGGTGGAAATGTTACCCATGATCGAGCTATAGAGGCCTCTGCCGGGGGCCTGATCATGACTTCTGTGTACATAGTGGTTCGTGGTGGGAGGTTATGTCGGTGATTAATACAGGCATGACACAATGACATTTGGTAAAATATAATACTATTGCAACCAGCTGGACCGGCAGCTAAGGCGGTGAGCAGCAGATGGAAGCCGGTTGGATTTATTTCGCAGCTTTCTGATATTTTAGTTACTTCATACCTGATGGTACACAGTCTAGAATTTTTCGTAACTTCGTGTACAAGTCGTTATACAGTCTAGTATGACAGTATCTTGTTATTATTCTATTAATCAGCCAATTGCTATGGTTGCTTGGGCCTCTTTTTATGCCGACTGGTATGTCAATGAGACTGCCAGTGAAAATTGGATCAAGAACAATGCAATGAAGGGTCCGGCTAGTTATAGTCTTCTTGACGGAGAGTATAGCCTTGGCTTATTACAACCAGCTCATGTTGTCTCTGACGCTGCGGACAGTGAATTGTGCCCCAAGAAACGATTCAAGGTGAGAATTTCTGCAGTTTTTATTGGTTTTCTTGCAAATGTAGCGAAAGGATCGCGAAGTAATGCAGTTGAACTGCTCGCTTCTGAGTTTTGCCGCAGTTTTGCGGCATCTTTGACAGAGATGGCGCTGACCACCAAGCAGGGAGGGTAACAAAGATCGGCAGGGGTCTGGGGTAGAGCACCTGGAAATTTATTTTATTTAAATTTTTAAAATTTATTAACTGCCAAGAGTTACCCTTTTTCATTCTAAGAAGACGCCCCTTTATGCAAATTGGGTGTTGGTTCACGTAAACATTTGTGAAAAAACCTCAAAAAGGTTGCGATAATCCAAGGACTTCTCTGAAAATCTAAACCTCTTTCTACTTTCCTGACAGACAATAGATCAAGAAAAAAACATTGCTATCCTGGGCGAGCACTACAATGCCATACACAAGCACGGCCATTCGTCGAAGAAACTGAAGAAACAGTTGATCCAAAACTTAAAGAAGCAACTGAAACCTGAAAAAAGACATGTTAACACCGGGCAAGCGGCTTGGGCCGTGGGCTCACTTTTTTTCCTCTGCCTCGTTCTCGTTCTTGTCTTAATCTACACGAAACCTTGGAACGAGCGAGATTACTACTTGAAAGAGAAGATGTCTTCTCGAAATAACACAAACTTTAGCTTGTTGAAAAGTAATATGCGTCGCGGGGGACGATCTTGGCGCGAGTTGGCGGAACAGCAGAGACACGCCGCGGCATCTCGCCGTTTGCTGGGGCCTATTCACGAAGAAGAGGAGGACTTTATGGATCTTTAACACAAAGAAGTAGTGACTGCTTTCAAAAGGACATGAAAGGATTTGAAGGGACATGAAGGGAAAGCTGAGATAAAATTTCCGTGGTCGTAAGGGCACTGGCGTTACAGAGATTAATGACCGCACAGAATGACCCTGCAGATCACTTTATCTATAGTGATTAATGACCGATCCAAAATATATGCCGCTAGATATCCTGTCATGTGAGTAGAATTTTTGAGTAAGTCGAAAAATAGCGGTGACAATTTCCTTGATCATCAAAGCACTTGACTGATTGCTATTTTTTGAAAGTG
Organism: Heliopora coerulea; assembly: GCA_030142905.1. Taxonomy (NCBI): domain Eukaryota; kingdom Metazoa; phylum Cnidaria; class Anthozoa; order Scleralcyonacea; family Helioporidae; genus Heliopora; species Heliopora coerulea. Next base: position 59,323 of record JASJOG010000563.1, on the reverse strand, counting down.
TGAAATTTTCTGATCTGAAACTCAACTATCACTGCACGTTGTCCGAATTTCCCCGTATTTTAATGCGACGAAGTTTGCAAAGTAAATTCGCCTCGGGTGTAAAGCACGCTTCTTGGAGTTTGGATAACGGCGGAAACCTTCTTTGTTATGTGTGATATATTTCTTAAAGAGTACCGCGCATGATTGATGTTTTATGTGGTAAAAACGTCACTCATTGTTAAGCTAACTTCACTCATTGGCGACAAGAAAGTGATGAACATGGCAGTGGTGTAAGTCTGTTTTCTTTCTCGCTTTCAACCAAGCGAGAGCTGTGTTGGCATGGGATGGTGGAGCTAGCCAAGTAGGAAATTAAACTAATCCCAGAGAATTATGACAGTTAAAAATTTCCGTTCAATAATTTTGTACATATAACTAAAATTGTTAATTTAAATGTAGGACTTTCACAGTATTGGTTAGTTAGATACAAAACACATGGCAACCTCTCTCTGCCAAAGATTCATCCCACCCCAGGCTTGGACTGGCCATTGTGCCATCGCGCTACAGAACAATGACTGACCATTGTTCTACGGTACGTTGGCACGTTGATTGTACTCGAGTATGAATCAAAATGTCAATTATATTCCACGAAAATTGAAAATTCAAAGACAAATAAATATGAGCATCTTTAACTCTGGCTGGGTGCAGACTCGTAAGTTACATTGCGCTAAGCTGTAATGCCTTCCTCGTTAAATTATTCTACCTGACGCGATATTATGTAGTGTGCATACATCCATAAAACACAGTTCGTTTACTAAACAACTCAAATGGTAGAGCAGTGGTCAGGTCACCAAATAACGTACAAATGGGAGACCCTAAAGCATTATAAGTCAAATGGACGCACCTGTAGTGTATTGTGAAGGTCCTGGGGACCGCATTACAAAATAGTGTTGGCAATATATGGTGTATATAAATGGTGTTAGCGGGTCTATAGGCTGGGTACGCCACTCACTTTAATATACTTCAATAAATATACACATCAGTATACCTTTATGTTACTTGATAACTGTAAGTATAGTACTTTTAATAAATATTATTTTAAATATATTACAAGGCACTAAAAGTTGCATCATTCAACAACAAGCACGTAAAATGAATGTTTGACGTTCAATATATACAATCGTGTGTTTAAAACTATATTTGACTCGCTCGTAATTTTTTTTCTTCCTTTTTTACTTCGTGAATCACGAAATTTTCTCTTAAAAACACCTGCCTTTTGGACTGTCACGCTCGGAAGGTGCACATGTATATAAATCTGGTGTCAGTGTGACACATCGACCAATCTACGTCTTGCTTCATTCAAGTCATAGTTCATGAGAATCATGGCTAGTCGTAAATCTTTCAACATTTCTAAGGTCTGGAGTCTCGTACTGTTCTGTCTGAGCATCGTTTTTCTTCGGGCTTTTTTTACCACTGGGAGATTGAGCTCCTGTATCTGGTAAAAAATTTTAAGATTTTTTATGGTCACAACCAAACATTGGTCAATCGTGAGTACAATTAGAAACATACGTAGTGGTGGATAAGTAAGACGGCATGTGACCGTTGGTGTTTTTTCAGTTGTTGCGTTGGCCGTTGCTACTGTCGCTGTTGTTACTGCTGTAGTGGTGCTTGTAGTTGTGCTGGTGTTGATTGTTGTCTTTCTGGTTGTTGTAGTTGTTGTTGCTGTTTCTGTTGTTACTGTTGTAGTGGTGCTTATAGTTGTGGTGGTGTTGATTGTTGTTGTTGTTGTTGCTGCTGCTGTTGTTCCAATTGTTATTGCGGTTGTTATGGTTGCGATTGTTGCTGTTGTAGTTTTTGTTGTGCTGATGTTCATTATGAAATTTACAATTTTGAAGTGTGAGAGCTTGGAAATATCTTGAGATGACAGATGAACGGTCGTCAAGCTCTATCCTCAGAAAAACGATATCTGAGTTCCAGACGGGGATCAAACCCGCAACCTTTCCCGCAGCGATCCCCGTCTGGGGCTCAGAAATCTTTTTTTTCTGAGGATAGAGCTTGGCGATCGTTCATCTATCATCTCAAGATGTTTATTATCATAACCATAGCCACAACCATTATCATTGACGTCATTGCCATCACTACCATTACCAGCACCATTAGCGGTACCATCACCAATATCATTTTCATTCCTATTTCCATGAACGTTACCACTTCAATTGTTATTATCATGTGCACGTGTATGGTTCGATTGTTCTTTCCAAGTCTTTCCAATCCATATTTCATCCTGTAATTTAGCACGGTTTTTGCTTATCTATTTTTTTTTTTGTTTTTTGTTTAAATTAATGTAAGCTTTGTGTTTTAGCTCATCGCCAAAGGTCATCAAGTACATCGTAATTACATCATGATAATTATGATAATCATCATCATTATCATCATCATCATCATCATCACCATCATCACCATCATCACCATCACCATCATCGACTCCATCATCGTCTCCATCATCATCATAACCATCATCGTCACCATCATCATCATCACCATCATTGTCACCATCATCATCATCACCATCATCATCACCATCATCATCATCACCATCATTGTCACCATCATCATCATCACCATCATCATCACCATCATCATCATCACCATCATTGTCACCATCATCATCATCACCATCATCATCACCATCATCATCATCACCATCATTGTCACCATCATCATCATCACCATCATCATCACCATCATCATCATCACCATCATTGTCACCATCATCACCACCATCATTGTCACCATCATCACCATCACCATCATTGTCACCATCATCATCATCACCATCATTGTCACCATCACCATCATCGACTCCATCATCGTCTCCATCATCATCATAACCATCATCGTCACCATCATCATCATAACCATCATCGTCACCATCATCATCATCACCATCATCATCATCACCATCATCATCATCACCATCATCATCATCACCATCATCATCATCACCATCATCATAACCATCATCATCACCATCATCATCATCACCATCATTGTCACCATCATCATCATCACCATCATCATCATCATCATCATCACCATCATCATCACCATCATCATCACCATCACCATCACCATTATCATCATCATTGTTATCATCATCATTATCGTCATCATCATCATTATCATTGTCATCACCATCATCGTCATCGTATCACCATCGTCACGATCGTCATCATCATCGTCGTCATCTACATCGTGATCACCATCATAATTATTATCATGATTATCAATATCATTACCATATCTATCATAACTTGGCACTTACAAAATGACGGAGGGCTGCTTTGACATTCACCACTTCATACCGAACCAGTGTTAAGTTGTATAAAAATTGCTGGCCATTAATACCTCTTTCTACAGCAATTGCGTTCTTGATGCGAGGCATGAAGGATTGTAGTTGGGCAACATAGCTATTCAATCTTTGTTTCTCCTGCAAAGAAACACGTTCTTACAATGTTAAAAAGAAATATCCGCAACTATCGGAGAATAATTTAAATTTTGTTTTGCTCTGCATAAGATGTACGCCTTTATAATCAGAGTATACCCTAAAAGTTTTATTTTTATTGTTATGATATTACTTACGTTAAGGTTAAGCATGTGAATGAATGGAAATCGGTGGGGCTTACGGTTGTTAACGGGAGTCATTCGTCTTTCCTGAAAAAAATACGAAAGGAACTTTGTAAAATGTCTGAAAAACGTTTACCTTCCTCTTGGCGTGTTTTTGTACGTGTCAACTTTACTTTCACGAGGGTAACACGTGGCAGTTTTTACCGATAAATTTTGGTCCTCAATTCAGCAAATATAACCTTTAACTGCCAACCGACCTTTTATTTGCCATTTACTGTGTCTATATATTGTGTCCTAAACGGTTTTATTTAAGGTAGAGAATTCTAAGCTCATTGATTGTCGTTATCCGTGATCTATTGAAGGACGGAGGACAGATGGCGTCACTCAAACAGTGAACCAATCACAACTTTCCACGTGATATCGCAAACCAATGATTTTTTTGGTTTGTATAGATCATGGTGACGTCTGATCAGGGGCGGAACTCGATAAAAAAGAAATATTTTCATTAATAGGAGGTCGTGGAATGACTTCCCAGGAAAATTTTTTCATTTAACCCTTGACAGCCCAGTATCCGGTGAGTCGGATACGTACATTAAAGCAAAAGAACAAATGAGATGAGCGGCAGGATCACTGTTCAGTTTTAACTCTGACTTCTGAGAACAACATAAGCCCACTTAAATAACTTGGTTTTGGCTAACGCCAAAAGATTTTCTTCAGCAGAGGGAAAATTCCAGAGAGCATCAAAGAGTTAACATGTTTTATTTTTCCACGCTTTTAACCAGACATTTAAAAGATTCTTTTGAAAATTGATTCATACCGATTTTCTCTGTCCGTGTAAACGTTTAGGTCATACACGACTTTATTGAAACGATATCGTATTTGACGTACCCAAACCAACCTATGGGAAACAAAAACGTCTCTACATTAGATGAAACGATTCCTTAATAAAGTGATGATTCAGATTGTGCTTTGTGCCAAATGTATTTAGAATGTTAGGTGAAGATAAATGGTCGGCCAGTGTTTGATGAAGTATGGAACACCATAGTTTGGTGCTTTATCTGAATAGGGTTTCACTGGAGTCTTAAGTTTCACCGCGAAATACTGTCGTGACAGAGTACTGATTGGTTAAAAATCTCATAAATTAATAATGAGCGATAGAATTTGCACTGTTGAATTATCGAAAGTTTAAATGTCCCTGGTATGGATTTCTTTGGAACCAGAACGCATGTTTGGCGAGCCAAAAAAGGTTTATTTGATTTTGGCAACAAGTATTTTGAGGGAGAAATATTTTATCGAAGGAAATGGGTGTTGAAGTTGACTTTCTGAACTCTATTGGTTATCGCATGTGTTAGAATTTGCCTGTCACTATATAATTAACATCACTGTGTTTGTCATTTATGTCTGAAGATGTTGCAAGCTTTGCGACGAAACGTTAGATCTATTAAACAATTTTGAAATTTACTTGTCGCTTTCCTATTTAAAATGCCTATCCTTCGTATTATATGCTGGGCTCTGATATTCGTCACATGTTTAATGGATTTAATGTTTATTAAGCTGGACAAGCTCCATTCTACACTTTGTACTCAGTTTTTAAAGTAGTTAAAAAAGGCGTCCTAGTTACCATGTTTTGTATGTCTCTCATGAGGTGGTCGGATAATTCTGAAGTCAGAGCACACAGGTTGGTGTAGTACACTTTCCGCACCATGTGGATATTATCGTCTTGGGCCGGCCGCTTCCTTGGTGCTGCTGTTATCTGCACGAGCGACAGGCTCAGGAGAAAGATGATGGTGTTTGATCTCATATCTCAGCTGAAACAAGCCAATATATTCTAAAATAAGGTGAGGGCAAGGATATTTAAAACTTCGAGAAATTATCAACAGCTAAAGGTTAGAGTTATTTCTTGTAATGAGCTAAACATTAAAATACGAAAAACCAAACCTTTTTGAGTAACGAGTCTGATGATAATATTAAATAGAAGAAAACCTTTGGTTTTTATAGAATTTTAATGTCCAGTCATTTACAACGGAATGACTATATCAGCTATGACATATAACAATCTGAATAATTTATTGTTGGTATTAAATATTGAAAATTATTAAAATAGTACTCACATTTTCCTTTTGAAGTAGTAAGGTGAATGATTGACGTGTCAGCTCCCGGTCTTCTTATATACGCTACGTGAATGATGTAATACGACAAAAATTTGTTCAAGGAAAAAAGTCCCTAATCAGTAGTCGGTCGTTTATAGAGAGCTTCAGCTGATTCTCGAGGGAGGATGGGTAATTTACTTCTTCTCTCAGGATGCTGAACAAAGTAACAGAAATAATCTTTTTCATTTATCTGAGTAAATCGACGCTGGTTAGTTTTAAAGTTGAAACGGGTTTTTCATAACATAATCTGCGAGCACGTAATTTACTCTCTCCTTTACAATGCTGTCTGGCTTCTAAATCTGGTATAAAATTAATCTAGTATAAAATATGAATTTTTCTCCTGCTAATTGGACTTATAACTGGAAAAAATCAAATGACTCCAGCTCCCACCAAGAACGACAATAGTTTGCCCAAGAAAAAGTCCCTAATTTGCATTGACCAAAGACCACTAATTTTAGAAGGGGGTTGTCGGGTCCAGGACTTTCTCAATAAGAGAAAGCGAAATCAATCATTTCTTTCTCTTTTCATGAGTCAAAATCAAAACAGGATTCTTCTAATGCTCCCTTCACTCGGTATTGACCTGATGAAAAGATTATTTTTACCAGACTTATCTCGTCTGCCGGATTCACAATACAAACCCCCCCCCAAAAAAAAAACCCCTTAAGAAACAGTATGAAAAAACCCGAAAAGTGTCCCTTTCATTCCTCCACTGGTGTAGTTTTTAAATGATGTAGTTTTCCTTCCTCAAATGATGTAGTTTACCTTCCTCAAATGTAGTTTCACTGAGCTTCCAAGTTTTTTTCCTCGATTTCCTGGCAAATTCATAACAAGTGTGACACTTAAAACGATCAGAATGAGACGTCTGCCTCTCCAACGCGCGCAGACGGCGAGGGGGGGAGGGGTAACTCCGGATGAAATTGCTTTTCTTACCCACCGTCTTTAGATGGAAAACCCATTTTTAATCAAAACTGAAGGAAATACTTATTTCTTTGGATTTTTTATTAGTATCATAAAAGCTAAATGTTTCACTATTTTAATTACATATTTTCCTGACGAGTTCCCCCCAAACCATTCTTTTTACTTCGCAGTCACCTGCCCCCCAGACTAACAGGATCTATCAGCGTGCTTAGACACGCGACGTCAATGGCTCCGATAAAGAGTTCTTTCATGTATATAACTCGGTGATTAAATCAAAAAGAACACGCAGTCTTAACGCGGAATTTTCCCTTCATATTTCGACCGTCTAATGCCAGGCAACGGTTACGAACATCTTTCGAGGTCTTCATATAGTGGACAAAGCTCGTCGTTACGAATACTTGAAACAAGGATTTCATTATAAGCCGGAAAAGTGTGGTCCCAAATTAAAGTTGCGGTAACGTGCTTAGTACATCACAACCATTCATTCAGACTCTTTAATATGCTACATTCTTGCGAGCTTTTTATTTTGAATTTGTGTATTTTAATTGCTATTTAAACATTAAATGTAAATAGAATTTCTCATTGTTCTGAAGAACATTTCTTTGAGGACAAGTGGAAGTTTATTAATAAGTGATTGGGAATTAGAGTGCCAAAATTACTTAAAATTGCCACTTGGAAGTAAATTTCCCTGCTTACGTCAGTCCGGTTCCCAGTAAAACTCTGGTGGGCGTGTTGCCAGTTGACGAGAAACGGCAAGAATTCTTGATACATTTCGGCAGATGACCGCTGCTTACCATGATCAAGTTTGAAAGGGTAAATTATTTATTTTTAGACAATCAGAAATGATGCAATGCGATTACACGTCAACTTTCGTTTTCAATTCTTTTTATCCTGTGATGAGTCCTTTCCATTGTTATTGTTGATGTTATTGATCCATCTCAAGCTGTAACGATAACAATGGAAATTGGTAATCATTTGTCCCAATGAATTTAAGAGACAACCTTATCTTTTTTAGAGGTGGATATGTCGTCGCTTAATTGATAAAGAGTCGGATTTAGTTTCGATCAATGGACTTGGTTTAGGCTTTCTTCGGCTGTCTTTTACCTCTACCAATAGAACTTGTTGATAAACGAAAAAATATCAAGAGTTCTCGTAATCAAGTGTTCTCGTAATCAAGTGAAGAAGCCAACAACTGATAAGCAACCAAAATTTCCATGATTTGCTAAGCAGGGTCATGTTTCCGAGTGTCACGCAGCATGCGCAGAGAACCTTGGGAACAGCGGTCTTAACCTGTAATAAGAATTAGTTTTTTCATCGGCTATAGTTCTTATTACAGTCTATTGGGGCCTACGAAATTCTCCCAGCATAATTCCACACGCGCGTTTCATGACAGAACTGGCCGACATCGAAGGGACAGCGTCGGTTAATAACATATCTATTTCTTATTTGGGATTTGCGTTTATTTTTAATAAAGGAACGTCGATGGTACTTTAAAGTATTTGACTATACCTATTTATCTTCACGTAATTTATTGGGGAGTTGTATTTAATGTGAAAAGGAGAACGTATGATGCTGTTTCAACTATGAATGTTTGATGGCCAAGACCGATCGAAGACTTCCGCGGCAGTTCCACTTGTAGCCATGAATTCAAACTCGGCTAGTCCGAAGATGAAAAAGTCGTTGGCTAGTCGCAGTGGTTCTGGAAGGTGAGCTTTGAATGCTTAGGAAATTGGTTCGTTTGGAGATGTCCTATGCGTTGAAAATGGAGAATAATTTTAATGTTGTCAGCGAAATATGATTGTTTTGTTATAATGTGACCTGTCATTGGCTTCTCTTTGTGTTCTGAATCACGTTTATAGCCTGTAAGATTGTTGTGTCATGAGTACAACTGCACTCCCTTCACTTTCTTTCTCTTTGGTGGAAGATGAAAAAGCGCAGAACCCGTTAAAACTTGACGATTTCACTTTGAAGTGTCGAACTTATGGTTGACAATGGGTCGATGCACGTGTGTTTTAAAGTCAGACTGCAGTTCCTCTATGAATATTTTGCCTCTCTTTGCTAGGTCAAGAACCAAAATACCTCAAAGCACTGGATCACCTCAGCATCAAGTAAGTTGGAATAGCACAGTGTTCGTTATTGATCACCCAGGTTTACATTTCAAAGTTTGAATAAGAACAAGCCCCGAGACACTTGTTGCTTCGTAACGCAATTTCCGGCCATGGTCGAGTTCTTGTTGTGTCTCAGTTGGCTCTTGTTTTGCACTGACGGAACGAGTTCTTTTTTCAAAATAGACCTTCGACGGACTGTATCAGAATGATCGTCTAGTGAACTCTGTTACTTCAGTTCTGGTAAGTCCTGTTTATTGACGAGAAAGGGGACCTAACTTTGAATTTTAATTTAGTTTCATTTGCTATTGTTAACCGAACGAATGTTTACCTAAAGTTCATCGATGCCTCATTCTACTGATCTCTTTAAGGATTGCGTCAATACTCGAATAGTTTTGATGGCTTGCCCAGTTAAACAATTACATGAAAATGAAATTGCGATCAAAATAAACCACTGAAATACTTGTTGACTTTATTCTGAAATTCTGAAGACACTTCGAGATGACTGAAATATTTGAAAAAGACTAACTTCTGACTTGAGACGATCATCATTTTTTAGTTTGATCTCGTCGAGTGATGGTTTGTTTGACTGTTTTCATCAAGTCAAAACGTTTTGGGAAATTTAAAATCCGGTAGCAATGTTGGGACTCTGATTGGTCGAGTCATTCGTTTGATCGTGAAATAACTTACAGGTGTTCTTCGAATCATTTCCTATTTCTGGAAAATGCAGTGTTTAGCCAGATGGAATTCCTGCACAGAGTGAGTTCTTAGTCATTAGCATTCGTGACACTTGTTTGTCTGTTTATCTAATGTTTGCAGGGTTGTAATGCGAGGGTGACTGGAAAAAGTGGAAAGCAGTTTGAAGGTGTTTTCAAAACTATTTCTCCTGAGGTAATTATTTGAGTGTGTTTATTTTATGATAAGATGAAGGAAGGGTTCCTTGAACTGGGAGTTCCTTTAAGAATTCCAGTTGGCAGTATTAGTTGTGTAGTTCTAGTTGGTTTTCCGTCATATTTGGATGACATGCTTGGAGTGTAAAACTTGCATTCAAAGTCAAAATAATGTTTATATTCTTGGTGTATTTCAAGTCTTGAACCCTCTTTTATTTTATTGGTAATTTTTTACTTATTTTCTTTTCTTTTGTCTCATTTTTTGCTTAATTGGAGGAGTCATGCTTTTTTCTTTATCATTCTGCACAAAGTACTTGGTATATTAACCAAAGAAGTATAGATTACTTCATGAGATGTCATACATATGGCATACACACATTAGCTGGTGAGGTACCAGAAATTAAACAATGGAACAAAGTAAAAAAGCAAAATTCCTTGTCAATAAAAGTACACAAACCAAGGTTTGAAATAATGATTTGTGATCCACAAATAGGATTATGACTTTCAATTTAAGTAATATCATGAATCAGAATTTTCTGATATTGCTGGCATACTGCAGCAGTCATGATTCTTTCATATATTTTGTGAGAGGTGATATTATATAGTTTGTGATCACAATGTTATTGTTTACTGAACGTATTCTTATTGGAAATTCACCGTATTTCTTTGTGGAATTATTGTCAATGCCATCAAATTTGTCTAGAATACCAACTTTTTTTTGTGCAATTATTCAAGCTTGTAAACATGCCGAAGGAAGCAAGTGTAAATACTGTAACAAAGCAGCAAAATAATTTGAATAAAATTTGAATATGATGGACAGAAAAAGGTTTCGTGGATTGTAGTATCTCATGTGAATGGAGAAATGTCCTCAACTTATTTAAAACTCTGCTTATCACTTCTTTCACCACCACTAAATTGGAACATGCAAGGGAATCCTTCCATGGTATTTCCTTGCTACAATTATGGCTTATACATCCAAAACTTCTATCACTAACTAGAAGTTTTGGAAGTACATGATGAGATATTTCTGCTTATTTTATGTAAATCAGGAATAACTGAACTTTAATGCTGGATGTTTGCTTAACAAATCTATTGCTGTTGTTATTAGGATTATGGTATTATCTTTATATTAGAGCTGTAAATTCCAGAAAAAATACACTGTATTTCAATAATTAATTTGAACCCTTTAAATAAACCAAACTACATAAGTGTTTCCCCTGCTGTAATTTATTTCATAAGTACTAAGATTAACTCCATCAGTATAATTTTTGTGAACCCTGATTGGATGAAACACCTTTCCCTCCCATGGAAAATGTGTTTGGCATTTCTATTTGACTAGGGCCTGATTGATTTTATGATTAATTCTTAAGGAGACTAAGAGATATCTTTTCTTCATGAACAGGGTAGTTTGGTTCTTGGAAAGGCTAGCCAAGTGGGTGAAGCACACCAGAATGGGATTGTGGTATGTTGTTCTAGCTTTTCTTGGATTGTTATGCTAATTTATTGTAGCTAACCCATACATTCACACTTTTGTAGGATACAGTTCAAACAAAAAAGGATCTGTTTGAACAGTTTGTAATAAACCGCAAAGACTGGTCCAAGGTTGAGTTTAAGGATGTGGATTTGGAAGCATGTTATTGGAAAAAAGGTAATAGGTTTTTTGTTCTTTTTGAAATTTTATCCATTTTTGGATTTAATAATTATTGATGTAGGAAAATAACCTTTCATTCTTATCTGTGGCAAGTCAAGCAACTTACATCTGAGTTTATTTCTTTCAGATACATTTAAAACAGATAGTGCCGTTGCCAAAAAAATGAATGGTCAACCACAGAAAGAGCTTGAGGTCTGTTTAACATTGTGCTTATAATGCCACCAACAGCCTTTTTAACATCTTCATGAGTGTAAAGTTCCATGTAATTTCTGTGTACATAGAAATAACCTGTAAGAATATTGTGTATATTACAGTCTGCATCAAGTGAAAAATGCCATATAAAACTAGTCAAACGAGTCACACAAACAACTACACAGAGCTTTGAAAAGATTAAACAAACCTTCATGTACTATACAATTAGTGAGTGTCCCATTCTATGTTGTATATCCTTTTTACTTACATAACACATTGAAACAAAGTTAAAAAACATGTAGTTGGTACTGTATTGTTAGTTTTTGTCGTGAAATAATTATTGGTTATTTTAAGAAATGGGTTCCTACTGGAGACATGGATGGATCATTGGAAACTCCTGGCTTGGAAGGTGCTCATACAATGGTATGGTTTTCTCATACATTTATAGGGAGAACGTAAACAGTTAGGTACATGGATAGTTTTTGTATCTTGATAAGACATATTGTTCTATTTTTTCTTGGTTTCTTTACTGAGTTCATCAAGAAAATCAATTTATATGGAGAATCATGAGTAGAAATTGACCTTTTATCTGCTGTAATGTGCTCCTAACATAAGGCTTACGTTTACAAATGACCCTCATAGTTTGAATGCTCAGGGTGTGTAATTGTTAAATAGGTTAAGAGCAGTAAAACTTGTGCAATATCAGATTCTCCAAAAGAAAATACTACTGTATAGATTAAAGTTGTGCCAGTAATATATAGAATTACTTTCTAGCTATTGATTAAGAATTAAGGATCATTCTAATTCCCAATTAACCACTTCCAAACACTTGTATAGGCTAATGGTTGGAGTGCAGATCAAATGTTTATTGTAAATGAGAAGAAGGTAAGAGAAATGTATACTTGATGAAAAGTTAGCAAAGATTCAATTGTCTTAATAATAATGATCACAAATTTAATTACCCATTATAATTATAATAATAGTTTAATTAATGTTTATTTGTTATAATGAATGAAATTGGTTTATGTTATAATAGCATGAAAGAAGACTGACTTCATGCCATTATATCAACTATCTACCCTAATTAATTTAAAGCAGGGAATATTCAAAATCCAACTTAGAACATATTAAACAGCTATTATTACACACAAATTATATCTTGCTTACTCTTACCCATCAGCTCAACCATTATGAATTTAATCACTGGAAAATGTTTTAGAAGCACTGCTCAAGTTTTTGTGAAGTTTAATAGTTTCGAGAAACATCAGAATTTTTTTTCTTTACAGTATGGGGTAAAGTCTACATACAATGAAGACATGGCAGAATACACGTGAGTCATGTGACACCTAACTACATAATACAGCTGTATTGATAATTTCATGTATAATAATGTCTTGGTTATTGTCAAAATTTGTCAAAGCAAACTCTAATCATGAAATGTTATTAAAGTGTTGTGATTCATATATTACATAAATATTAACCTTAATTATTTATATGCAACATAAGCATGACCATCTGGTCAAGGTGAATGTGTAGCTTCCTTGATGGGACTGTGCAAGGCCATAAGATGAAACTAAAGATGAAATGAGGGGAATTTTTCTTTGTACCCTCTGTTGCCCTGCAAATGGCTTGCAGGGTTTGAAGTTTACAGTTGTCCAGTCATCAGAAGTGACCAAAATTTAACACTGATGACCAAATCCCAAAAGATGGTTTCACTAATTGGACAATCACATTTTAAGCTGCCAACCTCTTGGAGAACTGATATTAAGACCTGAAAAATCATAATCTCAGTTTGAGATTTCTGGTTAAGAAGTGGTACAATTATACAGCCAATCCATTTGTTATTAAATGTTCACATTTTCTGCCATCTTGTTTTGCATTTTACCACTGAGCAATAACACCCAAACTTGTTGACTAGATTGTATCTTGAATGCCTAGATCTGAAAAGATTGTTGCCCAATGGGCAACCTACTGGTACTTAAAAGGTCAATTTTGGTCCTTAGCTTGTTCTTGAACCAAAGTAGTCATGGTTATACTTACATATATGTCTGATGTCTGGGCCCGAAATATAAACATTTTTCAGAATAATTGCTTTTTCAAGACTTGTTAGGATGATACCCTGACTTCAGTAAAATGGCCCAGATTTACTTGCATACATGTGTGCTAGTGAATAAGTTTGTTTATTTTATCACAGAACAAAACTTGAAAAAAGTGATACACCTGAATATAGAGAAAAGGAAAAATTTGCAGCACAGAAAGCAGAAGAAATTTTTAAGGTAAAATTCAGTGAATTATAAAGTTTTACCAATTATTTTCACAGTTTGATTACTGGTAAGAAAGGTACTTGAAGTTCTTGGGGGCTGTAAACTTGTGTTTTATGTGCTGTTATTTAGGAAAGCCCATATGAAAGGAGAAGTTTGGACAGTGGAAGGTCAGAAGAAGCACTTTACAGTGCTGTTGTTAGAAACCGACATGACAAGTCTACTCCAATGAACTGGAGAAACCCTAACCAAGACAGACCTGACCGAGAGCAGCGGCCTCAGAAAATGCAGCGGGAAGGTTCTAGTTCCCCTGCCTCAGTGAAGGAACCTAGTGAGTGTTGTTCATAAAATTGAATGTTTATGGTTTGATGTTGGTTAAGAAAGAAGGAAAGTTACAAATGGCATGTGGAGATAGGGAAGTGAAAGAAAATGAATAGTTAACAAAAAGGAAAAGAATAGAAATGATGGAAGGATGTAGGTGGGAAGTAAAAGCATAACAAAAGGAGGGGAAGAGAAATGAAAGAAAGGAAGGAGGGAAAAAGACAATAGGATAGATAATGAAAAGTATTTGTGCATTTTTGGGAGAGAGGAGTTAGTTAAGAGCAGGAAAAGGAGTGGAAGGAAGGAATAAAGGAAGTGAAGGAAAAAATAAAGGAGATAAATTGGAAGAGAGGATGGTAACAATGGAGTTATAAAGCAAGCGAAAGATTTAGTTACCATAGATTCTCAGAACCCTTCTTACACTACATGTAGACATCTAGCCTGTTTGTGTATTCTGGTATCCACTAAGCTATAAAATCTGAGAGCAGAGGGAAAAGGAGGAAAGTTTCAAAGAAATGAAAGAGATGCAATGGAGTAAAAACAGAAATAATGCAATAATGGTAAATAGGAGATGTGATGGGGGAGGGGGGGAAGATTGACAGTGAATGTTGTTGAAAAGACAGTGAATGGTGATGAAAAGACAGTGAATGGTGATGAAAAGACAGTGAATGGTGATAAAAAGACAGTGAATGGTGATGAAAAGACAGTGAATGGTGATGAAAAGGCAGTGAATGGTGATGAAAAGACAGTGAATGGTGATGAAAAGACAGTGAATGGTGATGAAAAGACAGTGAATGGTGATGAAAAGACAGTGAATGGTGATGAAAAGACAGTGAATGGTGATGAAAAGACAGTGAATGGTGATGAAAAGACAGTGAATGCTGTTGAAAAGACAGTGAATGGTGATGAAAAGACAGTGAATGGTGATGAAAAGACAGTGAATGGTGATGAAAAGACAGTGAATGGTGATGAAAAGACAGTGAATGGTGATGAAAAGACAGTGAATGGTGATGAAAAGGCAGTGAATGGTGATGAAAAGGCAGTGAATGGTGATGAAAAGACAGTGAATGGTGATGAAAAGACAGTGAATGGTGATGAAAAGACAGTGAATGGTGATGAAAAGACAGTGAATGCTGTTGAAAAGACAGTGAATGGTGATGAAAAGACAGTGAATGGTGATGAAAAGACAGTGAATGGTGATGAAAAGACAGTGAATGGTGGTGAAAAGACAGTGAATGCTGTTGAAAAGACAGTGAATGCTGTTGAAAAGACAGTGAATGGTGATGAAAAGACAGTGAATGGTGATGAAAAGACAGTGAATGCTGTTGAAAAGACAGTGAATGCTGTTGAAAAGACAGTGAATGCTGTTGAAAAGACAGTGAATGCTGTTGAAAAGACAGTGAATGCTGTTGAAAAGACAGTGAATGGTGATGAAAAGACAGTGAATGCTGATGAAAAGACAGTGAATGCTGTTGAAAAGACAGTGAATGGTGATGAAAAGACAGTGAATGATGGTGAAAAGACAGTGAATGCTGTTGAAAATGTATCTTGTATTTTAAGTGGTGGAAAATCTTACATAGTTTAAGTTATGAAGTAAATTCTTGAATGTTGTTCTGTTTAAAGATAAGAGTACCCAGGTTGAAGAAATGCCAAAGATGCAGGTAATTATAATTGAAATGGTGGTACACTTTTATTCTTGTTGTGTCTCAGAAATCTCAACTTAACAACCTGTGGATGTCTTTCAGGCTAAGGAAAAAATTGTCAAACAAGAGGCAGAGACGCCTGTGGAGTGCAAACCAGAGAGCAAAATTGAAGGTACCAATCACATGTTAAGATTTACAGATGCATAGTACTCAAGAAGCCTTAATCTTTGAAAAATTAAAAGGACTCTAAATGTGTTGTTGTACCTTTACTGCAAAGCTCTTTCACATCAAAACCAGGCTGTTTGTAAAACATTAAACATGTCTGTAAATAACATGTTTGTTAAACAACATGTATTAACAGAACAAGTAATGAGCAATCAGCTTGTCTGTCTGTTGGCTCACTTATTTTGTTTGTTTGTTTGTTTGGTTGATTTATTGATTGATTGATTGATTTATTGATTGTCTGGTTTATTGATTGTCTGATTTATTGATTGACTGATTACTTGCTTATGTTAAATTTTTACTTGTATAAGTCTGTATTTATGTAGTTATTTTACATTTGGTAGTATCTAGCGATGTGGTCAAAGACCCAGAACCTGCACAAAATGTTACTCCGGCTAAACCGGAAACCAGTACTACCAAACCTCCTGATAACCAGGCCACTCCAAGTGTCTCCACCGATCCTCCTGAAGATCCCGGTCCTCCTAAGTCTCCTGTCACCACTACTATCCAGTCGAAACCAAGAAAGGAAGTCGAAGAACTTAAAGAATTTAGTGTGAATTTCCAGGTAAAATTTAGCTTCATTATTGGACAATGGTGGTTAACTCTTTAACTCGTTGAATATGCCAAATTCTTCGCAAGTTCAACCAGTCAAATCCTTCGTTAAGTATTCGACTGTTTTTGACTAAGATTTTAAAAGGTCGCGTCGTCTGTGCAGAGGAAAAGTTGCACAGTGGTTCCATGGGTGATAACAGCGAACTTTTGTCCACAAAAATGTAGCTCGTTGGATTTATTGAAGGTTTTTTATCGATTTTTTTCAGCTGTCGCATTGCCTATTTAAGAACGGTTCTGCGTTCGATTTTCTTCATTCTTCAACGAAGTGACAAATTTGCAAAAAGTTCATTGGCAGTGCAAGCTAAAAATCGCACGCCTAGCCGCTGCTCAATAGTTCTCGCTGGCGGAGCAGACTGGACAAGTATTTCTTGTGAGTGAAATTCGTTGCGATTAATCGATCCAGGCGCCCTCTCTTCCTGGTTGATCTGAAGTAAACGCAAGGGCCAATTCACACGATATGATTTGTCGCATACCATTTTTCATCCGGAGTATGTAATGTTGTCTCAACGGTACAGATCTTGCTTACAATTGGCTCCCTAATGTCACAGTCACTCCTGAAGAAGTCATAGAGTTAATTGCATACATCACAACAAACAGTTGTATCCGATGATCTTATCGTGTAGATAGGGCCTAAAATGTCTGAGAGTTAATCCTATGATATTAAGTCACACAAAGATCTGTTCAAGAGTTGCTAATCCATAATGAATGAGCTTGCTAATCCAAAATGAATGAACTTACTCAAATTAATTGAACTGAGACTTCCGATTGGACATTTACCTAATGAGTTCTTAATGTTTGAAACTTTCAGAGGAACAAGATGCGTTTTGTAATGTTTCTTTCTAGCTTTCTGATAAAAAGCCCAAGGAAAGCGGAACCAAGGGGAAAGAACATGCGGAGGAAAATGAAAAAGTATCAAAAGAAAAGAAAAAAGAAGAAAAGGAAACAGAAGGTTTGAGAAGAGATGTAATAACTTGGTATTTAATTACCTTACTACAATTGCCCAGCCTCTTGCATGAACCGGCACAGATATGAATGCAAAAGCGTTCCAGTTTTTTGGTTTCATAGCGAGTAGTTTATTCGTGATCTATCAAATCATCGGGTTTGCCTCCTGAATTTTTTTGACTTTGATTTTTATTTTAGAGCCTCAGCCGGCTGAAGAAACGAAGTCGAAAACAGAGTCAAACAGGTAAGTAGTAAACGTAGTTGTATGAGCACGTGTCGGAGATTTATCGCGTTTAGGTGTTCCTGAAGATTATTAAGGAACACTTAGGTACGTTTGACGGTCCATCTTAGAGGTACGTGTGAGACGGTGTGTGTTTGACGTTGTGTAGGTTTAAGTGTACAGTAGTGTGTAGATGTGTGCTTGTAATTCATTAGGGTACTTATATGTTAACCCTTTGCATTTTTTTAAAATTTCTTACGTATTTACACTTTGTCATTAGATTATTGTTGGAGGGCCACAGGTTTCTCAGTCTCTCGACTGTAAGGTGTTTTTTACCCTCTTTAAATAAAGTTTTAATAATAATAATAATGATAATGTGGAAGCGTGCTGGTGAGTGTATGGTGAAAGGACATGTTGTATGTGCACGTAGGCGTGTGTTTGTATTTATCTGGTGTTTAACTGGTGGTGTTTTTCTTTCAAAAAGCCCGGAGGTGAAGGTGAAGTCGAGTTTAAATCCAAATGCGCAGGAATTCCGTCCTGTAAAACGAAGTACCCCAAGTCCGGTGAGTAAAGTTCAATGTGAACAAATTTTATGATTCGTAAATGTCCTGGAATGTCCTGAACTTTTGTATCTTCTTTTGTACACTTTGCGTGACAATTCGCAGAAGACTGCTGTCACTTAAAGCGTAACTTTATGTATTTGTTTGTTACTCATTACCCTCGAAACTCTCATCAGATCTGACGACGACGCAAAGATGAAAATGACGTCAAAATACATTTTCCTGGAAACGTATCATGAAAGATGACGTAGACTGTCACATCTTGAATTTCTATAAAACTATCCAAATTTTTTGTAACTCTTGCTTTCTAAGCCAATGTTTTTGAGTCGTTTTGGATAAATTGAGAAATTTTAGAAGAATAATGTCGAGAAGTTTGGCATTTTATGTACCTCTGCAAGCGTATAAATCCTGATATTTGTGTGTACCTTTAACTAATATTTAATAAACGAGCTGGAGTGCTTTATCGGACTAAGAACACGAGGTAATAGCTGAGTGTATTAGATCCGATACAGCACGTACTGCGAGCTTTCTAAATTACTTAAAAAACGAATCCCTTAATATGCTAATTCACGAAGAAAGTTGAAAAATTAGTGTTTTGCTGGCGGCAAAAATTGGAAGAGAAGCTCAAGCGTGTTTTTATAATTTTTAATGACACGAAACGGTTACGATTTTCTTTTGTATTTTCCTGTTGAATTATTAATGAGTGTTTGAACGATTTTTTCAAACTAATTAATAACTGATAAAGCAAAAACAAAAGAAATACATAATTAATCAGTATTTAGAAATCGGAGGAAGATTACAGCTGAATTTTTCCAACTTTCGGCTGGATTTTCGCCTAAAATAATGGTTCGTTTGAGAAGTAATTTCAAACACTCGATTAGTGTTCTTCCTCCGATTTTTAGATACCTCGAAACTCGTTAAAAAAAACTCGGCTTCGCCGCGTTTTTCAACTCGTTTCAGGGTATCTAGAAATCGGAGGAAGAACACCAACTCATGCTTGAAATATTACTTAACTTATCCCTCGCCAATTTTCCACCAGAGATCCAGCAGCACTCCGTCAAGCGGTGGAACACCGTCTCCTTTTCCGGGCCAACCTCACTCGGTCTCTCAATACCCCCCTGGCAATATTTATTCAAGACATGGTCCCAGAGCAAGAGGTACTCATATAACTTAACTAAATCACAATCATCATTGTCATTATTATTAATGTGAACTTATTATATCGTTCATAAGTTTTCCTTGGAAGTCCTGAACATTTTTATGTTATTAATTATTTATGATTATTATTATGATTGATTGATTATTATCATTTTTGTTATTATTATTATCATTTTTCCTATTGTTTTGATTATGATTATTACTATTTTGGTTATGATTTTGATTGTGTATAGTATGAAGTCACAACGGCGTCAAGAGGCCCCTTGGAGTTATTTGTTTCTTTTGTGTTCTAAAAGAAAAATGTCTCCTCGCTTCTTAGGTCGCGCCTAGTTCTTCAAGTACGACTTCATGTCCTGATATGTATCAACTACAAGAAATTTTATTTTCTGATCTGTTCTAGGAGCTAGGGGAGACTTTACTGAGCATCCTAACTACGTGAATGCTTCCAGTGCTACAGGACAACCATTTTATGCTCAGCCAGTCGCACAGATTGTTCCGCAGCCGCCACCTTCAAGTATGCCTTACATACCGCCTGGTAACCTCCGTCACGCAGGCTTGCAACCTCACCCTGTATTTTTACAACCTGTACCGCACGGTCAACCACCCATGATGGTTCCAATTGGGGCGGCGCCGTACGCTGATGGCTCAGTTTACTATGGTAAACAAACTGAAATTTAAACGTAGAAAAAACAGAAATGTTTAGAAAGTAACGTGAAATCGAGCCATAAAAAGCAGTGAATTTGAAACTTGATTTATTCGAGGACAACACGTTGTGGTGTGCTGGCCTTTGATCTTAATGCCACGAAGTTAAACACGGTTATTCATTGTGGCGTTTTTTTTTTTATTTTTATTTATTTTTTTTGATAATTGTGCTGTTATTACTGTTGTCATTGATACTGTTAGTCTTAATGTTTCCGTGAAAATTGTTCTGCTAGTTTTGGCGGTGGTGCATTTGTTGTTGTTGCGGCTCTTGTTGCTGTAGCTGTTTGTTATTGTTGTTGTTGTTATTCTTGTTATTTTTGTTGTTATTGTTGTTATTGTTCTTGTTGTTGTTATTGTTGTTGGGGTTGGTGGTGGTATTTTCGCCATTTCTTTGGTTGCAGTTGCTTACGTTCTGTGTTACAGTTGACGCGCGTTGTTTGTGCTGGTTTTTTTTTTTTTTTTGTGCTACAGGCTATTTAGTAAAAGTCTGTCTTGCTCAGACCTCCGTTGTTTATGCAATAATAATCGTTAAGCATCACTTTTAAGGGAAACGGATACCATCAGGTTCCAGTTTGCAGTCAGGCGTGAATGCATGAAATATTTTCACAGTAAACATTACGTTACTTTTCTAGAAGCATTTGGTCTACAAAACACATTGCTTTTTTCATATTAAAGTAGTTCGGAAACACTGTGAGCTGGCGATGAAGACAAATAAACAAATAGTTGAGTTGATCCGCTTTGCTCTGATTATAACGAAGAAAAAGTACTGCGATCGTGATGTTTGAAACAGAATAATATCTGACTTCCATCGTATATAATATGTAAGTGATATTTCTGTCCAAGTTCTCCCGAATTTTCGACTAAATCGTTAAAAACAGAAAAGAACTGTTTAATTTTGCTCACGTTGACGTAATGGCGAACGGCAAAGGTGGGAAAATTTGCTATCAAGTGGTTAATTTCACGTTTAACGTTTGCCATAAACAAGATGCTATGCGTGTCTCTTCTTGTTTAGGGTTATTCCACTGATCTCTAGAGAAGACTGGATCGAGCATCTTATTGTTTGAAAGGCCCAGAAAGTTAAGCCAGCAAAATTTGATCCGCGCCATTACTAAGGGCACCAAAGTTGTAAAACTTTTTGCCCAGCACTTTCAAAAATATTTCCTGATTCTCCATGTGGCAAAATGGGACGACTTCGTAGATCAATAGACAGCTTTATCAACAGAAAACCCTGTGCGGACGATACAGAAGTCGCACAGTTTGTCCCTTCGCAATGGCGGTCGCAATCTACTTCGGGCTTCATTTTCTGACATGGGTTGGTCAATTCAGTCTCCTCTACAGATCAGTGGGTTATTTACGTTCTCATCTGTTACATCTCTTCCCCCTTCTATTGTGTCTTAGTTATTCGTTCTCCTTTGTGCCAGGTCCTGGTCCACCTGTCCAGATGATACAAAGTCCTCCCCAAATAACGTCGCCTTCCCTGTCGCAGTCCCAATTCAACTTCCCACCAACCTCGGTTTCACTTCCTCACCCACCTGTCAACCATGTACGTTCCGTCTCGCCCGCTGTCATTTCCCATTCACCTGGCCAATCTGTTCTCCTACTAAGACCACAAGGACCCAACGAAATGACAACGCAAATCATCCCTCAAAGTAAGTTGATTTGGAGGTTCGTTCGATTGGCTCGTTCGCTATGTCGTTTGTTCACTGAGTCATACCAGAACTTTACCTTCTCTATATTTCAAGGATTGCTCAATGCCTCGTTAACGTTGAGAGAAGTGAAAAAGGCTTCCAGTTATAAGCTTTTGACTTGAATATGCCACGTGAAGCCAACGAGGATCGTTTGGTTATTGTTTATAAATTTGAAGGACAGTTTTCGTTTGGGTTAAAATATATAAATCATCCATATCTTGGGTTGAGCTGGTCAGAAGGCGACTTACGCTTCACCTGGATCGAAATTTAATCACGATAAACAATTCGAAGATTCGCGATAGGTACAATGCGATGACACGCTGCGAATCTTCAGGTTTACATCGGCAAAACTAATTCTACTGCACAATATCCTTTACGATAATTCAGAAATGACTTACACTCGTCGATCAAATCAGCACATTAACCTTCGCTTGGTCATTTTTGGGCTTAGGAACGTTCTCTGTGAATTTGAGCTTGACAAACGTTCGGCTAGCATCCAACCTTGTGTAACGTAATTCTTCTGAACGTTGTGTAGACAGACCACCAGCCGCCCAAAACTACCAAGGGAATTAGTTGGTGATTCTTGCCTGGAACACCATACTGAGTAAGTACTCTTTGTTGCGCTTGTTTGTGCGGGGTTTTTTCTCTTTCCGTCTGCTCTAACACAGATTTCAACTTCTGTTCAAGCTTCTTCGTCCCAAAAACCCTTGGATAGTTGATGGAAAATGGAAACAACATTTACCTGAGAGGATTCGGATGGAAAAAAACATTTGAAAATGGAAGCAACCCCTCGTCTGGAAGGGAAATAAATATTTCTTTTCAAAATTTAGTTCCTTTATTTTTTTTAAAAAAATTATCTTTGGGATTGCTATCCCTACAGTTCGATTGACGACCAACTGTGGAATTTGGAGAGAAGTTGGGGTCTTGAAGTCTTTGTATACAAAATTCACTTAATGGTCTTATATCTCCCCATTATGACTTTTCAAATTTTTGTCGCAGGGCAGAAATTATTGTAATAGCTGGAATGATGGTGTTGAAATCAGTAATTGTGCCTCTTTTTGAAATGTTTTGCATGAAGATCAGGGAGGTTAAAAGGCAGCGAGAGTTTGTTTTATCGTGATTAAGAAGAGGGCGAATGTTTGGCCTCCACGCAAAAACAATCGTTCAATCAAAAGACAATCGTTCAATTCCTTAAGAACCTAGCAAGCTTTTGGTGGCTGTAAAATGCCAAGTCTTCGTTGATTCACGTCAAATTTCGCAAATCACTGATTTCAACACGCACTATCAAGCTGTTACTAATGTTTTATACGAGCCTCCGATGAAAATTTAAACATTCGAAATGATCGTTGTTGGCAGTCCATTTGACAGTAAGGCGATCTTAGAAGTCCTTCACTTACTCTAAGAATTACGTACATCCAGGCTTGAAACTATGTTGGACAACATTGTTGGGATTGTAGCATCCACAACACAAAACTTGCTGAAAAAACCACGGAATAACCCTCAGTAACTGTGCAAATGAGATGGGCAATAGAGAGCTGGGGAGTCGCCCTTTCTCTTCGAATCAATCAGAAACAGTCTTCATCAAAAGTGCCTGTGTGAAGTGAAAATTAGTTGTTGGTATCCTCGGGTCTTGCGCTCGGAATAGCCACGTTTGTTAAACAGAAATGGTGAGAATGGCCACTTACAGAGTTTCGAAACTTAAAAATTTCATGCGCAAAGATGCGCTCATCTATGTGCAACCGTGGGAACTTGGCTTTCCCCTCCTTAAGTTATTCTGTTTATGCACATCTGTTTAGTATCATTTGGAAGCGGAGAATCAAAGTTTCTTCTTGGAATCCAGAGCCAGTGCAATACTCAATGTCAATACCTTCTGTGAACTGTGTCATTACCTTCCAGGAACGGTCGACGTTTCGTAATCTGTGTCCCTTCTGTACTTACCGTGTCGGACTTTGCTTAAACTGATCAATGTACAGACTTCGGAGATGTCACTTTGTCACACAGATGCTTCTGGTATCTGATTACATCAACGTCTAAACTTTCACAAAGTATGCTAAATCGCTGGGTGTCTGGTAGGTGGGGCTTTCCACCGCCTTGCGTCCCTCCTATGCCACGACTACTGGCATGAAAGCTCTTAATTAAACGTTACAGCATTTTTAGTTGAATAATGCTGTAACAGAATGGTTATCATGGGTGAACGACATTCATGAAACAAGAATTATTGTTAATCGTTTCAACAATACTCACTTCGGTGTTGGTGAAGCGGAAGTCGTCATCCGTTGTCGGAACGCGAAAAATGCATTCATAGCAGAAACGTCATCGCCGATGTTAACGTGATTGTTCGACGTTGTGAAATTGTCGTTACAATATTGGTGACTGAAACCTGCCGTGACAAAATACTGCGACTGGGCAACATTGTTGACAACTTTGGACATAGAGGACAACCCTGTGGACAAGCTGCGACGTTGCGTTGTTCACACCTGTCGACATAGTTGAACAAGTTCTGCCTTCATACTCCTGAAGTAGACTAGACAGGTAAAATTTCAGAATTGTTGGCTGGACAATCTAATGACAACATTATGAATGAACTACGATCCTGAACCAACAACATTTGTCCATGTTGTTCATTCAACGATACAATTCAGTGTCGTTAAATCAAAAATGGTTGTCCATTTTTGTTGGAACAGAGAAGAATGCGTTACTGGGACAAACATCTTCACCAATGAATGTTAAGGTGTTTCTCGACCTTTTTAACAATTTATTACAACATTCAGGGCTAAACAGTAGTGTAGCAGCTTTGATATCTGAACATCATTGAACACAACTTTGTTCATGATGATGATGATTTAATCCACGACTTCGTTGACGGGGTACCATGCAATATCATTCACTCTTGGCCCTGGTAAAAACCGTTGAGAAAGTGCGCGTGAAACGCACAACCTGATCACGGTTTGTAACGGACGAGAGCAATGTGCTACACCACGTGAACTAAGCTGTGGAAAACATTTTTACTTCAACATGATAATCTTGTCACATTGCCTTGCCGACAGTGCTATAGCAACTGGTAAACAAGGTCGAGCAACTCGGTTAATGGTAAACGTGTTTTATGAACACATGTTTTCCTAATTCCAGTTACCGTTACTGCTTCATTGTTGAGTAATATTGTTGAAACAGTGACAAACTATACATTTTTTACGTGAATGTTGTCGAAGGAAAAGGAGCTGTAACGACATAGTTCAGCCAACAAGGCTGCAGACGAAACCGAGATTAACTTGGCGAGACTTTCGGGGAGAATTGAGCCCTCGAGCTTGGCAAGCCTATTCAGCGGTTTACCAACTTGGCTACGAAAGTTTTCGCGGGAGGCCTAGTCATGAGTCTATTGAAATGTGTTGAAAAGTTGCGTAATATGCCCAGCGTGCAACAAACAAGGTAACACCTGGTTAATGTCACAAGATTGTCCTTGTAAAACAAACGAGTTGTTTGGTTAATTGGTTTCTATGGCTTTTCTAGCCATTACGTTTAAACTGAGTATTAGGATTGCATCATCTAGACCTCATCAAACGACCTAATAGTGAAGAACCTCAAAGTGACACCCGTTTCAATTATTTGATGATTATGGCGGTAAATGAAAATGCATTGTAGGTGCGATAATATAAACAGCGATTATCATGTTACGGCGATTATCTCGCAGTTTTAGTGTTGATATAAAATCTCTTCTTGAGATAAGTATATTGATTCTACCTCAATCGCACTTCCTCGTAACGGCTTCGTAGCCAAGGCGGATCATGTTGAATGGTAAAAAGGTTTATCGAGACAATCGGGTTAATTATGGGACACAGCAAATTCTAGCTTGGCTTAAGAGATTTTTTGTGTTAAAGTAAGTTAGACCTTGAGTCAACGTTTTGACACTGGTATGGTCTGTACATCCAGTGTAAACAGCCAAGGGTGCGTCTATTTACTGTAAAAGCGATGAATCTTGGGCTAGTGTCAACAACCGGTTGTTGGTACATTTAATGTCAATAACCAGGGGGTTATATGCTTAGTGCCATTTAACAGGAGAGTCAAAATGTTACACTGGGCACATTAACTCTCGAGTTTGCCTGTAGTCAGCACATTTACTGAGAGTGACCAGCGATAACTATGTCACAAGGTAAATGATGTAAATCGTAGCACAGTTGAACTTTGATCGAACTCCTTTCAGCCCAACCTATTTTTTTGTCCGTGATACCGTACACTCCGTCTGACGTGACGATATTTCAAGTAGAAATTACTCTTAAATTATGAGCTGAAACTGTAAAATAACGTCGTGGATTTAAGGAACTTATTTTTTCAAATTAAGATGTTGTATTGTACTCTCAAACGATTGTACCATACTAACCAGATACTATTTTTTAAAAAATTAAATCCACGCAACACCTTTTATGACAGAAAAAACCCCTCAATTCAAAGTATCTCATTCGCCAATTATTTGTCGTGTCTTGGTGTGCTTGTCAATCACCACGTACACACTAAAACCGTGACTAAGCAAGTTAGTGGACTTCTTCATCTAGTCCGATTTCTAGAGACATCGACTGGCCCACAGGTTCAGGTGAAAATTCAGAATTTCTTCTGCATCCTTGCTATTATACTGTTAACAACGTAGTAACAGACTGACTACGTGGTATGTTGTTTTTAAATACCTTTACTATTTACTTATTAAATTTAAACAATCTGGTAGCAATTGTTAAAATATTAAAAACAATGGGATAAATTTACTTGCAGCTTAGACATCTGTGGCTGTAACGAAAGTCATTTTAAACATGGATTTGGAGAAATCTGGAAACAGGTTGGACACCACAGTGAATTTTTCGAGCGCCACGACGTTAAACATAGAGAAATCCGAGAGCAAACGGGTAAGAATATTAAGTATCATTTAGCGTAGAGAAAATTTTCGCACAGGAAATTTATTATGGTTACGTGCTTCTTATTATATGTTAGAAGCCGGTTAAGAGATGGTCATCTTAATCCAGCTTGAGAGAAAGGCTTGATGACAAAATTACTCTATAGGAATGCAGGAACTTACTCGAAAGACTTAGTTTAAATTCAGAAACACTGTATTCTGTAACGTTTAAACTCAAAGAGTCAAGAAAAACTCCGAGACGTAAGTCAGCAGGTTCCCTTTTGAATTCTGGACTATCTCTGATCAACTTTTCAGCAAAAAACCCGGATATTTTTTTTGTTTTTTCGCTAACTTGCTACAAGAGCGCCTAACTGAATTGAATAGTGAGAACAAGCGGGTTACGCAACAGTTACGCCGTGTTTATCTGCACGACAGTTCTCTGGTATGATTTCAATGTGTAACCTTGTACCAGGACATGCAAGCGTGTGATTCGGGTTTTCACTTACCAACATGCCACGACGCATTCAAAACTTGCAATTGAATGCTTACTAATGTCAAACGTGTTAGGCAATCATAGAAAGCCTCGGGACCTTTACCGAAGCCTTATTTTCTAAATGTTTGCAATTTGACTCCTACCACAAATCAATGGTCTACGCAAGCCGAAGGCGATGCAGCAGTCCAATCCAAATGATTTTAGAAAGTGTGTGCACGAAATGAGATAAGAGATTCAACCACTGGGTCATTTGGACGATATTAACATCAGGGATGATTATGCTCGCTTCGAGAAGTCGAAGAACTGCTTCGCTTTGTTGCTTCGTGTTCGGGGGTGTGTGGGAGTATGTGTGGTTGGTTGCGTGTGCGCGGGTGTGTGTGCGTAACTGCCATCGGCGGCGTATGGGGAAGAATTTTTCTAGGGAGACAGACGTAAATTCGCCTGTACAAAACTAGCACTGCTCAAATCTGTATATGAGTTTTGTTCGAATTTCAGAACAAATAAATCTAAAATTTGCCGCAATGACTAGGCCGATTGGTAAGACTCCACTCTACCTCAACTTCTGTGCCTTGCAAAGAGTGAGTCTGAAGTTTAGGAAGGAATTCTTGAAAAACTATTCAGTTGAGACATATGACAATCTTCTTATCAACTGCGTTCAGCTTTCTTAAGTGAACCAAAGAGATAACAGTTGACAATACGAAAGAAAAAAATTACGATTAGGTGAATATCCTAACTTTGTCGTTCGGGTTGCTTGGACAGTAAAGAAATATCAGGGGCAGGATTAAGTCTTGAATAAGTCAAGGTCATTGTCTTTTGATTGCTTTCGAAAGTGAGAGGGTTATGCCGTATTTATTGTTTCAAGAAATCGGGTTTGCCCACCAGTTTACTAGAACCGTGGTAAGCTTATCTTTGCCATGGTTCGACAACCTTTCTAGAGGTCCTTAGTATGCTAAAGAGACGAATTCGGCCCAAGAAGAAGTGAATCATTAGTAATCAGGACAAGATTCAAAAGAACTTGACTTATGGCGTTTGTGGATGACATTTTTCTTTGTCAGTTGTCGTGATTACCAGTGGTTTGCGTATAGAACCCAGTTCAACCATGTTAATCAGCAGGGCGTTTTTAAGAAAAATTTAGAACTGCACCGAGTCTAAATGGCCTAAGCTGATAAACGGCATTTTTGAGGAAAAGCAGTGAATAAATGACACCAAACATTAAATTGTATTTCATCCCATCCCTAAAAGTGGCCGTTTCCACCGTTTCCATATCGCAAAATATAATCTCGTGAGACCGGTAACAGATAAAGACTATGGCTGACTTGTAACTTCTAAGATTTGGGCTATATGAGACTATATGAATATTCTATTGCTGTTTCCATTTGGTGATCTTTTGCAGAAACAAACTGAAATTTACGTAATTTTGAACTGCACATTAGTTTTGTTTGAACGGCACAGATCGATTTAAAACTGTACATTTTGTGTAGATTTGCACGTCAAAAAACAAAACAAAACAAAACGTTAATCAGTAACATCTGATAAGTGCATAAGCTTTGATTTTTGTGCTTTCATGTGACATTCACGCGACTGACGTCAGATGCGTCCAAGACTTGTCGTGGAAGCTTACAGGGATGTTGCTGGCGTAATAGTAGCTCATGTGCTTCTCACATTTGCTATTGGACATCAATTCCTGCCCGCTAGCAGCCGTTTGATTAGAAGTGTTTGTTTTGATTTCACGTGAGAGAAGTGCTTCCAGTTTGACCCGACGAAATGTTGCCGGTTCCTGTTTCGTCTTTGCCGAACCACAGAGCTCGTGATTGATGGCCCTTGACTGACTTCAAGGGAAAATAACCTACACTTGACTAATGAAGCACCCAAGGAGGTGTATGGGGAGGGAGGTGCTTAGGGGGTTAAGTCCCTCCCTTAGCAGGCACAAAAAAGATTTCCATTGACATCCACAAAAAAGGCGTAATAAAAAATGTAACGTAAAATTAAAAGTGAACGGCGTAGAGGGTACGATATCCCTGACAGATGACCGTGAAATGTAATAATTCCTCCGTCACCTTGCTAGTGTGTTGTGTACAAGGACTGTCAGTTTTTAATGCTAAAATTGGCCTTGTTGGGACTTCATAAAATAGAATATTCCCGGAGAGCATGCCTGCAGAGTCCCCTGCCAGTGGCTCATTGAAATTAAGTGAGGATTGGAGATTCGAGAAACTGTCGTTTTCTCAGCTCTCGAGGCTGAAGGTGATGTTTTATGTTGAACTATTTTCAACTAAGACTTGGGGCGTGAAAGATTTACATGCGTCGATCTTTTCTTCAGCGTAATTTCCATCATGAACAGTCGTTAAAAATCATTTTGTTTAACATCGCCTAAACGGACATTCGCCATACGCACACTTCTAAAAAGTAGTAAGAAAAATTATTTCTGAACCCCAGACCTGGAATCGAACCTCCACGGTCATCAGAAGGTTGCGGGTTTGATTCCCATCTGAGGCTTAGAGAGCGTTTTCTGAGGTTTCTGAGATTGAAGAACTTCCAGCGATCGTGTATGAATTCATTCTTTTATCCCAATCAAAAGGAATGCTGTTTCCACTATTTCTACCAAATATTTTATAAGCAAGGTGGATAACGTTTTTTATGTTCCTTATGTTCGAGTTGCAGAAAAACTAGTGGACGTTTGGGAGAACTCGGAAGGCCATTTCTCGTTTTCAAACTTCCATTTCTCGTTTTCAAACTTCCATTTCTTTTTCTTCCACTCAGTGGAAACATAAAACAGTTTTTTGTTTGCTAAACTGAAATTTTTGTCAGCTGAAGTGGATGCACGCATGCAGGATTTGGCTATGAAGCGTATTTGTGCTCTGGTGAAGGTCAACAGGTTTACATGTTCCGACGTGTTAATTAGCAACATGTGAAACAGCTGCGTGTGACCACATCTCCCCCCTACGAATTCTCAAATGAGATATATTCATGTCTGATATCATGTCGCTCCACGTGACTCTTTTCACGTGATTGATATAACGAACTGCTTCTGCATGGTTTGATGAGGTGAACCAAGGCCTGTTTTTAGGAATATCTAAACGCTACCCTTCTAAGGGCAGGGGTGAGTACGTGGACATTGAAATCACAAGACGTGACGGAAGAGAGTCAAGTCTTTGATGAACTATTACTACTGGCCTAAGGTCAAATGAAGACTGCGATGCAAATATTACAGGGTTTAGCAGGCACTCTTATTGAACCAACAGTAAAACGCCATTCATTTCTTTTGCTTGCTCGACGACGTAATTTTTACCTTGTCTTAATGTCTGTCAAACAGTTGCTTCGCTTTCAACCAACCCTTGTCCTTAGCCTTTTGAATTTCTTAAAGTCCTTCGGGTATCAATCCTTCAGATACTCGAATTTAATATTGCGTTCTTCCAAATCAATGCTGAGCAAAGTGTGTACTATTGCGCATTGAAATTCGGAATCGCGAAGCCTTACCAATGGGGTTTGAAGGTGGTTTGTACTTGCTGGTCTAGGCGACCAACTAGATTTACTTTTCACCTGAAAACCTTCCATGCCCATAAAAGAAGAAAGAAAATCTGAATTAACTTTAGGCTGTATGTACCTTCAAACAAATCCGAATCTTATTCAAAAATTCATCTCGTGCGTCTTTCAAGGACATGATAAGATCCGATTTTGTCATGTCCGTGAAAGACGCCATTCAGACCAAACGTGTTATCCAGGTGTTCGCCAAAGGCTTCGATGATGAACAAAGGTGAACAAAGGTCACACCATGTTACCTTCTTACGTCCGGATGAGATCATCTAACCCTTGAGCGACACGTGTTCATCACTAACCTACGTATAACCTGACTGAGGTTTGGCGTTCGTGTTGTATTGCACGAGATCTGCCTGGGGCTGCTACTTCGTGACGTCTTTCGACTGCTAAAGACAGGCCCGGGCGTGACCGGTGGTTTCCGGAAATTATCGCTGGCTTATGATTGGTGGCTTCTTGTTTCAGGACTGTTTTTAATCTGGGTATGGTTTAGCACTATTCGGATCAGTTTTCCTTGCTAATTCCAGTACTTTTCTTTCGTTACCTTTCAGAGTAAAATTACTCCAATGTTAATTTTCGTTTGTTTTCTTGCGACGTTTGGTTCGTCGGTGGTCAACGGTTACAATATCGGAGTTCTCAATGCACCTCAAGATGTAAGTCATTCCTTATCTCACTGTAGTGTACGTCAGGGAGAACTCAGGTGACGGTGGGTGACCGCGACATGCATACCTTGAGGGCGGGGGGTGTATTTTTTGTGTACATTGAGATGATACTTCGGATGCAATCTTCCCAGTAAATTTATATGTATTGGTGAATAAAGTTATTTCATTACCTATTTTTTACAAATATTCGACTGTCTTTTTTCACGTCATCGAGACCTTGGCAGCCAGTTGTGGTAGGCATGAACTGCAATTAGTGATATTTACATAATGCTGATGGTTTTTTAGACAATCGAGTTGTATTACAACGAAACATACTTTGATCGGTTCCATAAACCTATCTCGAAATCTTTACTCTACTTCCTATGGGCTTTCACGGTCTCCATCTACTTGATTGGAGGAATGGCAGGAAACTTCTCCATTGGTTATTTTGCAGACAAATTTGGAAGGTAAGCGGGATCAATTTTTCTTCGATTTGTTGGTTGCTTTTGGCCAACACTCTTGAAAGGATTGTTAGTGAATGTATGGACAGTGGGACAGAATTAAGTACACAGGAACAGCTGAGAGTCGGAGAAGGACGGACAGATGGTGAGATGAACATGCAGAATGGCAAACGGATGAACGTAATATCAGACGATCAATGATATAAAAATAAAATACTGCGTAGCCGGTGTTAAATCGTGTAAAAAGTTTAAAGGTTGATAACTGTCGAGACTGATATTTGAGATCAGTCACAGCAATTACGGGACCTTTAAACTTTTTACGTAATATCAGACAGACAGGTATACAAAGGGCCGGTTGGATCAATCGTTAGGTTGACCATTTGGTGGATATTCTTAGCAACTAACTTAGTGGTAAGGAGGAAGAGTGATACAACGACACGGAGATCACCCGTGAGACAGACTGACCGACAGGCTTATGGCGGATAGAGAGAAAGGCAGGTATAGAAACAGGCAACCTGCAAACAGGCAGACAGACAGACAGACAGACAGACAGACAGATGGACCCACGGGCTGGCCCATGGATGGAGGGACAGACAGACGGGCGGGGGCATGCTGATGGGGTTACGATTTGAATGTGGAAAGCTGACAATCAAGAAGACACATGAAGCCACGTCCCACGATAATGAAAATTTAAACGGATGCAATGTGAGTGTTCATATTTTTCTTACTACAGGAAAGGTGCTCTACAGTTCAGCCATATTTTCGCATTTATTTCTGCAATTTTCTTTGGAATTACTCGAACAGCAGGCCGCTTTGAGTTGCTGATGGTCGGCCGATTGTTCGTAGGATTTTCTACAGGTAAGAAAGACGTGTGGGGAACTGGGGTAGGGGGAGAGAGTGGGTACAGCAGGGCTAAGTAGAGTGAAGATGTGGTGAGGTGGTGAAAAGTGGGTGTAGATGAGGTGGCATTGAGTGGAGAAGGGGTGTGTTGGTGGGTGAAGGGTTGGGTGAAATTGTTGAGATTAGGCAGAAAGGTGCTACGATGGAATGGAGTAAAGGGGCCGTTCTGAAATGAGGAGGTGAAAGTAGATGGAATGTTGACAGAGTGGAACCGAGCAGAGGGAGTTAAATGGAATGGAGTGGCTGGTAATAGGGACGAGGTTGGTCAGAGGAGGACATGTTGGAGTTAAACCATGTACATTACATTCAACTTGAAGATTAATTAAACATGGTAGCTCTTTCTTAAGACAAATGAAAAATAAGCATATTATTCTCTTGCGTTTTTCAGGAATGGGGAATGGTCTAGTTCCCATGTTTTTGACAGAAAATGCACCCAAACGCATCCGTGGTGCGTTGGGTGTCTTACATCAGCTTGGCATCACTATTGGGATCTTGATGTCGCAAATTCTCGGACTAGAAGAAATTTTCGGTAGGAATAAAAGCACATGTAGGAGAGAATCATTTTATTTGTACTACAAAGTGTCTTTATTTATACTGTACAGCTCTATCAGCTGGCTAAGTTGTTATCCCCAGAAATCCAGTAAGGGTCACCCCTCATGGGTCCAGTGTTACTACAGGAGGAAACCGGAGTACCCGATGAAAACTTGGGATGTTTGGTAGAGTCAAACTGGACAACACTCTTCCACAGGTGACCAAGGTAACGTTAATCAGACAACTGCAGGGAGCTGGAATAGAACCCTAGTCACAATGGTGAGGTACACGTGCACTACCACTGCCACCTGCGGTACCTCTAAATTGAGCTAAATTAAGGCACAAGCCTACATCACGATCGAATAGTCCAGTTACTAAATTGCGCACATCAGCGGAAACAATCCTTTGAGATTATTGCACTCTGCAGATTGGCCTTTGGAGACACTTTAGATAAACTGGAAAGGTTTGTATAAGAGGTACATTGTTCACTTCTTGAACAAACCGCCTCGAAGACAACCGCCTTTTTTAAGGCGCGCTTATTGCAAGTCACGTCTTATTTCTCTCGTATAAATTGTCCAATCGGTCAGCGGTTGAACAGTGAGGACTGAGGCCTTATGATTGGCTGACGGTTTTCCCGCCATGAAAGCAAAATTCAAATCCTTTGCTTCGCTTAATGAAAATCAAACCCAGTTTATTTGTTTCAGTTGTTTGACAACTTCCTAAGAAAAAGGAAAAGAAAGTTTTAATGACAACAACGTTAGTATGCAGAGACAGAAAATGTGATTTTATCAAGACTACGTGGGAGGATGGGGGAGATTTGCGAATATTGAAACAAAGAACACTTTTGTTGACGAAGGTTGCAAATAGTTGATGGCTTCATTTCAGTTAATTATTAGCTGAAAATTTGATTTGGTTAAATTCTTTTCTTGGTGTTTTCACTCGTGACTCGGTAAATGAGATTATTCTGTGGCTAATGAATACTGTTTAATAAACCCATTTACTTTGAATTTGCCCCAAAAGTGCTAATTTACTGAAACGTCTCTCGACTGTGTAGGAGGTGAAAAGTTGTGGCCAGTTCTTCTCGCATTCACGGCGGTGCCTAGTCTCGTGGCAACAATATTCCTACCGTTTGTTCCTGAAAGCCCAAGGTATCTACTCGTTAATAAGAACAACGAAGAAAAAGCCAAGCAAGGTAAGAATAAACGATGTATTATGAACTGGAATCGTGGTGATGTGAGGGATGGATTACGTCGCTTCGTTTTTGAATCCCTGGTCTTAGACTGTTTTTGCCACGTTGTAAAAAATATCTTGCATTTATACTACAGATAAAAAATATCTTGCATCTGTATCGCAAGGCTCCGTTGAAAAACACCTCAGGCGATATGGGCCCTCTGTTGAAATATTGTTATTATTATTATTATCATTATAATTAGATAAAAGTTAAATTCTTGAATCCATTTAAAAATTAATTAATTAATTTATAATTAATTAATATTTAATTTAAACATTTATAATTAATGATCCATTAATCAGTAGGTGGAAGGGTGGGTGCATGGGTAGATGGATAAATCGATAGATGGGTGGGTGAATATACGGGTGAATGGACAGATAGATGGTTAGATAGATGTGTAGACAGGAGGGTGGTTTGGTGAATGAATTGGTGAATGGGTGGAGAAACAGGTAGACAAATGGATAGATGGGTTGGTGGATGAATATACAGGTGGATGGAAGAGTGGTTGGGTGGATGGCGGAGTGCTTGGATGCTACAGGCGCACGCCGGATGAGGAAGACCGAAAGCTGCATTTACAATGTATTTTGAGAAACTTCACTATAGTGAAACCCAAGAAAATACGAAAATAATAGCTCAAACCCAGTTGCACCATGCAGTATTCTGTTACCCTACCATTAGCTCTCTAAAGGTCTACACTTCTCTCTCGTCCCACAACACCCCACGTGTTTGAATCACAGCATTAAAAGACAAAAAGTCATTAGACATTTCTTTAATATGCTTCCGTACCTTTAGGAACTGTAGATAATTATATCATTATAATTTTCATTATATAATATAATTAATTTAAATTCAAATTTCAGAGGGATACAATCTAATGGTTTTAGAAATTTTAACCGTGGCACCAATTTCTTTATTTATGCGACGCGTTTCGAGAAATATTTCTAATTTAACGTAAATAATTGACACTTGAATGTTGTATTTTCGCAGCGTTGATATCGTACCGTGGACCAGATAATGTGACGAAAGATATCGAAGAAATGAAAGAGGAACAGAGGCAAATGGAACGTGAACCAGCTTGGACCGTCAAACAGTTACTGATGGACAAGAGACTTCGTCGAACTTTGATCATTATTTGTGGATTGCAGCTTAGTCAGCAGTTATCTGGAATTAATGCCGTAAGTTACATTATAATTTGCATTTTGGAATGCTGTTTGGACAATTATTAGTAGCGCTAGTGGTGGCAGTGACAGTGACAGCGACAGGAACTAGAACACAAATTGCAGCAGCAGCAACAACCACAACAAGAACTAAAGCAAAAGA
This sequence comes from Heliopora coerulea, assembly GCA_030142905.1. Taxonomy (NCBI): domain Eukaryota; kingdom Metazoa; phylum Cnidaria; class Anthozoa; order Scleralcyonacea; family Helioporidae; genus Heliopora; species Heliopora coerulea. The sequence goes on along the minus strand of JASJOG010000563.1, from coordinate 23,501 downwards.
CGTGACAATCAAGCTGTAACAGTAGCAGTAGCAGGGAAGACAACAATAGAAATAACGTGAATGACTGAATAAAAGCCCCTATCAGTTTGCTTGTACAGCATCTCAGGTTAACATTACATAACTTTTAGTGTGATGTCTTCTTGCCTTTTTAGGTGTTTTTTTACTCCACCAGGATATTTGCAAAAGCCGGTATCCCACATGAATATGTGCGTTACGCCACACTCGGAACTGGATTCATTAACGTAATCATGACGATTGTATCGGTAAGTGTGCTCATGGTTCCCTTAAGGGAGGATGGACTCCTTTCAGTAATAATTAAGAATATGAACAATGGTGCACACCTGCTTTGTAGTTTTTAACTTCAGCTAAATGATGTATTAAATCATACTATGATATACGTCTCCCCAGCAGTTATTACAGCGACGCGAGCAAGCAACGGAGCTAGACATGGGCTGGGAATCCTATTTAAGTACTTTGTAATAAAAATACTAACTTCTTGATTGGATGACCGATAAACAACATAAAAATCAATGGCTTGCTCTTATATTTATTATTTAAGGTTTATTTACCAGTTGAAGTACCCCTTAAGGTGGTTCCCAACGAAATCTCTGAGACAACTATTATGACCCATCTAATCAATTTTCTTATGCGAGGAATTCAGAGAATCCGGGAAAATAATTTGGTGTGTTCTTTTTTTGACCAAAAGCTTGGATGTATATTTTCCAGGTGTATCTGACAGAGAAAGCTGGTCGACGTCCCCTCCTTCTATATGGTTTGATTGGGATGGCTGTGTCCTCGGGAATCATAACCATTTCTCTGAACTTGCAGGTAACGTATCCTCATTAAAACACCTTAATTTCAGGAAATCCATGAGGACACTGGGCAAACAAGAAGAGGAGAATTTCGTGAAAATTGAGCTGCTTTTCTTCTTGCATGCCCTCTGGGATATAATCCAAGTTTCGCTCTATTTCTGTTATAGTACAAGCTATTTTTGAGACTAATAAATAGTGTTATAAAACAATAGAAGTCTTATCCCTGGTTAACGCCAGACCATTTTACTATGACTAACACCAGACAATTTTACTGACTAACACCAGACTATTTTACTATGACTAACACCATACTATTTTACTATGACTAACACCATACTATTTTACTATGACTAACACCAGACAATCTTACTGTGACTAACACCATACTATTTTACTATGACCAACACCATACTATTTTACTATGACTAACACCAGACAATCTTACTATGACTAACACCAGACTATTTTACTATGACTAACACCAGACAATCTTACTATGACTAACACCATACTATTTTACTATGACCAACACCAGACTATTTTACTATGACCAACACCATACTATTTTACTATGACTAACACCATACTATTTTACTATGACTAACACCAGACTATTTTACCATGACTAACACCAGACTATTTTACTATGACCAACACCAGACTATTTTACTATGACCAACACCAGACTACTTTACTATGACCAACACCATACTATTTTACTATGACTAACACCAGACAATCTTACTATGACTAACACCAGACTATTTTACTATGACTAACACCAGACAATCTTACTATGACTAACACCATACTATTTTACTATGACCAACACCAGACTATTTTACTATGACCAACACCATACTATTTTACTATGACCAACACCAGACTATTTTACTATGACCAACACCATACTATTTTACTATGACTAACACCAGACTATTTTACCATGACTAACACCAGACTATTTTACTATGATTAACACCAGACTATTTTACTATGACTAACACCATACTATTTTACTATGACCAACACCATACTATTTTACTGACTAACACCAGACTATTTTACCATGACTAACACCAGACTATTTTACTATGACTAACACCAGACTATTTTACTATGACCAACACCAGACTATTTTACTATGACTAACACCAGACTATTTTACCATGACTAACACCAGACTATTTTACTATGACCAACACCAGACTATTTTACTATGACCAACACCATACTATTTTACTATGACTAACACCATACTATTTTACCATGACTAACGCCAGACAATCTTACTATGACTAACACCAGACTATTTTACTATGACCAACACCATACTATTTTACTATGACCAACACCATACTATTTTACTGACTAACACCATACTATTTTACTATGACTAACACCAGACAATCTTACTATGACTAACACCAGACTATTTTACTATGACTAACACCAGACAATCTTACTATGACTAACACCATACTATTTTACTATGACCAACACCAGACTATTTTACTATGACCAACACCATACTATTTTACTATGACCAACACCATACTATTTTACTATGACTAACACCAGACTATTTTACCATGACTAACACCAGACTATTTTACTATGATTAACACCAGACTATTTTACTATGACTAACACCATACTATTTTACTATGACCAACACCATACTATTTTACTGACTAACACCAGACTATTTTACCATGACTAACACCAGACTATTTTACTATGACTAACACCAGCCAATTTTACTGACTAACACCAGACTATTTTACCATAACCAACACCAGACTATTTTACTATGACCAACACCAGACTATTTTACTATGACCAACACCAGACTATTTTACCATGACTAACACCAGACTATTTTACTCTGGCTAAAACCAGACTATGTTACTCTGACCAACACCATACTATTTTACCATAACCAACACCAGACTATTTTACTATGACCAACACCAGACTATTTTACTATGACCAACACCAGACTATTTTACCATGACTAACACCAGACTATTTTACTCTGGCTAAAACCAGACTATGTTACTCTGACCAACACCAGACTATTTTACCATAACCAACACCAGACTATTTTACTATGACCAACACCAGACTATTTTACTATGACCAACACCAGACTATTTTACCATGACTAACACCAGACTATTTTACTCTGGCTAAAACCAGACTATGTTACTCTGACCAACGACAAACTATGTTACTCTGGCTAACGCCGGACGATTTTACTCGTCAATGGGGAAGATCTACCGCAGTCCAAGTGTTAAAGAACTGCAGAGAAGTGCACCATGCTGTTATTTTATGCAAATGAATAATGTTAGTATTTATTGATAGTGACTTGTTTTGGCTTTCATTTTCCAGCAAATTGTTCAATGGATGTCGTATATAAGTTTCGTTTGCACGCTCTCTTTCGTTGTGTCCTTTGCCATCGGTCTTGGTAAGTCATTCAATAGTTATCTGAAGTTTTGTCTAGTTGCTTCATATAATTTAATGTTTCGTCAGACCATATAAATCAATCTCGACGCTTCATGTTTGCTCCTAGGACCCATTCCCCTTTTCCTTGGTGGCGAGCTGTTCAAGCAAGGACCGAGACCTGCTGCTATGAGTTTCTCCGGCATGTTAAACTGGTTTGCCAACTTTCTGGTGGGAATTTCATTTCCCTCTATTCAAGTGAGTAAATAACTTTAAACGAAAGAATTAAACACAACAGACTATCTTTAAGTCGAGTTGCGAAATTGCATTTGATTTATTAACTTTTCTTTAATGAGAGATACATTTCGGAAATGTGTGAAAACTTTTCTTTACTATTACGGAATAAACGACCCGTTCATCTTCGTTTTTATTAGCCACTATTGGAAGTGAAGCGTTGTTTAGGCTGCTTGTGCCCACCCTATTCCTGAACAAAAGCAGTAACTTCAGGGCTTGACACTAACTTTTAACCAAACCTTCCAATGTGGAAACTGAGTGAGAAAATTTATTTTCCATGACAAAATTTCACTTTCTATTAGACCCAGTTAGACTGGCACGTTGCACGCCCCAACGCAGATCAACAGAAAACTAAAAATAAGATGGCGAAGTGCAATTCACTTGCATCACCAACATCGTACCCAAGCTTCCTCTGTCAGACATCCAAGATGGCTGCTAGGAATGGTACGCTACGTAAAAGGACACTTGCGGCTTTCAGAAATCAATATATGAAATACTTCTTTTGTGGAAAATTGTTCGACTTTCGTGGGTTTTTTTTTTTTTTGGCTCTTTTAATACAAAAAACTACTTTCCTCATCTCCTCAGAGTTACTTGCCAGATCGGGCAAGTATTTTCAGTTTATTTGTGTTTTTTACTCTCCACTGAAAAATTTTACTCTCCAGTGGTGAACGGGTGAGAGTTAATGTCGAGCCTTGAACTTATAAGACAAAGTACAAGAAGGCACAACTTCGAAAAGTAACATCCCGCAAACTTAAGACATGAGTTAAAGAAGAAGAAGAGACAACACCATTCAGGTTATATTTCGACTTTATTTCAAGCTCTGACGATGACTTTGAGCAGGCTCGGAATATAACCTGAATAGTTCTCTCTTCCTGTTTATCAACTCATATCTTGGGTTTACAAGATGCTATTTTCCAAAGTTGTTGTCTTGTATTTCTTGAATAAACTGTGGTAAACTGTATGTCTAATGATGGTCGTTTGACAATGACAAACGACTAGCCATCATTTAAAGGTGGTTATCTCTTTGTTATTAATTTACTAATTTGGTTGGATATTTTTGCTCTGACATGCCTTTCTCAATATTTTTAAAAACCTCACCCTGTTTCTATTTTATTTCATGTGTTTCCCCCCTTGACGAAAGGTCTTTTCTCCAAACGTCAGTTCTTTTTTCTAAGTTCAGTTTCAGCATTTCATCAACTTTTTAGCTTTTTACGTGTTATTTCATGGCAGAGCTATTATCGGTATTTTTCAGGCTGGTTTGAAAGCATTTGCCTTTCTTCCTTTCATGGTCATAACCTCTGTCAGTGCGCTCTTGACGTTTAAATATGTAAAAGAAACGAAGAACAAAACTTACGAAGAGATCGCACAAATATATTATGGACAAGAAAATGACGAAATTGACCAGGTGAGTAAACGAATTAATCCCAAATCATAAAAAAATAGAATACTGCATAGAAACTGCCGTGACTTATCTCAAATGAGGGGCAGAAATTTAGTTTTCAAGAAGGTTGTCTATTGGCCAACCATCTTTTTGGATCAAGGTGTCCAAGATGAAATCTAGTCAACCTGTTTTGGATGGTATTACTCAGTGGTAAAACGCAAAACAAGATGACGGAGAATACGAACGTCAGAAGTTGTCTGTACGAATCATTGAATAACAAATGACTTGTTTGGTAATTGTACCACTCTTTTCATCCAGAAATCTTGAACTGAGGTTATGATTTTTTAGGTCAATATCAGTTCTTCAAGAGGTTGGCAGTTTAAAATATGGTGGTCTAATAGGCAACTATTTTCTGCGATATGGTCGTCATTGTTAAATTCCAGTTGTTCCTTGCGACTGGACGACAGTAAATCTGTCTACTCTTATTGCCACCCAAATAGAATCATGGGATAGTTCACTTAGTTGGCTACCTTTATCCTGTTGTGCTTGGGCAGTGTGCAAAAGTTGGACACAATTTGCCGGCTAAGTCAATAATCTCATTTTTTAAATGCTTTCCGCAGGACCAAAAGACTGAGGAAAATGGCACGAAAAATGCACCCTATGCCGCGTCCAATGAAGTAGCAACTCTGGAAGTGGATTCAATGTGACTTCATTACCTGGAGCAGACAAGGATACTCAGGGATCTCATTTCCAGGGACGGTGAGAACATTAAAACATGCGTTGTAAAGCGAGACAGAGATTCAGAAATTAATGCAAGAATAGTATTGATTTAAGGCTTGAATTTATTCATGAAATTAATTTTAGTGCACAATGAAATAGTAATCGAACTACTTAAGAGCATATTACTGCGATGTTTCTTCTTCAATACAGGCTTGAACTGGCCATTGTGCTATCGCACCACAGAACAATGGCTGACTATTACTCTACTGTACGTTGGCACAATGGCCAGTCCTAGCCTGGCTAAATACCCGCTCATACACGATAACTATGCGATTACGGTATCACTACCGCACACGGCAACCGCCCGACAACCAGAGATGAGAAAATCTCTTCTCTTCTGTATATGTAGCCATAATGGGAAATTTAGACAACTGGAGATAAACAGTACATAGAACTGAGGCTAGAGTCAAGATTATGGTGATGGAAGGTGATCTGACGCATTTCAAAACATAGCATTCCAAAATATCGGGTTTGTAGAAAGTTATAAACAATAAGCCTTGATTGGTCAAGAAATATATAGTTATCGGCGTTGACGTGTAAGGCAGGGGGGAGCTGCAGCCTGCTAAACATTTATAGGCAAGGGCTTTCCTAATCAAATGTTGAGTGACGGGGCCTGGGAACGGGAATGAAGTGCGTGCGTTAATACTAGAGGTTATTTGGTAAAAACATGTCTAACTTTTTCAGTGAATAAGTCCAACTCAGTAAATAAATTTTGCAATGCCATGGGTGCGAGTAGTCATCCACATAAACATAGTTGGTGAGGAAGGGAAGTTGGTTGCACTAGGGAATTGGATAACAAGTTATCCAAGTTTCGAACACGTAACTCCTGCTGAGACATTAATGTATTTCACGATCGTGCGACCAGGCCATCTGTTTTGGGTAGAGAAATATGGAAACTAGCAAGAACGTGACTGGCCTTGTCTAATTACCTTCAAAATCCCGAAGAATGCCATAAAAAAGCCGAAGTCAGGATGAGCGTTCCTTAATTTCAAATCTGTCGGTCTCGACGCTATGTAACCAGGAAAAACATTAAAAAATTACCCGATGATAGAGATCAAGAACAGGATTGTAGCGGTAAGATGCATCAGCTGCAATATATCGAGTCATGTACACGTAACGTCGAAATTTCGTCGAGAAATTGTCACGTCAGTTGACCTTGAATCACGACGTAGAAGTAAAATTATGGAGAGCTATTACTTAAAAGTATTTGAACTGTTGTCAAGAAATGGAGTGCATGTATTTCCTATTGTTCCCAACTAAGGCCATCCTTCGGGACTTTGTCGTGAATTAGACTTGGCCACGGGGTTCCAACCAGGTTTCAGACCTCCCGGCCGAGAACTGATGGCCTAAAATGCTGGACTGTGTATTTCAGTAGTGGTGTCATCAAAAGGGCACATCAGGTTTGCATCATTTTGGAAAATCCAGAGTAACTATGGCACTCGAGAATCCACTTGAAGCATGGAGAGAATTGTGTTTTGTACATTCTGTTATGGAGAGCTGAATGTATTGTACGAACAACGGGAAGGTTTTCTCGAAATCGAGAAAATTCCGCTTATGAATTCCAAACTAAACGAATACACGCCTTATTTTCCGTTGGTTTGACTTCGTGGCAAACCAGAATGTTTGTATGTTGACATGACTTGAATTTTTGATGTTCCTGTCTCTGCGCAACGAGCTTTTGTACTGATGACAGTTCATATATTATCAGGTTCGTTTGAAGCTACATGTCATTTTTCTGCCAATTTTGTCTTTGTGACGTTTTTACTACTTCAACTGCATCACTAAATAGTCACACTATCGAGCGTCGGTCAGTACTGTACCATGGAAAATCTCTTTCGTGGAATTCCAAATAACGTTTGTTCGGATCAAGTAACTGAAATATTGGTCATACCCAGGTGCATGGAAACGAAAATAAAAGCACGGCAGTTGTACTATAACATAACCAATGCTAGACTGATGTAATGTGGTCTGGAACTCCTGTGGAAAGGCTAGATCTATTTCACTGGAAATAATTGCTAAGATGAGCTCTGTGTGTTATGAATATAAGATTTGCAAAAGGGGTCAAAGCGCTTGCCATCCTTGCATTTGACAGACGACAGGTTAGGTATAAGAAACGTTTCTTGAACTAGTAAAGAGATGTATTAATCGTACGTGAGCTCAACTTTTAAACGATTATTTCCTATTTAATAAGAATTTTATGAGTAGAAACTACCAGGCAAAGCAGCTGACTGCTTTTGCCTGAATTAAGGTTGGAAACACCAAAAAGCGGAAAAAGGGCTTTTAATATTAGGGGATTTTACTTTTTAGTCGTTATTTTCTGTAGGTCTATCATTACACATAAATATATCTCTATTTATTAACATAATGTATTATTAAAATCATAGTCTTACTCATTTGTATGCTTGTGCTCTCAGTAACAATAGCTTTGACAATATAAACTAAAAGGATTACCCTGTTTAAATAAAGGTTTACTTTTATATTATTTTGCATAATGTTGCTCTTTTTCTCCACTCTTTGTGGCAATTTACCTGTGCGTGATTTTTCTGCAAAATTCATTTGCTGTGGCGCATATTTCTTCGCTGCAAAGGTTTTGTTGCTCGTTTTTCTCGGCAAGTTAAAGCGATAAATCTTTTGCTGCCAGGTAGTTTTTTCCCCACCTTTTTAGTTTTGAGCTGGTATTTTTTTTTACTGCAGATTGCTTCGTTAATTTTTTTTGCTGTAAGATTTTTTCTGTTCAATTCTCTTAGCTGTACTTTTTTTATGTAAGGTTTTGTGCTGCAAATTCCTTTGTGCAAATATTTTTGTTGGACGTCACATCTTAAGGAAAGTCTCCTCGCTGCAAAATTGTTGCTGATATTTTTTATTGTATATTTTTATTTACTTTAAAGTGGTTTCATTCCGCAGTTTTAATTTTGAGACAGTATTTTCTCTCCTACAAGTTTACTCACTGAAATATTTTTGCTGTAATATTTTTGTTGCAATTTTCTTGGATGCAATTTATTTGTTGCATTCACGATTACCACCGGTTGGTAAATTTGGCTATCTTGCTCTCTCTCCCAGATCCTTAGTTATATGACACTTGACCATGACCCCGCCAGTTAGCGACACAATCTTACGTGGGGTGCAAAATCAATTAGTTTCTACGGTAATCCCTCCGATCAGGATGGAACGTATCATCGAAAGTGTAACTCATTTCCTCGGATATTCGACCAAACACAGCTCTCAATGTTTTTATCCCCCACTCTGTAGCCGCAGCAAGTAAAACTCACTTCGCGCTTCCACGCACGTTACAGCAACGTGTTGTAACACAATCGAATGGTACAACATGCTCGCTTCTTTCGGAAATTCAACGAGAAAATCCAGATTAACCCTCAATTTTTTGTGCGTAACGTCGCATGAGCTCAATCTCAGTATACATGTGCCATAAACACGCAGTATTTGTTCACGCTTGTTAACAGGTGTAAGCAATTGCTGTGCTGCACCCCAGAAGTAATGTTGTCGACGATGTTGTCCAGGGCTGTCGATGACGGCGCTCTCGCTGCATTAAAAACACAGGCAATCAGGACAACTGACGGAAAACGAAATTTTAAGATAAACCTATCTGTAAATTGCTACAGCAATGTTTAGCTATCAGTGGTACAACTTTTTGTGTAGAAATCCGAGGAGCCATGTTACCTATGGTTTCCATGGTAATTTTATCAACGTATTTTTCTCTTTTTCAACAGCCGTAGTCATTCAACGTTGTCACTTCATCGAAACTGAACAATATTGCTAAAACAATGAAATGGTGGTCGATATTAGAGCCGTTTAAGTTTAGCAAAAATATACCTCGGCTAATATGAACTGAGGCTGAAATAAATCGCCAACGCTCGTATACACGTCCCACCGTGAACTTATCCACTTCTAAAATAGCTGTGAGTTGCAATAATACTGGTACAAATAAAACATTCTCATCTTAATTTCTAGCAGAGGTTTAGTCAGGATTTTGTCTTTCAAGACTAGTAGAGGGAAGAACCCTCAAAAGTTTTACTAGCTCCTCCCCACATTTATTTCCCATGGAATTTAGCTCTTTTTGGCAAAAAGTCAAGGTACCATTGGGATAGCAACCACCCCAGTTGCCCCCCCTGGGCGGTCAGGTCATTGTTCTCTTGGATAAATGACGCTGTTGTTTGAACATCAATAGACCCGTTCATGGGGCTAAAAATGAGCCGTATCTAAATGACCCTACCCTGACTTCAGTCGCGACGGAAGTAAGCCCCGATCATGTGCGTGTAAGTTCTCTGTTCACTTTGGCTCACTGTATACGTGTATAAATAATAAATGACCTTAATGTCGTTCGACTTAAGGATAATAAAGGTCGCTACACCGTTATTACTGTCCACCACGCTATTGCTGTGTCACTGTGAGAATTTTACTCATGCACTTTCCACGACAGCTATACGACAACCACAGACACCACTGCCAATTGTAGTTGCATTGCAACAACTATGGCCTAGTGAAAGGGGTAAGGAGACAGCTTTTCGCTAGCAAATTTCTTTTGGAAAAGACCGTTTTTACTTCGACGTATGGTCAAACAATCATAGTCGCAGAGCAAACCCCGAGGGATTTGGGGTGGTTGTTTTGTTGACTCAATGGCGTTCATTATTCCCCCTTACCAGGTCGGTTCGATTTGGTTCGTTGATTACAATATCCGTTTGAAATATCTATCTTGTGGCCACGTATTGTTTGACCTCGAGTGTTGCCATGAAGGACAAGATTTGCTGTGCACCATTTTGTTCAGGAGTCTGAATTTTAATCCCCATGCTGCAGTTAAGTTCGAAAGGCCTAGTTGTGCTTCAGAGTAGGGTAAAGTCACAGTTGCCAATGGCCTGTTACAGCCCTGCCGAACTGAAAACAGAAATATGAAAACAAATCCATTTTGTTTGTATTTTCTATTTGTAACGGGGACAGCTCCACCAACGTTTAAGCTTCAATCGCGGATTTAACTGCGATGCGTTAAATTCGAGGTCTCTAACTACTATCATTGAACTGCCTTGAAGCAGTGAAGGTGAATTTGAGTACTGGCTAACACATCCTTTTGAATACTTGCTTCAATAAAAGGTAAAAGTCGTCGACGCAATTTCTTGAAATTAATAATTTTTACAGAGAATAACCAGGTTTCTAGCCGTGAGGTCTTAAAGCTGATATTGGTGTCAAGAAGGGGGGACCGTCATAACTAGTTGTTTTAAAAGGGGATCAGCTCGCTTATTTCTTCCGATGTATTGACATAGTAGAAACTCTTTTTGTGCCGGGAACGTCCAGTTGTTGCGATGATATAGGAGTCAGCTTTTAACCACGCTAGCCTTATTTACATGCCCCTTTCTTACCCAACCTGATTACCTTCCTGGCAAATCCATTCGTAGCGAATAAAAGCTCGATCACCACTTCGTATGCCTTCTGTTACACCTCCTTCTCAACCGAGCTCCCCCCACTTTTTCACCTTTCGCCCCGCCCAAGAAATATAAGTGCGAGTTGAGTATGTTTTCGAGCAGCAAATGTCAAGTAAGCCACTCCTCCATCAGTGTGGGATGGTCAAGGGCCAGTATCTAAATCAACCTTTGGCTGAAAACTTTCGTACCAGTCACTGTCATCGTGGCACTCAGCATGGTGGAAAGGACCATTGGATATAAATGGTATAAGTTTACCTTAAATTGCCTAGAGTTTAGGCCAAGTTTAGAGCCAAGTTTAGGCCATGTTACATGAAACCAGTTTTGACGTCTTTTCGCGATGCAAATTACACTACACAACAGATTGACACGTGTCAATTGAAGAGTAACTTGATTTGCGTTACAAGTTATCCTTGAAAATCAAACCGCAAAATCAGCTTTGGAAGAATATTCAGCAAGGTAAGGTTACGTTTTGAAATATTCTCGTCCACAGTGCATTCCAAAAACCAACCTGGTAAAAGAGGTTTCTCATGTTTTAGCCCTTCTACACGAAATGTAAAAATTAAAAATACAATACAATATATATTAAATTTGGTTCGGGGCCTGAGGGCAAGTCATGGTTTTTCTCAAGATGGCGATCACACTAGGTAGGTATGATTCAGTGAGAAGCAAAGAGAAGCGTGACCGGAGGATAGAGAAGTATTTTTTATCTTCTTCATTGCCACTCTGTTTGACTTTTGTGAAAGCGTTCGTTGATTATTGTGCTGGATTAATTCTTTTAATTGTGTCCCAGCCCAAGGGAACGTGCCATTTCCATAAACGACTACTCAACAAATCAGATTAATGAACAGCGACCGTGTAGTTCTTTACTGACATCGAAGCACCGAGTGGTAAAAGATGTCGAACCATGAATAGCTACTTGACGTTATTCTGGGTATATGTCTTATCAGGATAGAATATTTAGCGGAACGTAAACACAGTGTGGGGAAACTTCCTGATTTCGCAAGATGGTTTAGTATGTAATAATATTCATGTCGTTGCACTTGTCCTAATACCGTGTTGGAACAGAGATTAAATAGAAAGCGGGAAACATTTTCCGAGTTTCCACCAAGTTTTAGAAACTTGAGCGCAAGCTTGGGTTCGAAGAATAGCACATGTCGGAGGCAGCATAGGTCGGAAGAACGACCGTATCCAATGCGATTTCGCGTTGGCGTAATAGAACCTTTAGAAATAGCTGAAATAGCACTCCTCTTCATTGTCTCCTCTTCATTGTCATGACAGAATGAATTGTTCTTAACGTTCAAGATGGCATGGTAGCGTCCGGTTTTCCACGTTTTTATCGAGTTGCAGACTTAAGGCTTCTAGCCAGTCATCGAGTCCGTCTCAAAATGTTATTTTATAAATTGATATTCGATACGTCAAAATTGACAGATCCGAAAGCCAATGTTTTCTCCCCTAATCAATGATCATGAAATGTGTTCGGGTACATAAGTATTCTGCTTTTTCCTGGTTGAGCGTAAAATTGTATTTCTTTATGAATTTCGACAGGTTTTTTTACCAAATTAATCCTCGTTCCAAGACGACGACGGTTAAACCATTTCGTGAAAACAAGAATTGCGCCCAAACTACTCACATGTTTTTAGGGATATCTGGTTAGACTGTACATTTTCGGAATATGCATGGATTACCCAACTGTAGTTAATCCACGTAAAAATTAACCAATGTGAGTAAAACTGACCAGTACTTAAGACAATTTATCGTTTGTAACCGTCACGAACAGTGTGCATCACGCTACATTATGTTATAACCTTTCTTTTTTTCTTTTCCCCCTCAAGGGTAACACTGGTCTTCAGGGCTTCTTCTGACTGTCAAAATTTGAGAGTATCCGATATTGGTAAATTCTGGGGCGCTAGACAATTCATAATCTCATCGGTGAGGAAGAAAATACTTTCCGCACATTAAACTGTCACGAGACGAACAGTTGGTTTACGACATTTGGCCTTGGCTTTTCTAGCCGGTTTAATATTTGTGATCATCAGTTTATCGGTCTTCCTTCTAACCGTCGTGTCCTTGTCTTTTTGCCTCTGCAGATTTCGCTGAGTCTATAAACTGGTTGTGAACTTGTGAAGAAGGATTTGTTTCCTCCGAGTATCTGGTGTACGATTACGTGTTGGTGTCATATTTCTTGCGAAGGAAGCTACACAGCAGGGTGCCAGTCAAATCATTTGAACTGGGATCCTTAATCCTGGAAGTTTGGCGTACTTGGCTCTAAAGTGAAATCAGTTCATAGTTCAACCATGGTTTCGGGCAAGGAAGAATACGAAATGAACGGAGCAGTTGACACCACGAAGCTCTCGATTGACAAAGACAAAGCAAAGAAAAAACGGGTAAGGGGTATTTACCAGTTATTGCCAGTGAATTTTCACGTTCTAAAATTCCGTTTGATGTTTATGCTACGCGTGAGGAATTATTCGGTTGAACTGAGTGCCACAGCAGTGCGAAGGGATCGAAAGTCAACTCTGAGCTAACAGTAAAGCGCGCCACCGATCTAGTATTGGTTATGTTGTAGTTGTGAGTTGTCTGAGTCCGCGAATGTAGTTTCGCATGACTGAGCGTTGTACAAACTGACGACCGTTTTAAGTTTGTTGACGTGGCAAGAAAGGTGTACCCGCACCCTGTGATCTCTCGGAAGCGTTATTGCGAATTGCTGAATAGTTTTCTGCGTCTTTAACCCTTCGTACGAGCCAGCTCAAAGTGCTATTCGTATAACTGTAACTCCTTCGGGAACATCGCAAGCATAGTGCGATGAACCAATCACTTGGCGTTTCGTGTTTTTCTTTGCGACATTTGGCGCGGACGTACCTTGGGCCATTTCCGAATCACGCTCTCCCTCTGGTTTAAAATGATGCCTCCCGCAAAGTTTCTGTGATGAAAAGTATTCTACATTGTACGAGAAACTTTCATATAACAGGTTTGGAACTAACCCTCGTTTTCGTTGGGTAAAAAAAAGTTATCCGGAAACGATATATCATATAGAAAGCAGGATTTATAAGTAGCTTGGTCAATTGCTTGGGTATGAAGTTCGATGTCCTTAAGGCTTCGTTCCCGTCTTCGTAACTCTGCGCTTATGGCAGCACTGGCGTGGAGGTGAGTACAAAACTTTATTGAGTTTCTGCTCAGTTAATGGTTTGGAATTCTTGTCTCAAAATAGCTAAATACCGCTGAGTTCTTTAAAGGATCAGGCATTATAGATGATCAGGGGAAATGTTATAATAATACTGAACAACTCAAAAAAACATGACTTAGAGACCATACTTACTCATTGACGTTGAAAATGTTTGGGAAAGTGTGACCTTTGTTTGACATGGCAAAAGGTTTGCAGTCCGACATGACCAGAACTACGTCAACTGAATTGCGTCAAAGTAAGTTACTTCAGTACTTTTGAGATTATTTGACAAAATTTCCACGACCTTTTTTATAAGCTTGTATAATATCTTGAGCTTGTGTTCCAACTTGTTGTTCTATCGGTGCAAAACAAGTAGCCTTGGCGGAAAAGTATCGCAGAACTTCGTTAGTCTGCTGCGGAAATCATACTGCGACAATTTGCGGTAAAGTATACGATGTCAATGAGGTTTTTCAAGGGCTGCTGAACACCTTTAATTGAACTTAACTGTGGGCTGAACTATGACTGAATGTCGTCTCAGATGACACGAGTCCTTTCGACTGCATCTTGTTCTGCGCTGTAGAGTTGCCTTGGCAGAAATCACGCTTATTTATATTGCGACTTTAAAACCAGTTTTTCTATATTTTTTACCCGTCAAACGTACTGAAGAAGTTGATTTGTTTCAACTGCTGTTTAACAAATGTTCAGTTCTCGTGTTTTCAATTTTCTATCCATCGATATCCTTGTTCGTGGCTTGATGATTTGGGTTGAAATTTCATAAAGGCATTTGTCAGTTGATTTGACTTTCACTTAATACACCAGAAACAAATGACATTGAGTGGTTCGGTGTTGCCAGATGTTACGGAAAAAAACAAGTATTCTGAGTGTTCAAAATACGCCCCCAAAAAGGCTAAATTAAGCCCGAGCATTGCTTTGGGCAAAGGTGAAAAACCAACCTATTACACACCCCAATTCCACCTAAGCTTTAAACCCCAATTGAAATTTTAAATCAGTTTATTTTAATCATTCATATCTACCTGGTATTTCGCGACAGTTTTTTTTGTAATACTGCTTATACACACGCAAGCTGTGTGGTCACTTGGGCTGATATGTCGTCACATTGTCAGCCGAGCGTCATTTCTCGGCTTAGTCTGAGTATGATCGGTGGTTATCACTTATTTCACACACGAAGTAATCCAATTTCAATAATTCCGCAGAAAAAAAAAATGAAAATGATTCCAGGACTTATCATTCCTTGCGCAAGTACAAGAGGGGCTTATAAATGCATGTATTATGGAAGTTGAAACCCCGCAAGAAATTCAAAACATGGCCGCAGAAATCTGTCAGGTCTCCCACTCATGAGGTGACCTCTGGCAATAATACAATTTACGCGGCACTATGAATATGCCACCACAAGCAAGCCCAAGATAATTGACTCATTGTAGTCTATTCATGATTTGGAGGAAGGCTCAAAGCGAAATTAAAGGCTCTATGGAAACTTCGAAACTTACGATTAACCAAGGTGAGCCCGAAAAAAAGCGGGTCAGGGGTGTACTTGTTGGCTGAATTTTCGCACTTAAAATGTCTTTGGTAATCACGTTACCTGTCTGGGATTTTTGAGTTGAACCTTGGTGTACAGCCATTAGAAGGGTGCGAAAAATTGCTCAGGTCGTCGAGCAGGTATATGTCATCCGTTTGAAACTGGTTAGGTCTCGATCGTGAGTTGTGTACTTGCACGATTTTAATTTACTCGTGACTAACCATTATAGTAGCTCATGACAGGATGCGTTTTAAGTATGCTGACGTCAAGGAATAACATGTATTGGTCCGATAAGAAAAGTAACTCCTTATCCTTAACTTGTAAAAACCCGCGCACCACTTTCCTATTGTATGAAACTTGAGCAGATTTCCAATTAATTCCAGCCAAGAGGTTATATAGGGTGAGACAATAAGGTAGCGTGCTAGACATACTTCTACTAGAACAAAATACGGTTTGAGAAGCAGTCTTGAAAATTTTGTTTTGATCACAGGATCAGGATACGTGACAAGAAACGAATCTCGAATGGGTTCACCTTCAAGAGATGATTGTTAAATAGGTTTAAATACATTTATTGAATATGTTTAATTCACTTGTCTCCGCACTTCTTATATATGGAATGTCGGTAACAGTTCTCAAGTTAAAAGAATTATACCAGTTGCAAAAACAGTCCACTCGAGTGATGACGGGACTGAATTACGAACATCTACCGAGGAATTTCAAAAGCTGAACAGGGGGAACCAATTAAAACTATTTCGGGAAAAACGTGATCGCTTAATGTCTTTCAAGGTCTTGTAAGTAATCACAACACATTATCTTCCGATTTGTTCGTTGTTGGTCAAAACAAACTACTTAAAAAAGTCAGCTTTTCCTACCGCGAGGTACTATCATGGATAGATTGCTCCACTTGAAATTATCAACATTTATTATTTATGATAAATTTTCCACGTAGTGGTTCAAAACCTTACGTAATAGACACTAACGAGATTTGATTAGCATTAACAGTTTCATTCCAGGTAACGGTGGATTGAGAACAATTATTCACCGACAGCACATACCTCGCATAATTGTTTTCACCAAAATTATTTTGAAATTTTTACAATTTTACGGGATGTCGGCTTGTCGCCCACTCATCATTTGTCAATAAAACATTTTCAAACACATGCTGAGTGCATTTATCGCTAAAAAATAAAAGAAATACATATCTTTGAACACTTAATTGCCAGATTTCGTTGCTTGTTTCTGTTGTCTGGCACGGCGACTTTGCTTATTGAAAAAAAGTTCTTCCGTAACAGAAACATAACTAGACGCCATCTTGTTTTGCTCGGAGGTGAATAATGCAGGATATTCTGAGACAGAGGAACCAATCAGATTGCTCAAAAAACACTGTCCATCTGCGACGTATATGCTTTTAGTAGAAACTTAGTCGAGTACTATTGCAAATGCTGCATTCTGATTGGCTACGCTACTCGCTATCTATTCGTCGATAGATAGCGAGTAGCGAAAATGGCTTCCGCCTCTCGTTCTTGTGAAGTTTCTGAAGACGAAATAGAATGCTTACTTGAAAGTGCAATCCCAGAGAAGACGAAAAATTTTCTTTACAAAGTGTGTTTCTACTAAAACAATTAGATTATGAGCTCGAGATTTCTATGAGGTGATAGTTGACGCGGGCTTCGCCCTCGTGAACTATCAACTCATAGAAATCTCGAGCTCATCATCTAATTGTTAAATAGTAGGTATGGTGTAAATGTGTAATTGAGTATAGTTTAACACGGCCCTTTGAAAATACGAACACCTGAAAGGCTACCCGCGTGAAAATAAGTTTAAGTGATGATAATAATGATAATGATAGTGATAATAATAGTAATAATAATAGTGAGAGAGTTGATAGAGATCGTATAAGGGCCGATTAACACGATACGACTGTCGTATACGATTGTTCATTTTGATGTATCCGATTTAATCATTTAAGTCTTCAAGACAAATTGCAACATTTACGAGTGAATAGCGAGCAGGGATTGTGCTTTTATGGCATAGTCGCATACACCAAAATGAAGTATCGTATACGGTAATCGTATCGTATGGATAGACCTTTAAACTAGAGGGCGTATGAGGGCCGAAAATTGGGGTGAAATTGAACACCGCTATTTTGAGTAAGTTGAGGAGCGAATTGCTCTTCTCCAGGCCTTTTTCCGTCTGTTCGAGAACCTCGAGGTCGAATAAATGAAGAATTGCTTCGTGTTTGTTTCCATGAGCTGGATGGCAGAAAACAGCTTCTCTGGTCATTAGTCGTCTGTTATTATTATTGCCTTAATTGTTTTACATTTCTTTTAAAAAAACAAAAACAAGAGACAAAAGTCAAGTGACGTAGGACTATGACCTTGAACTTTTCATCCGGGCATGTTTGTTTTGCCCGCTCCCCCTCAATTTGTTAAATATGGCGGCAATCAAATTGCTTTGTTCTTTTGCAGGGTGGAATAACTTCCATGTTAATTTTCGTGTGTTTTCTTGCCACGTTTGGTTCTTCACTCGTCCACGGTTACAATATTGGAGTTCTCAACTCACCTCAAGATGTAAGTCAATCCTTATCTCACTGTGGTGTACGTCAGGGAGGGCTGGGGTGACGGTGGGTGACTACGTCATGCATACCTTGAGGGCCGGGGGTGTCCCTTGGATCAAGGGACCCTTTCTGGAGTGTCGGTTTTTGACTTATGAAGGACACCCATAAAATTTTTAGCCTATCTGATAAATGTCATGTAATTGTCGTTTCAAGTACATCTTATAGTTTTTTAGGTCACCATTTTAGCTCAAATTAGGTAACGGTGCCCGGACCAGGCAATAATTATGGCCCCAGGTCAGGTAGTGATAAGAAATTGGTCACCAGTGCTGCAAGTATTGTAACAGAATTATCATCATCGTGTAAAACGTAAGGAATTGTACGAGGTGGTCCACTGTGTGTGAAGGTCCTTAAAAAAGGTTATGATTCCTTGTGATCTCTGCCACAAAAAAGAACGGGTACCTACTACAATGTTAATATTTTCCTGATATTCACACAATGATGATCCGTTTTTAGACAATTGAGTTGTTTTACAATGAAACATACCAAGATCGTTTCGATAAACCCCTATCGACCTCTCTACTGTATTTCCTCTGGGCGTTCACAGTTTCCATCTACTTAGTTGGTGGAGCAATCGGAAACTTCTCTGTTGGTTATTTTGCAGATAAATTTGGGAGGTGAGTGGGATTGATATTTTATGTACCCTGTAATAATTTGTATTACTTCAAACCTGTTAAGATGATTTACGATTAATGAACAGACAGGTAGACGGGCAGGGGTACACACAGACAAACAGACAAGGAATAGCAGGCATTTACACCGGAGGGCATGTAATGTGATCTGTATTAAGTGAAAGCTCATTTTTGAGAGCCAGAATGAAATAATTTAAAACCCAACCGGACAGTTGCAGAAATTGTAACTGCAAGGCTGTCGGCTGGGAAACAAACCTGATACCCGTTCTAATTGGGTTAAATACTTTTGCAACTGAATTACGAATACCGTTGCCCCAGTTATGGCAATGTGTTCTATATTTAACTGGGGAAGAATGCCGATTAAATAATGAGGATATTCAAGGAATATTTGGCACTCACACTCGATCACAGGAAATGGAATCTATAAAAACAGAAAGCTAGTTTTCGAGGGTAAGAATCATACATTTGTTGTCGGCCGTGCTCTCGGCAAAGCACTTGGTATTCAAGTTGGCAGAGGACTGGCTGCAAATACGCAGGTCA
Organism: Heliopora coerulea; assembly: GCA_030142905.1. Lineage (NCBI taxonomy): Eukaryota > Metazoa > Cnidaria > Anthozoa > Scleralcyonacea > Helioporidae > Heliopora > Heliopora coerulea. The sequence continues at coordinate 3,874 of JASJOG010000563.1, read as the reverse complement.
AGGGTTTTATTTGTAGCCAGATGCCCAAGAGTTGCATTTTTTAGAACTAGTCCCGCTTCTATGTTAAAGCTTATGAAAGACAGACGGACAGACAAACAGACAGACAGGTAAACAAATAAGGAGAAGACTGAGGAGTTTACGAATGAGTGAGCAAACATACAGACAGAAAGACAAGCTTGCAGCCAGCTTGACTAATTGGAACCCCACAGAGATCCGAATAACCCAAATTTGTTTGTTTTATCCCTTTTTCGCGCCACAGGAGGGGTGCTATACAGTTCAGCCACATTTTCTCGTTTGTCTCCACAATTTTCTTGGGAATTGCGAAACCGGCCGGTTACTTTGAATTGCTGATGGTTGGTCGATTCGTTATTGGCTTCTCTACAGGTAGGAAAGACGTTTAGGGAAGCGAGACCGGGTAACGGTGTCCCGTAAAGATCGTGGGGTTGAGGTAAATAGGAGTGAGGTAAGGAGGAGTAGAGTTTGTTGTAGTTGGTGTCGGGTTGGGTGAAGTGAAAGACCGAAAGGAGGAGAGTTGTCTTAGTGTTGTTGAGTGAAGGAATGTTTTAGGACGAGCGAGTAAGAAACTGCAGAGAAAGAAACGAATAAGGGCGCTCAACCTCGTTTCCAGGATCTTTTTGTCCCTTTGTAGCTTTCTAAAAACTCTTCAGTTTTTAAAAAAGGGAAAAGGTCCTGGTAACAAGGTTGGAGAGAGCTCAGGGCAGTGGGAGATATCAAGGAGACACAAACTGAGAGATGAAACTGTACGGCTTTTTGGAGTTTTATAGGAAAGTGGATGGAATTACGGTGAAGGGATGTAGGGTGGGATAGGGATAGGGTTCGATAGGGATAGGTCGGATGGCAAGGTGATATTGTGAAGTGGAGTGAATCTGACACATTGAACTCTAAAAAGACTGAAACGATACCTGCAAACTGTATTTTGAAGGCAACATGGAGCCTGACATGTAGGTCAATTTGCAGATCATCCCAGTCCCATACACGATAAAACAAGCAATCTATTGCGAAAAACTTTGCTCAAATTTTTGATTTTTTGACAATTTTCGTTTTTATCCAAAGCAAGTGGAGGATAATGTCGGTAGGATTACATATTTGTCAGATTTAAGTGTCAATGAAAAGTAAAGGTTCAATACAACTTGTTTCTACGCGTGTTTTTGACCTACATGGCTGCCCCCATGTCGGCTTCATTCGATCTTGAGGCCAGGCATAACGAGGTATTGTTCCAGTCTTGGTAGAGTTCAGTGATTTGACACAATATGGAGGGAATAGGTCGGAATAGGATGAAGTGAAACAGTATATAGTCGTGCTATACTGCGGATAGTTTAAACATGGAACTCCTTGCTTGAGTCAAAGTAAAATGAATAAAATTATCTACTGCATTTTGTTAGGGATGGGATTTGGTTTGGTTCCCATGTACTTAACAGAAAATTCACCGAAACACATTCGTGGTTCTTTGGGTGTCTTACATCAGCTTGGAGTCACTATCGGAATTCTGCTGTCGCAAATCTTTGGACTAGAAGAACTTCTGGGTAAGTATAAATGCTCGTTTATACAAGCAATTTCTACCACCGTTTCGACGGTGAATTTACTGCGATGAAAATCACCTGGCATGAGTAGTACTTCAGATCATTTGTGTAAACTGCCGTTGATTGCACGGATGTTTGGGCGGCTGTCACCACTACTGATGGGAATTGGGCTGGCGTTTTGTGGGCGATTTTATCAGTTATTTTGTCAACTAATTAGAAAACCTGTTTGTGACTAGGTGAGCAAGATATTCCGCCTTACTGTACTGCAAACTATCTGATATGTTATATACGATCCAACTCTCACGAAACTCTCATTTTTTGTGCAATTTTCGCCAAGAAAAGACTTAATAAACTTACGAAATGACATCGGAAAAGAAGTGTGGAAAAACTAACAGGCTTTAAAAAGGATTTTTTTTAGGGTCAAAATATCCTTTAAGTATTCCCAAGAACATTGGTAACTTTTGACGCGTTGTAACAAAATTTGTGAATAAACTGGTTTACGTAAATTTATCAGAAGTCTCCTATTTAGTGAGATTTTTATTGTCTATGTGCAGGCGGTGAGGATTTGTGGCCTGTTCTCCTCGTATTTCCGGCAATACCAAGTCTCGTAGCAACCATATTTCTACCGTTTGTTCCCGAAAGTCCAAGGTATCTACTTGTTAATAAGAACAATCAAGAGAAAGCCGAAGAAGGTAAGAGCATGATAAAATATTTTTACCAGAAACATGTGATATGAGGGACAATTATCGCTGAGTTTAATCAATGAATGAGGAAAAAGGCGAGAAACTAAAAGACAATCGTGTAAAGACTTAAAAAAATGAAATACAGTCATGCACAAACGTCATGTACCTCATCGTTTTAATTCCTTTCATGTAAGCACGTACAAAGAAGAAAGGCGATGCTTAGAGCAATGTTTCAGTGAACGAACGAAGAACTAAAGAACCAATCAATTGATCTATAAACAATCAATCAGTCAGTAAATTAATCAATCAAACAATCCATAAATCAACCAACCAGTCAATCAATCAATGAATCAATGAATCAATCAGTCGATTGATCAGTCAGTCAATCATCAAGCAAGTAGTCGGTTAGTCCCACGGAGATGGAGGATCCATTATCTTTCTTAGTCTTCACCATACTCAAATAATTCTCCTCGCGTCTTTTTGACTGATTGACACTTTTGGTCAGAACACTAGATATATGTTACGTTTGACGTAATTCCTTGTGCGTATTATTTAACAATGCAATATTTAATTATTTAATTATTTAATTATTTATTTAACAATGCAATATTTCGTTTTAATTAGCGCTGAGATCATTCCGCGGAGCAGACCATGATGTCAGAGACGATATCGAGGAAATGAAAAGAGAGCAAAGACAGATGGAAAGTGAACCAGCTTGGACTATCAAGCAATTACTGAGGGCCAAGAAACTCCGCTCAGCTTTGATACTTATTTGTGGATTGCAGATTGTTCAACAGTTGTCCGGAATTAATGTCGTAAGTTGTGTTACACTTTGGCATATCGTTTGTATACGACAGCAATGACAACAGCAAATGCAATGCAACAACAACGGAAAGAACAACAACAATTACAACAGCAGTAGCAATAACAACAGCAACAGCATCAAAATAGCTACAACAACAACAACAGCAGCAACAGGAACAACGACAACATTAAGGTCCACCCGATTTTGTATCACCGTCATAGGTATGGGAAATTACTGATTTGTATTTTGGCGCCTTTTTTACCTTTCCAGGTATTTTTTTATTCGACAAGCATCTTCGAGCAAGCTGGTATTTCAAAAGAACATGTTCGTTATGCTACCTTGGGGACTGGAGTGATAAATGTCATCATGACCATTGCTTCGGTAAGCGCTTCAAAGGAGATATTGAGCAAGGACAAGTTTAATGTAGTGCATAAAAATTCCACGTTTATCTGAATAGAAAAGTTCGACGTATATTATTTGGAACGATATGGAAGTGCTGAACGTGTAAGGAAGGAAAGTGAGACTGAACATTGCCATCGTGTCAGATGAAAGTCTTTAACCCAAACAAAGCTTATTGCTTTAATTTGCTTTTGAAAAAGCAACGTGTTTATTCATCCTCAATATTTTACTCGAGCAGTTTATCATTCTCTTCTTTTTATCTTATTTAAGCTAAAGTTTCAGTTAATATTTTTAGGTCTATCTAATGGAGAAAGCTGGCCGACGCCCTCTCCTTCTCTACGGTTTGATTGGTATGGCTGTATCGTCGCGCATTATAACCCTGGGACTGAATCTGCAGGTATCATTTCGCCAGCTCTTCCAAACGAAACAAACTTCATTTTTAATTC